>JAUESF010000051.1:11293831-11325633 GCA_032274765.1 Malacoctenus tetranemus
CACCCCCCCACTCCCATTTTCTAGGGATTCCTTTTTTATTGCCACGATTGCTGGTAGTTAGTGGAGCATGTCTGATTACCTTGCATGTTTGATGTGCTTAATTTGGTAGCTGGGTGAAAGAGGATCTGGTATTTTCAGGATGTTTGAGGAAGAGTCATGTTGTTCCTGGTGAGCAAATATGAGGAAACTGTTGCGTTAGGCGAAACAACAACGATCCATCCTTCCTTTTCGATGAAACCGCATTGTTAACATCTGAAAGACCTCGTGTTCATACAGGGTTGCATCACAGACACATACGGGGGGGGGGGGAGACGGGTACGGCCAGACAAACCACAGCTCTCTTCAATGATACTCTGCTGCAAACTAGTGGACGGCAAAAGCTCGCTACCAAACACGTCAGCAGTCAGTCGATTCGGATTTGCGCGGGGAATATCTCCGCTCGGGCCGGCTGCTGATTTCAATACGTAACTCGGCTGTGATTTATAGACTTAATCCCCCACAGGCCTCGTGTACGGCCAGCTCTAATGAAACACATTGGTTTGGATGTGATCTGCGAGAGTCCACATAGCTGCGCCATGTGGAAAAAAGGGAACATATGGATCGACGAGCTCGTCTCCAACATTCCTGAACAATCTGGACAGGACATTGAGCATTTTATCACCACCAAGGACTCGGTGGTTACGCTGCCGGGCGCTTCCAGCTGTTTTCCCCCTCCGGTGGGATAAGCATCTTTGAAAAAACAGGAAAAGACCTCTTTGGACGTCGCTACCGTGAAGTCACGTTCCGTTGCTGTGTCTTAATCACGAGATCAGAAGACGGCAACACGGTCTGCGGCTGATCATTCAATTTAACTTCATCTCCAGAGGTTTTTTGTTCTGCCAAGAAACTGCACTGCGCCGAATGTTGTTGCCCCCTCGATAGAACGGATTTGTTGTCATGACCCGTGAGTCACTCTGTCCACGAGCAAGAGAAGCCCTTTGGATTAGCAAGACCGTTTAACGCTGACTTGTTGTGAGATCATCTGTCGTCGCTTCCACTCGCAACCTTGGGCCCCGAGAATGGACTCTGCATTCGTAACAACGGCAGACTGCAGAGATTAAGTGATCGAGAGAGGAGAGGAGAGGAGAGGAGAGGAGAGGAGAGGAGAGGAGAGGAGACCATGGTGCCAAACTGCATTGTATTTCAGACAACATCATGCTATTAGCTGTCTATTATGCGGTAAGACATGAGTCGAGCTGAACCAATCACACTTCGGACTGAGAAGTGAGTTTGCTCCATTTCTTACTTCAGTCCACCGACTGCCTCCTCTCCCTGTCTGTAAAGGGCACGACGTACATCCGCTTCCTCTGTTCTTTCGGGAAATTGTTTCGTGTTTCTTGTGGTTTGAACAGAAGAAAAAACACCCCGCAAACATTTCCAATCCCTCGTTTGCAACTTATTACTCAGCTGTCAACACATGTGGTCCGACCTCAACCGTCAGTGACAAGACCGTTATTTAGCACCCAAGTGATCCGATCCTTGTGCTCCAGCAGACTCCAGCAGGTGTCACTCTAACCTGTGATCTCCGATGCAGATCTTCAACGGTACAGTCACCAGCCTCCCCCCAAACTCCCCACCCCCGCCTCAAAAAACCCCTGGCCTGGGACTGTCTGGGGCAGTTGGAGGCGGGCTCAGTTCAGTCAATCAGTCATTCAGTCGTTGCACTGCCTTCACCGCCGAGCGAGTTCACCCAGAGGTTCA
Organism: Malacoctenus tetranemus; assembly: GCA_032274765.1. Taxonomy (NCBI): domain Eukaryota; kingdom Metazoa; phylum Chordata; class Actinopteri; order Blenniiformes; family Labrisomidae; genus Malacoctenus; species Malacoctenus tetranemus. The sequence continues at coordinate 11,295,572 of JAUESF010000051.1, forward strand.
GGCCTGCACAGCAGAGGAGTGTGAAACCCAGTCTGCCAGCCACACTCTGGCCGTCCCCAGGGGCACAAACGTTTTCTCCTTGCTGCTAAAAAAAAAAAAAGAAAAAAGAAAAAGACTCCAACTTGTGTTTGCTCTATACGTCTCTGTGTGTATTTTGTGCATTAAACAGTTTTTGCGAGCGGAGCGTTTAAGCTATTTTGAGATAACAATCATTAATGCTATTTGACGGCTTTGGCATGGGAAACTGCGAGCGCATTCATCTCAAGTAAAAGGGGAAGAAGAGAAACATTCTTTCAGCCAAAAAACGAGGGAGGAGGGGTGGGGGTGGGGGGGGAGCTGTTTGATTTCCCAGGGCATGCACGACTTGTGCTGCTCACGAAGTTCGACGGGGAAAGGAACGGTGGCGCGTTGGCCTACAGCGCTCGAGAAAAAAAAAAAAAAAACCCACTGACAGGCTGCATTTCAAGGACACAACCTTTAGTTTGTTTTGCTGAGGAGTGAAGTTGAAAGCGTGGGCGTAATTCTCTATTTGTCTCCGGACTTCGGCTTCCATGAACCCTGTCATTTCTAATCTTAGGGGGGCCACGGCTGCGGTGTTTCTCTCAGTCTCAGCCTGGACGCACAGAGTCGGTGTTCTACAACATGTTAATCTTCATTTATGTTGATAGCGAGTTACATAACTTCCACAGCAGCTGCACCTTCACAAACAGACAGGAATTTACATGTTCTGGACACACTTTCTCTTCCCCCCCCCCTCGTCTTTCTCTCCCGCTCTCCCCGGCACACACATTACCAGTGCCAAAGAGAAATAATAATACCACTTTTAGCCGGAGAGTAAGTTGGATCAAAAGCACTCGTGGCGCGCGCTTCGAGCCAGCAGACAGAGAAGAGCTACATATTAAGTGGTTAATGTTCATCCCGCGATAGAGGAGCGGAAACCTGGTGTGTCACTTTAAGGTACACTATACACAGCAGGCACTGTGCTTGCAAATAAGGTTTGCAGGGGGCTCTCAACAGTCTTCACAGCAAGAATGAGCAGAGGAGGAAGAGGGGGGGGTGGCACATTTCTCCCCGCGACTAGTTGCATTGATTTAATCACTCGTCGAGGGGAAGATAACGTTCAATACAAAAGCCATAACTCTTCCTTGTGTTATTCAGAAGGAGAAGTTGAGTTTGTTCAACTTTTGCTGGATGTACAAAGAAGTTGACTTTAGAACAGGAAAAGAAAAAAAAGAGAGAAAACTGAGAGACTGAAATTCCCCTTCACAGCCTTTGTCTGACATTTGAAACACCTGCTGGCCTGCAGGTTCAATTTCATTTCCAGGGGTCAGGACACAGAGTGTGCACAGTAAATATAAATTGTGCACGGGGACAAAAAAACCCATGAGCAGCACAGATGGCCTGTCTATATGTGTTGACTGCACTTTCTGCCGGCGCGGGTTTAAAATTGTGGACAGAGCCGTCGGGTCGACAGGGGAGGGATGGCGAGGGGGCAGCGGCAGGGTGACACTGCGCTCTGGCTCCCACCTCGCTGCCGCTCCGCAGCTCCTCCGACACGAGTGTGACAGAGGATGACTCTCTGTCGAGCAGCTAGTTCTGATTGAAGCTTGTGGTGTCTGATGATTCCCCCATGATGCCTTTTCTTAACTTTAAACTTGTTTACATAGAAATATGATATCCGAGAATAGTCGGAGTAATGAAATCTGACATATTTACTTACACTTTTGAAATGTAATAATAAAAAAAATGATTAACTATGTGTTTGTTGGATTTCATTAAAGTACAAATGTATGGAGCAACAAAAGACTCGCTCTACTTTTTGTAGAAGTCGGAAGTGGGAGCTGACAGGCCACCAAAACGAGCAGCTTTCTGTCTGATTCTACATCGACTTTGCAGCTCGTCGTGTCTGCTGCCTTTGCTCTTCCGCTCACATAGTGTCTCCTCAATGTTCTATGATTTTGTGCGACAAATTCGGAGAAGCGTCATAGCAGAATTCTCGCAGATTGACAGCCACGCATGCATAAAGAAAAGGAGAGCACAGGGGAGAAACGAGTTAATCTGATTTCTCATCATCAGATAAACATTGGTGTCAAAACTTATCACGGTAGGCTGCTTGTGTGATAACTAAAACATTCAGTGACTCCAAAAAAAACACACAATATCATATGATTTGGAAGTTGAATGGTGAAAAGTACAATAACACGGTTAGTAAATGCTCTGTCAAACATTAAACACACACACAGACAAAAGTCACGTTTCAGTGCTTTACAACGACAATGAAACAACTTACATTTATTTCCTACAGATTAATTCTTAACTGAGATGCAGCTACAAGTTTGTAGCCCGAAGTTTAACTGAACTTTAACCAGTGTCTTACCTTACAACCACTCACACTGTGCAGTGTGAAATCAGCAGGAAGAAGTCGTCCCCTTTTTTAACAAGCACAAGTGTTTTTTGTTCTGTAAACATGTTCTTGCAGGAAGTATTTGTCCTGAACTATAACCTGTCTGAATGCTTCTGATGGTCCTGGATGGCCGCGTTCTGATACCAGCGTGATAACTCATCAGAACGCTGACAGATCACTCGTTATCAGGTGGAAAGCGGAGCCGGCTGAACTGGCTCTGGTCGGCGTTGGCGGCCAGATTACAGAGACACGCTGCGCGGCGTACACGCCGCCACCGGAGCGGTGTCAGAGCATCAATGTTCTCCAAAGGAACAGGCAGAGATCAGCAAAAAAGAGCAGCGACCACCCGCGGCTGGCCTCGGCCCATTCTGCCTGTTAGCTCAAGGCCGGACGTATTTATTCACCTGCGGGAGGAAGCTGACAGAGTTTGATTGACGCGGACAACCGACTGGCCTCCAAATGGAATACATTTAGAAATCAATTACAGCTTCTGTCATGGACGGAACAACCTTTTGGTTGCCCACTTTACCAGCGAGAGAGAAAAAAGGAGGCGAAAAATTAAAAAGGTTGGATCGACTGTGCAGGGGAAACTGCGCGTGTAGCTGCCGAAAAACAGCGAGAAGCAGGAAGATCTCATGACAGGAAGAAAAACAGACAGTGTGGCTCATACTTGACATGTCAACATTGTGATGAATGGCTATCTAATGACTCAACTATTCTATTTCAAGTGTATTAGTCATAGCATGATTACTCTCTTGCACTGAAGCTCTCGCTATCTCAAACAAAGACATGTAGACACGACGGTTACATGACGACGGTTAACTATTCGGCGTCCACCACAACCTGTTAGGTTATTCGCTCCATCAGCTCCCGGCCGAGCTCCTCTCTCTTCCCCCTCCATCGTGACCCCTGGGGGGACCATGTCCGAAACATCATGTCAATGATAAACCAGACCCAAACATTCAAAGGCCAAAGTAAAAAGAGGCACTAGAGCGTCGAAACCCCCCCTCCCCCTCTACCACGCACCCCTCCTGACACAGGACGGGACGTTGCGACACCAAACTTTGGGAAATGTCTTGCTGAACGCTCAGAAAGAAAGAGAAGTGCTTCAGAGCGCTCGGGTTTTTATAAGGCATGACAAATTGCCTGCTTGCTGGAAACACCACTGCATGCATTGGTGCGCGTGAGGCGCACGGGGGATAATCATTTACAGCTTTGGCTCGTAATTTATGCGGCTTGTTTGTTGTTGAGAAAAATACCGAAGCTCGATCAAAAAAGGTGGTCAATGCCAAAATCATTGTCAGACAGATCTCGATTCTGTTTACTCTGCCGAGATGGCGGCGAAACCACCAGTTCTCGCAGGCAGGGGAAAAACATCACACTCTTACATACCAACAAAAACCACAAAACGGCTTTTGTGCGGCAGAAAACACAGCTTTTGTGCAGAACAACTGTCATTCAAACGGCAACTTATAAAAGGAGCCTTTTCGACTCGACTGTTATTTTCCCGCTCCATCGGCCTCCGGATGCCTCAATGAATGCAGGGTCCTTTCTTATTGAGTTGTTTATGAGGCTTAACAAGAAAATAGCCATGAAGCACACAGATGCTATGATGGTAAAGCTACGCCGTGGTCATGACCACAACATCCCACACGCTCATGCAAGAGACAATACGTGGAGCCGAGATACCGCGCAGATGTCAATTTCCTGAAGGTTTGGATTTCAGGGCAACGTTGTTTTGGTGTTTTGTAACCTTTTACGATTACCCCCCAAACATCATTATATTTCTTTACATATACGCTCATGCCAAATTTTTCTGGAGATGCATTCAAAAAAAAAAAGGCAGCTATTTTCGAGGGCTCTGTGCCAAGCTGGAGTTTATTAAATATCTTTGCCGTCTTTACTCATGTAAAGAAAAGCAAAAACATCCTGATCCAGTGGAGCGAGAGACATTTTTTCCCATGGAAAAAGTCACCATCCAGAAGAGACTGATGTCATGCGTGTCGTTGAACCGAGAAGCGGCCCTACGTGTGAGGTAATAAATTGAACCTGTGGGACCAAACGCAGATGCAGTTCGAGGGGGGGGGGCTGATTCAGCGGCGCTCTGCTATTTCAGAGCTAAATAAAAAGGTTGGAGGTTAGCAACAACACAGTACATTTTCCACTTACACGGACAGAGGCAGAGGGAACGGGGAAGAGAAACGACTCGGCTTCTCGGGCTCAGGATTACTTTGGCGGGTGTGGAACACAAATGAGCTCAGTTACAAATGGTAAAGCGCGGACGTATGGGACCATAGGTGCCGCGGCACCTCGGGTTTAGCATACGACGCGGGCCACACCTGAACCGGGAGCGAGCAATGGAAGATAATTAAAGAGTGGCGGCTCTCTCTGAAACAGCATGTGGAGGCATTTGCTGAGGAATAATAGAGCTGAAATTGACTTCACACTGTATATACCATTTCATTTCACTCCCATTCATTGCTAACATAATGGATGCCCTGTAGCCTGGTAAAGTTTTAAGCAGGTGTGGGGAACAAAACAGCCAAAGAATAGTGATCTTAGAGGTGAATGGTGGCCACACATTGCTTTGCATCTTGTTTATCCATTAAAATAGCCAATTAACACCTGGAGTTTCTCAAAACACACAAATGAAACGCACACTGACCTGAAACATTAGCAAAGTCTCATTTAAAAGGTGTATTTCGTGTATGTGTGCATGCGAGCGTGCACGTGTGTCCCCTATCCACAGTCGCACTCTAACCTCGCCTGGCTGTCTGTTAAACACTCCAGCCCAGCATGTAAAAAAGCGTGCCTCCTCTAAACGCCGCAGACTGTTCTCCATCCTGTGTCAACACACACAGGAGCATCCAGCGCTCGGGCTCCGTCACGCATGAGTAAACACGCACTGTAAGTCTCCATAATTACAGTGGCTTTAACTCAATCTGCTGTGCGTGTTCCATATTTTTCCGTCCCTAATAACAGTTTATAATCATCCGGCGAAACATGGCGTCACACCACGGAGACTAAAGAGGGATCTCGCGCGTCGTCGCCGAGGCTGACCCGGGATAACACGTGCCACCGAAAAAGTACCAAATAAAAAAATCCCCCACAAAACTAAACATGTTTGACATACTTTTCATCTTTCTTTGTGTGATTATGTTTGTACGAATTCATGTTAAACTCCGTAGTTGGAAAAAAAAAAAGCAAACAGAACACGAATACGTAATCAGTTATTTGGTTGCTTTGCAACAACATGATTAAACAATAAAAAAAACAAAGATTTCCAGAGAGTCTGCCGTAATCACGCCATGATGAAGCTGGAGGTTTACTCTGTAGACCAAAGGAAACTGTAAATCACAAGGTGGGGCCAAAAACGATGAAGTTGCTTAAAAAAACAGATACAATTCAACATCTGTGAGGCGTTAATCAGGAACTTGTGGCGGAAGCTGCAATAACAGCTTGAGCCTTATTTCCAGCCTAAAAAACACAGCCCCCCTCAGACCTTTTGTTAACAAGGATATGTATTATTATCATGCAACCACATCAGCCTGTCATCACCGCGTGTTTTGGAGCTTTGGCCCAAAATTGTCCGACACGATGAACCTAGAGGAGGGGGGGGGGCGCTGCTTTAATCCAAGGTAATTGCACCAGACCATCTGTCTGTCTGTCAGTGTGTTTGCTCAACAATTCATCGCATGTCCATCTGTTACAGGCAGTGTCTTCGACGTCCCCGATTGGGTTTAAATGAAACTTTTGGGGGACGCAATAGCTCGCATTAGGACATTCTGGAAATTGCACTGATTGTCCTAGACAAGGTGCTGTAACCTTGATTGACCTGTTGCACGTCTTGTGAATGAAAGATCTACAGTGTATTTTAAAGCTGCTCAGCTCATTTTATATGGGACATTAAGCTTTGGTTGATATTGTGGAAGATCTCAGTTTCAGTTTGAACCCGTCTTAGGAAGTGGGAAAACTGAAGCTCAAATTTTGAGTGATTTCCTTCAACGTTTTGTAAATGTGCTTTGCAAAGCCTGTTTCAGCTTTACTGTTGACTTTTATTAAAAAATTAGCTTTTGCAAATCCGTCAACATCTGCCTCACAAAACCCCCGCATTTTTCACATTTTTCTGCTCTCCTAAAACAGGTTTCAATTTGACTTTTTACATTTTGCAACACAGATTCGCTCAATGTAACAAAATCTGAACCAGCTGTGTCAGACATTTTTTTAAACATCTTTTTCAAATGAGCACGAGAGAAGAAGAGACCAATAGACGCCAACTTGATGGAATTGAAAGTACAAAGGAGTGGCACAATTGAAACTCTCGGTTAGTCACAGACAACAAATGAATAAGTTCTGGTTTGATCCAGAGCGAAACAGCTGCCTGATAAGTTTCGTTTCTCTGTTGCGACAGTTTAATATTTGAGGAAGGCGCGCTCGTGTCTTGAAGTGGGCGAAAGTGTCTTTATACAACAGTTTGTGTTTTAACCTTAAAGCTTCAGCCAGACTGTCGCCGTGAGACGTCGACAAACTCACATTTGTTTCCCTTTTTCAACTGAAAACAGTCCAGAGTCTGTATGAAACATAAGTAAACACCATCATGAGAATCCAGCAAATAAACCCCCCCTTTTTACATCTGTTCCCACACTGTGCTTTGTTTTGCAACTCTTAAGGAAAAAAAACAACAACAAAATCCATGAAACATTCAGCAGGAAGCCATATAAACACCCTGCACAGTATACAGTGGGTCCCTTCAGGAACATTGTAGTGGCTTTTGTTGCAGTGGCATGAATAAACAATGCACCGCTGATGGTGGAGAATTGCATTACTCGGTGTTTTAATACGAAACAAATATAGGTTGAGCGCCCCGCTGGTGTCTCAGACCTCATTTCCCTGCCTTTATCCCGCCGTTACATCACCACTTAGACATGCAGCGGTCAGCTCCATCTATATGATGATGATGATGATGTGCTGTACAGGCTCCAGGCACTGGGACATATTTAAACTGAATGAGTAATTGCATAACGCGTTACAAAGCCGCGCGGCTTAGGACATGCAGGGCGTCTGCTGGAGGCAGGTCATCTCTGATTAGTTTTTCCTCCCAGTGAGGCAGGATCCGGGCCGGGATGGACGGAAAGGTGCAGGCGCGCTATAATTATGTTGTCATGCGAAACTTTACGCTTATAGCGGCGACAGACAGCATTTACACAGGTCCTTAATTTAGGGTCAGGAAGGGGTGCAGTTCACTTCTCCAGGGGCGACCCGGTGAAATTGCCTCGCCCCGTGTTGACAAGCGGCTCGCGTGTCTCAATCGACATGTTTTAATTTGGAGGCGGGTGCGCGCGTTGCTGCGAGTGCAGGATCGCTGGTAAATGACAGATTACTCACATCGGTGTGAGCCTGTGTAATCCGATTCCAGTTCATTCTGTGCAAATCTCATGTCGTCATACTGTAGCCTACAGTAGGAGCGCTTCAGCTTCACGCCAGGCGTGAGCAAACGACGGCGGAGCGATCCGACCCAGATGCACTTTGCACGGCTGTGGATAATGACACCAGCAGGACCTCGAACCACGTCATATGCCAACCAATGAATGAGTGGAAAAAATAAAACAATACATTAAAGCTCTCTTTATATTTGGAAACGTTTTCCATGAATATAATCGTATTTGTTCAGAAAAATCTTTAACATCTTCATACACCATATTTCAACCACAATACGTTGTTTCCACACTGTAAAAAAATACATTGGAACAGTAAAGTTCATAAAGAGCCAAATACCCGTGAGAAGGGACTCGTAGTTGTTGCAGCTCATATTAACAATTAATATAGCGACACTGAATATTTTAGATTGGGAAAAAATCTGCAGTTCACATACTTTTTCTTTCCATCTTTTCTTTTTCTCTCTTTTTCTTGATGATGTCACAGATGCAGTGACCCGAGGCGTTGCCTGCTGCGAGGTGGACGACCAGAAAAAGGTGCAGTTTCTAAAGTGCAAAGCGCAATTAGTAAACTGTTGATTACTTTTATTTTGAAAGTTGACGAGTTTCCTGTCAAATTTGCTGGAAAGAAAATGGAAAGATTGTGTGAGTTTTTGTGTTTATTTAGGTGTTTGGCTTCACTGTAATGTTTTGCAATTTGGAGATTTTAAAAAGGGGGTTTTCTACAAACACTTTGGGAGGGGGCAGCCGAGCTTTTATTTTTTTATTCATTTATTTTAACATTTTTGCGAGTATTTTCATATTTTTTCTCCAAATTTCTCTCAACTGAATCATAATAAAAGTAGATAAAGAGGACAGGGTCAGACTGGAAATTTATCCACGGTTGGATACAAGCTGCTTTCTGTGTTTCTTGTCTTTCTTTTCATGTTCCAAAAATCTGCCTATTTTACGTTGGTTTTGGTTTTTTTGTTTCCCCACCAGGATAACAGCGATATTTTGTCATCGTCCGTGCCTTTGAATCAGTTACAGCGTAGCGTGGCGGCTCGACGCGTCCTCCTCGCTTCCCTCCATCGACTCGCTCGACGCTCGACTCTCTCACTGTACACCAAACTCGCTGCGCTCTGACCACTGCAACTTTTGCAGAGACTCCTCTCACTCCACAGACATGTCGCACAATAGCTGAAGTAAACCTGTCATCGTGGCTCATCCCGCGAGCCCCCGAGAAGCACTGCCGCTGGTGGGATTTTGCGCCGCTCAGCCGTCCCCCTCCGTGGCTTCGACTCCCCGCATCGGACCCCGAGACGTTTCGGAACCGCCTGGATATGAATTATGAGCATTTTCCTCACTAATGAACTGGGCCAGTAATGCAGGAGACCGCGGCGACCCTCTCATCAGTGTTTCAAGATGGCAGATTTTTATTGAGTTTTAGACAGAAATCTCGCTTTATTTTTTGCCATGAATAACAGAAATCCTTGCACCGATGGCCCCTGTATACGAAGGTAAGACTGTTTTGGAGGGGAGGCGGGGGATTCACTGCTTTTTTCCTCCGTGCTGGAGCTGGGTACAATTGGTGTTTTGCGGCTCGCACCGGCGGGGAGAGATGCGTCGCGTCCTCTCGCCCCGGTGTCAGAACCGCTCCGTCCGTGGCGACCACGTATCCCCCCGGATCCACGACAAGTGTGCTGTCCGTCCCCCCCCCCTGCCGCTTTGTGCGTTTTGTGTGCTCGGAGCCACAGTTGAAAAATAGGAGTGAACGCTCAGTCAGATTGTGGTGCCCACAGTCTGAGCCGCGTCCGCTGATAAAAGCCTGCAAACGGATCCGGGCAGAGAGAAGCCCGTGTGTGTCTGTGTGTGTGTGTGTGTTTTTATAACACGCATCAGTCTGTTTGTGTGTCCCGACACCTGAGAAATGTTGCGTTTCGCTCTCATGCTTGTTCCTGGTTGATGTTTTAGCTGTTGGTCGGAGAGGTTTGACAGAGAGAGAGAGAGAGAGGGAGAGAGAGAGGGACGGACACCGATCGGTCCCAGTCTCGTCTGTATCCACTCGTCTGCCTCCTTTTTATTTACCCCCCCCCCTCCCACCCCCCCTTGATTTTTTTTATCCCTCTCTCACCAGAACTATGTGACTCCCAAGTGCTTCATTGTTTTTTTGGTGCATTGATTTTTATCTGTGTTCCGGAAACGAAAGCCAAAGCTTAAAATACAGTATGATCGCTGTATCGCTGCAGCATCGTGTGGCTGTGACTAATCCAATTGAGAGGACGCTTTTCCCCGCATGCTTCTCCACGTTCTATTCTGACGTGCAGGTCGTTTTATGTTATTCTAACAGAGTCATTCACACGCGCAGACGCGCCGTGTTTCCTCTCTGCAATGTCGTTGCAAGGTGGGTTTATAATGTGAAGGAGAAAAAACAACAACACACACACACACATACACACAACAAAACAAAACAGTGCGATCGGCCCGTTCTGCTCCGTGCGCGATCGAGATCTGTGGCTGCTTCGAACTGCAAGTAAACCAGTATTAACCTGAAGGTTAAACAGCGCGGGGGAAACAATAATGACAGTGCAGAAATAAAGAGCAATTTAAAGGTTAGGTTGTCCATTCAGTTGTGTGTGCAGAAGTGTTGCACAGATGTTGCACAGTAGTGATGAACACACCGGGTTTTTTTTTTTAAAAGAGCGCACAGGTACTAACGCTGATTGCGGGAGCGTCCGGGGGAAATAATGGCACAAGCGAGTGATAATGCGTGATGTTTCTCCTATTTATTTTGGAGCTGCCTCATGTTTAATATCCTCTGTCTACTCTATAGTCCCTCTGCTGGCGCTGAGGAGAAGCCCTGCTCTTCTTTTTTTTTCTCGAGATGCCTGTTAGTACAAGAGTTTAAAAGCAACTCTTTATATTGCATTTTTATAAAAGTGGCTTCAGCTCAGTGTTGCCAAAACAATAAGTCCTGCAGGGTTATTAGGGGGTTAAACGACGGGTGAGTATTAAAGAAGCGGGCATCCTAAACTTGCAACAAACTCTCCTCTCAGTGCTGCTGCGTCCCTATGGCGATATTGTAGTGATTTTTCATTAGGGGCGTTGAGGCTCGGAGGCACGGCCCCGAGACTCGGGCGCTTCCACATGAAAAGGAAAAAGTTGAAATGAGACTCCTATGCAAAAGGTAATTAGTGTAAATTACATTCCCCGGCTTTTCCCTTCACCACGGAGAGGAGGAGGAGACGGGGAGAGAAGGAGGCAGCAGGGGGAATTAATTACCTTGCCTGTCCTCCTCAGTGGTGGAGAGGCCTGTTATGTGGAGCAGTCATGGAAATGACCAAAGTCTCCGGTGGAAAATAGGTTTTGGGGGGGGGGGCCCTTCACAGAGAATTGGACTGGCTATTATGGTAATTACTCACCCCTGGCTACGGGGCAACTAATAGCTTAAATCTATATGATTAACTACTTCCTGTGATTGTTTAATGTGGAGCTTGTTTAGGAAAGCAACGTTTGCTTTTCCCTTCGGACGCGATCTCTGTTTCAGATTCATCGGCGACTTATTTGAGATCAAGTTTCCTCCTGAAGGAGGCGGGAAATCTCAGGGAAGCTCGAGCAACAGAGTGGCGTCGGTGCCTCTTCTTCATCGCTTCTTCTCTTTCTTTTCTTCCCTCGTTTTTTTTCTTTCTCTCTCTTTTTCTTCTGCATGTTTGCCTTTGGTCCTTCTTGGCCCAGACAGGCGACCATCAGGCGGACCTGCTGGCAGGAAGGGGTAGTGGTGCGATCACCTTGGGAGCCCACTCTCATAACCCAAAGTGACACCTTGATGGATGTCTGATGAACAGAGCAGGTCCAGCAGACTCCCCCCACCTCCCTCCCTCCTCCCCCCCCCACTCCAGCTGTGGAAAAGCTAATAATCAGACACAGCCAACCACGCTGCCTCCCTTTGCCTGGCCAGATATGGCTGTTGTGGTCTGCTCATGCATGCATGCGAGTTATGTCTCTATCTGCCTCAGAGTCCCCTCGCGCAAGCATCCTCGCCCATTTGTGGCGGCTGGCCGGCCGGCGAGAGGCTTGGCCAGCTGCAGGAGCCGGGCACCGGGCAGGAATGTGACTTCATTCGCAGACCTGCCTCTCACAGGTCAACTGCCTCTATCCCGGTGGGGGATTCGATCATTCCCCCACCTGGAAGCGCAGACGAGAGCACGGCCAAGACGGACGCTTCATCCGTCCGCGCAGCCATTACGTGTTTAATGCGTCTCTGAATCACCTCGTGGTTCCTGGGTACGGGGGGGGAAAGCACTCTGCCTCCTCTTCTACACGGAAGTTAAAAAAAAAAAGAAGAGGGGAGGACAGAGGGAGCGAGGCTTTCTTGGGAGCTGCCCTCAGCTCCCCCTCCCCGTCTCCCTCCCCTCTCTTCCCTCCCCCTCATGCTTGTTTGGAGCTGCTTGATTGATATCTTCCTCGCAGACCGCGAGACCCGGGCTCAGACTCCAAGGTTGTAGCTTTTTAAAGTTTGATTAGAATTGCAGGAAGAACCCCGGGGGCTTTTTTTGGGAGGGGGGTGGGGGCCGCACCCTGTGGCAGAGTCGGGGGGAACCGATGGAAGGTCTCTCTCTCTCTCTCTAGCTGATTGTTATGACACGCAGGGTGGCGTGTTTTGGCTCTCTACTGTCCGCTGCGTGGACGGAGACGGGCCGGGGTCAGGAGGACGGCAGATGAAGCGATGCTTCTATCGCTCGCAGGGAAAGAAGGCATCGCTCCGGCTTCTTATAGACGCCTTGGTGGACGTTTGCAGCTCTTGTTTTCCTTCCAGTCTGTGGCCACGCTGATCTCTTCTGTTGACCCGATTCATCACCTTATGACTTTGTTTGGAAGAGGGCTTGCTCGGAAGAAAAAGGGTTATGAAAATGGATAAGCTGTCTTTACAAGTATCGCTCTTGCATTATTCAAAGCTTCCTCTCTGAAAAGAAAGCGAGTTCCAGTGTTCGGGGATCCTTTGTGCTATTGATTTGTTGAAGCATTTAGCAGAAGAAGCGGAGGCTTTGGAGGCTGGTGGAGCGCGCGTTTTTCAGATGAAGACGGGGGAATATGCGAGCGCTCTGATGTGCTGAAATAGTTCACAGGTGTGATCTGGAGGGTTTGGAAACAGATGGGTGTGCGGAAGCGGGGGGGGTGAGGGTGAGGGTGGATGAGGTAGAACTGAAATGACAGGTTAGGAGAGGCCAGTCTGACACCGGAGGCCCCGGCTTCAAACCGAGGAGAATACTTATGGCGATTCCTCTGCTCAAACCCTCGCACGTTCCTTTCAGTAAGTTTCTGCGGCGGCGGCGGCGCGGCCGTCGGTGCTCCGGCACGTCATTCTTCTGGGTCTCTTTCAGCGCGCGGCGAAATAATTTAACCGAGATGCGAGGAAACTTTGCAATTCTCATTTTCTCTTCAGTCAGTGAGCCTCCCGCTTTTAGGTTGGGGTTTTTTTTTTCTTCCCTTTTTTTTTTCTGTGCTCCTGCCATATGCTTCAGACCTCCTTCAGAAACAATCCTGGCTCCGAGGTCCTTCAGCAGGGAGACCACATCAGTTGCTGACATTAGGAGGCTTTTTCTTTTCCCATCAAGGAGCTGAAGTAGGAGCTTCGTCAGGAAGGAGCTTCAACCCTGTCGACTGCTTACACAAGGCATTTCCGTGTTGGTTGTCATGCATGTGTGAAGCCCCGTCCCCCCCCCCCGTCCTCTTTTTCTTTTTTAACCCCCCCTGTACTTTTGTTTCACATTGTGTACGGTGTCAGCTTGTTTGGAACAGCTGCCTCTGGCTCCGACGCGCAGCCTAACGACTCCGGGGCTCTGTTGGGGAGGAAACTGGTGCAACTCGCGTCTTCGGTTGCTTCAGTTGCAGTTTCGAGAAAGAAAAAAAAAAGTAGTTGCAGAAAATAGGAAATCTGGATGGGAGACCTGAAAACCTGCTCCAGCAGCGTTCGTTACTGAACCGGAGATGTTTACCGAAGCGCCGTGTTTTGTTTGTATTCTGGTTTTCTCTCTGCAGCTCCCACTTGCATATCGTTTCAAAGACCTCCCGTGTTAAAAAGTCAGCGCGGGAGCTAAACGTCTGCGCGGGACTTAAATAACCCTCCTCTTGTAACCACTCTCTAGCTGTTAGAGTAGCATGATGCTGAGAGTCTGGGTACCTTCTGACACATCCCCTTTGCTTTGATCCTCCATGAGAGCCACGGTTCAAACAAAGGTTCACATTTTACTACTTCTCAACACAGCAGCGAGTGAATAAGGGCTTTTGTTAACTTGGGCCTGTTAAGCAGTAATTACAAAGAGATTCCTGGAGCATAAAGGGCACTTTATGTGCTGACGATGTCAAATCATTTCTTTTTTTTCTTAGACTGGAATAATATTGCAGCGTGCAGCAGGAAAGCGATCTGCATTTTGCTCACATACCATATATTGCATGCTCACTTTGCAATCTCTCATCATCCGCCAATGACCCCCCTCCAGTTACCACCCTGCGCTCTCCCTGCCCCACCCCCCACATCCATCTCTTATCTGTCCTCCCATCCCTGCTCTGTTTGTTGATAAGCCGAGAGGCCATTGGCCAGCGCACATGGTGCCCATGTGACACTTCAGCAACAGCCTGATGGCCAGATTGGAAGCCCCCACATATGTGTGTCTGTGTGTGTAATTGGAGGCTGGTCTGAGAGAAGAGGCCTGGCTACTGTAGCTTTTTTGTTCTCCCCCCCCCCCCAACCTCCCTCTTAATCATGACCCTCAACAACCCCCTATCCAGACTCCCCCGTGGCTTCCCGCCTGGTTCACCCCCCCCCCCTCCCTCGCCTCCCCCGCCCCCTCCCCTCCCCGGCCTGTCTTATTGCCTCATCCCATCACCACTAACCCCCCGAAACCAAACCCCTAGCTCGCTTTTGGTGCACATTGTCCCAGGTCCTAATCCTATTGTTTTGCGATAATGTCCCCCCCCCCGCCATACCAGTCCGTTTTGACATTGCGCTGGCTGGAAGAGGAGCCGCCGAGCGCTGGCTGTCACCACGCACGCACGCGCGCGCGCCGCATGCATGACGCAACACTAACAGACAAAAACATAATACAAAAAAAGAGAAAAGTTGAACAAAGCCTTCGAAATTTTTGGTGCAAAAACAACGGATGATGTAAGGTGCTTCAGCGAGATCGCGAGGACGACGATCACACTCACAGCCACTTCATTTAAACAAAAGATCCAAGCCGTCGCCTCGTGTTACGCAAAGCGCGGGGTGAAAAATGGTTTTGCAGTTTTTTAATCAAGCCTTTCCCAACCTCCGTCTATTTCTTCCTCTCTTGGAGAGAAAAGACACGCGGTGGGTGGGTGCCGACGGAGCGGCGTGGCGAGGAGTGTTTACGGGTGCTGTTTGGGAGTTGAGCAAGATCAGGACACCGAGGTCGGACTTTTAGGGGGCGCATGCGCGCGCTCCCGTGTCCTCCGACGCCGCTACGGGCGCCCGCCGTGCGCGGCCAGCCAACATGGACCAAGTGCCGCTGCCAGTCCCATCACCACTCCTGGCTCCGGCCCCTCTCAGTCATGGAAGGGAAGCGGAGCGATGGGCGGCTGCTGGCGGCCCCTTCACAGATGGCTGCAGGTACAGCGCTACGCTTGGCTGATAACCAAAGGACTTCAAAGCTCAGACGAGTGCTCGAGCCCATTTCTGTCCTGAGCCAGGAGGCAAAAAGGCACACAACAGAGAAAGGAGACAGCACTAGACAAGGACTGGGTGGTCAAAAGAGTCAACAGGCATGGAAATGAGCAGCTTTCACCTCTTCTTTTTTTTTCTTCCTCCCTTCTCCTCTTCTTGCTCTTATATTCTTACTCACATTCAGTCTTTCACCTCTTCACATCTTCTTATTCAATCACTGCAATCTTTCATTTTCTTTCTTTTCCCTCTGTCCGCTGCGTATTTCTCATTATTCTGTTTCCACGAAAGCAGTTGTGATGACACATCCGCGCCTTGGCGAGAAATGGAAATGAAGGGCGACGGTCATTGTTCCAGATTGTCACCTTTTCATCTCCAATCTTTTCTGTGGTGTTTTTTTTTTTTATTTTATTATTATTCCTAATTTTGTTTCGATTGCAGATTCTTCTGAAAGTCCTTTATCCTGGAGAGGGAAAAATACATTTTCAGTCGACGGCGCGCGAACAAGTTAAACATCAAAAAAGAAGGCAGATGTAAAATGATGAAACGCGGATGATCAAAAACCCCTCCGAGATCGTGAATTTCAGATTTTCAGAACGTAATTAAATTGAACTTGTGTTCCGTTCGACAATCTCGATTTTCTGAATACACACAGAAAATTCATTTCAAGGAACGGACTTTTATAATAAGAGCAGAGACAGTGAAAAACTGTCATTGATTTTATTCCAAGTTCCAAGTTTCCCTTCCGGCTTGCATGAGAAGATGTGAGTGTTTGAGTGGCACGATATGTATATATAACTAGATATGTTTCGGTCTTCTCCTTGAGCATCTCATTCAAAAGTAACAAGTGAATTCTGATGTCAGCTTGAGTGGATTGAAGAAAGCATAACTATAGCCGGGCCATTTAAAAGTTTAAAGAAATCATTATGGGATGAGATTTGAAAAGAGCAACGGGCCAATTAGGCGTCTGCAGACTGAAGGGAAAAGCGAGCGCTGCTCCCAGTCTGCGTCCAAAACTTTTGAGCCCAAAAAACAAGCGAAAAGTTCCGCTTCCGGACGGAAATCCGTCTTGTTTGCTGCTCATTTGCTCTCGGCTTCCCATTAAAGTTTCAGCTTGGATTCATGGCGAAAAATAACCAAACAGACTTCAGGAGCCGCAGTACTTGTTTATGTTTCCGAGTGTAAGTCTGATACTGTTGGGGGGGGGGGGGGGGAGAGAAGAAGAAAAAAAAACAGCCTGCGCACCTTTTAGATCCCACCTCTCACTTCAAAGCCTCGGGCTACATTATGGCCAGCCAGCAGCTCTGCCTCGCAGGCTTTTGAACTGACCCCTGCATTCAGTGTGAGAGACAGAGATGGAGAGGGAAAATGGCAGAGGGATGGGGAGCGACACTTTGGAAGAGCGAGGTGGAAAACAGAGGGAGTGGAGCGGAGCGAAGGGGTCGAGCAGTGAATACCTGCTACTGGGGGCCCTTTGAGCCTCAGCGGCACTGCCCAGAGGTCAGTTTGTGCAGGACGGGGGGGGAGGGGGGGTGGGTGAAGGGCGCGGGGGTGTTAGTGTGGTGGTTTAGTTACGAGAGAGGGGATGGTCGCGGGGAGCTCGGTGGCGTCGGTGGCAGCGCGGCGCCGGGGTCGTAGATCTCACCCTTTGTCTGGTTTAACCTGCCTGGCTCTTACATCTGGGATCAGTGTTGTCTAGCGAGGCATCTGTCTTCTCAGCTCCCCTGACAGAGCCCGGCAGCTGCTAGCACACACACACACACACACACGCACACACGCACAAACTTGTTTGCGCCCCTCCAGCACTTTTGGCGAAGCCGGGCCCAGAAAAAGGCCAAAAGTTGACCTTTCGCGATGAGGGTCCGGTCTGTTTCCTCCGCTGCTCCAGAGCAGTCCAGGGCCTCGGCCAGGTCGTTCTTTTACGAGCGTCACATCTGTGGGGGACCTTGACAGCCTGCAGATTCTACATTAACCTCTCAGACGTTTGGGCAACGACCGAGACGAGTTCAAGAGTCCCCGCGAAAGTTATTTATCGTATTAACGTATTCCGTCGAAGACACTGCTGTCCCCCCCTGACTGTCCTCAGAGAGGGTGAAACCCGGACCCTGAAAACACTCAACCGGTGACACCATCTCTCCATTCACCTGCATGCTCATTAGTTGTTGTGTTCACTCCTTCCAGCTCCTCTGCTTTCTGGCATGTTTTACATGCTAGAAGACTTTCAGCAGTTTCTTGTGAACAGAAACGTTTCCTGCTACTACGTCGTGTTTACGAGAACCCGTTTCAAAGCGAACCGTGTCTTCGCGTCATCTCTTTTCCCTCTCTGTGAAGCAGTTCCTCAGCTCTTTCAGGCCCCGTCCTCACAGAGACAGAAATATATCAGAAGCAAGATTGAGTTGCAGGAACAGAACATGACGAGGTTAGCGACGAGCAGCGCTAATAAAGCATGCGTGTGGACGAAGGATGGTGATCCAATAAAGTCGCGTCTCTGTGTGGATGGAGCCTTAAACATTTCAGCAGCCTCGGCTGAAATGCATCAGCCAGACTCACGGACCACTCGCGTTTCTATCTTTATCCACAGGGAAACGTCTTCCAGTATAGTGAATCATTATTTACTATAACTGCCCTCAGCTCTTTTTTTTTCATCTAATCAAGTCCCCTTGTACTTACTACAAAACTGGCACTTCAGAAACATCCCAGATCACAGGAACAAACCCAAATTGGCAAACTCTCACAGCGTGTGTATCGCGTTGGAGAGTTTTGTTGTGGCGTTTCATATTGTCGAACGCGTCTCCCGTTCTTATTTTTGAAGGTGTTTACCATTCGTGCGAGCCAAGTGTAATATGTGCTCCCCATACACGGCTCCTCGGTGTGTGGCGGTGGAACTGATGGTCAGAATAGCCGTTTCCTGCATGGTTTTGGCGACCATTTGCGACTCCGAGGACACTGTAAATATAATCAGCTGAAGCCATGATTTTCACGCTGAATCAGACACAGAGGGCTGAGTTGGCCGGCCATATTTATTACCTCGGCTCTGTGGCCAGAAGGACTCCGCGGCCATGTTTACGACACACTGTCACTTGGATTAAGGACACATATGCCTCGCTAAATTGGTATGAGAGCACGTGTTTGTGTGTGTGTGTGTGTGTGCTATAATCTTTTAAAAGCTGTTTGAATATATTGCGTGCTGCGCCTCACTTTGTCAAAGATAGACAGACTAAGAGGCGCGACAGTGGGAACGGAGTTTTAAAAAGAAGGAGATGACGAGAGATTAAGAGATTAAAAACACTTTATTAAGTATGCATATTGATGAGTCACCTACAGTACGAAGGCAGGAGGACATGTTGAGGCATCTTAGCAGGAGGGAGCAAAAAAAAGACATGTCGCCTAATTTAGTCTGATCTGAAGCTTTAATGGGGCCTCGGGCACCCGATTCACACCCCCCCCTGAAATATCACACGCTCCTGTTGCCTGGAGAGGGATGAGCGCCTTCCCCAGCTTGTATTTGATTGCAAAGTGGCATCGCGGTTCAGACAGGAAGATTCGAATACACGCAGGGGTCATGAAGAGCTCTGACAAGTTGCCTGTTTCTTCCTCTGTCGTCTTTGAGGCAGCAAAAGTGGGATTTCATGCGCCAGCATAAGCACTTATCATTATCAGACACGCCGACTGGCCTGTATGTCACAGCTTGCCTCTACCTTCAAGTGCTTCTTTCTTTTATTCATTCCGCACAAAACGAGGAAGGGAAAAAAAAAAAGATGAAATGTCTGGAAGGGTTCACCAACTGCTTCGGCTTTTTATCACCAGACGGGCTCATCAGTTTGCTGTTTCAATACAGCTGTGTTTTGGAAATACAGGAAGTGATGATCCTGTCCATGCATGGTTGGTCTCCAGGCGCCTGGTCAAGTCGAACTGGTTCGTCGGTTGTTGGAGGTTAATCGCTGGGTTTCGAATGGGTGGGGCCTTTTTTTTTTTTATAAATCCCTGTGGGAGTGCGAGTGTTTATCCGGGTGGTGGTTAGGAGGTGTTTAGGATTAATTGCCAGCTTGATGTTTGTTTTTTTGTCATGTACTTTTGAATTATGTCGTACGTCAAGTAGCTGTTTTCACTTTCACCAGTTACAGCTTCATCTCATTTCCTTTGCAACTGTTAAAATCCAAAGTGTTTCAGTGAAAACTACCACAATTTGAATTTTTATCGAAAACTTTCTGATACAAAATTTGTGGCCAGTAAAAACTTAGTCGTGTTTTTGACATTTGAGCTGTATTTCAACAGTATTTTTCACTAAATCATATCAGCTAACAGTAGCTGGACTTGACAACACTGCTTCAGTATTCTTTCTTGCATCCTTTAATTGTGAAGGACTTTTTTTGTACAGATGAGTGAGTCTGCAGAAGAACATAGTGCGATTGCATTCATGCAGAGCAGTTTTTGCAGTCGTGTCTGCTGGATATTAACACAAACACACGGACGACCGATGTTCAGTCGTCCGCGTCAGAGCGGGGCGGCCGAGGACGACCACGACGCCGCTGTGGCCCTTCAAACCCCGTCCACCGCCGTGCTCCTCTACTCGGACGTCTTCTCCCCACTGTGTCCGTCTCTCTCTGTGTGTGGACGCGTGGAATCAATTATTGCAGTTTGCCAACTAAAAATGGAGTGTGTGATATTCCAAGGATACTGTAAAGACTTTCAACTTGTTAAACTGTCTGGATGTGTGATAATCACATCAGGCGTGCCATGCATAAATAATGAGGGATCACACGGGCGGTGAACATTGTGGTGGACGGTTATTTGCTTTATTTTTTTTCCCTCCTCTCTATTCTTCAAACTCCCTTTTTGCATTTTTCTTTTTTTTTCCACAGTCACATGAACGTCTCTGTTTGAGAATGTAATTATATCTGTGCGGCTGGAGCCTTTGGAAATGAAATTGAGGTCTCCACCAACCTTATTCTGTTCTGGGGCCCCTTTTTGTCCTGCGAACATTAGTTTGAATAATGACTCAGATGTTGTTTGGGAGTGAATAGGAACCTGCCACCTTGTGTTTGTGGATTAAAGGAACGCGCGTTGCTGTGTGAGCATCCCGTTTAATTTCATCTTATGTTTGAGTGTATCTCACTTTGTTTTTGTTTTCCTCCTTCGTGCATCGCGGTGCCCGATTACCTCAGGTTGCGATGCATTGTTAGAGCATGTGAATAAGGGCCAAACACCGCCCGCTTTAAATCCTCCATACTGTCTGTAGATTAGTGTGGTGCAGGCAGGACGCACAACCGAATCCACGCCGCTCCGACTCCCCTCAAATCAATTTGCTACCGCGCCGTGTTTTTCTCCCACATTACACTCATCTGTCAGTCTCTCCCCCTCCATTCCCCCCCCCCGGTGTTGGGCCACTTGTTCCTCGCTTGTAGTTTCTCGTCGGCTGATCTCATTGTAAGCTCACGGTGTCCGGCTGTCATTCCGAATCATAATGAGTTAAGAGGAAGTGTGCGGCGGCCGGGGTGTTTTCTCACTGCGCGCGGATGATAAGCATTCTGGAGAGCGACTGTTTATCAGGAGCGTGGCCCTGTACGGCCCTGCAGTGTGTGTGTGTGTGTGTCCTGCAAAAGTACACTCGGAGGGCTGCGTTTCCATGCGTTGCAGGGTTGCTGCTGGGGTTTTTTTTGTTGCTTAAACAAGTTTGCGTTTCACACTGTTGCACATAAAAGTTCGGCGCAGCACAAGGAAATTCTTCTGTGTTGTGTTTTTAGTGTTTTACAGCTGCAGCATAAAGGACACAGGAACCACGGTTAATCTTTTTCATGCATTTTGTTGCTTTGCTTTCTCCACTCGTGATTTGATTAATAACAAATCCAGCTCAAGCAGAGCCACTCTGCCACCCCTGTCCTCCACCCCCTTCTTCCTCCTCCTCCTCCTCCACCTCTTCCTCCTCCTCCTCCTCTGCCTTGGTTCAGCGCCTGGTTAGGCTGACCTGGCAGTATAAACAAGGCAAATGTTTTTTTTCTCACACCAGCCGTTTTTATGACCACATTTACAACGTGAATAGCGGCTCCCTTATCTACAGACAGTCGTCCCGGGGGGGGATAGAAATGTTAGCGCTGAAACTTTCAGCTACACAAAGAGTCCGGGCTTTTGGGAGGCACTAAAGAAGTTAATAACATATTCAGAGTTGTGTTTCACAACCGGCGCGATTGTGTGCGGCTGTGTGTGTGCGTGTGCGTGCGGGGGCTCTTTGTGTCAGCGCTCCCCGTGTGCACCTACATGTGGACATTTGTGCGACAGCTTGTGCGTGCGTTCCTGCTTATGCCGGTGCATTTTAACAAGTGCTGACTGAACATGTTATCTCGCAGCTAACACAACATATTGTATCTTTGGCTGTTTGCTGCCAGGAAGGGGGTGGGGGGGGCGGGGGGGAGAGAGAGAGATGAGGGAGTGTCACATTTACAGCGAGGCACGTTGTTGATTTACAAGCCGAGAAGTCCCGCGTCTATCTGTGAAACGGCACCCATATTTGGTTCCTCGTCTGCCCATATGCGAGATAGATATTTGCCCTCCTTTGTGTGTGTTTGTGAGGGGGGGAGCGGGGAGAGATGGCCAGGCAATTCCAACTGGTCAAATACTGTAGTCAGGAAGAGCATAAAACCCTGATGGAACAGCAGACTGCATGACAGCATCTCCCCGCTAGCTCGTCTGATGCATTATTCTATAAATAAGCAGAGATGAGAGAGCTAAAAAAGCAGACAGGATGGTCAATAGTGGCCTCGAGAGAGGGAGAGAGGGAGCGAGGGAGAGGGAGAGACGATGCAGTGTCAAGCTCTGGCCTCCCCACAGAGGACAGAGCTCAGGCGAGAGGCTGTAACACGGGGCACAACTGCTCTGTATGGACAAGATGTTCCTCTTCAGTGCTGTGTTCACTGTTGTAGTTAACCCCAGCCGCTCTGCCACTGCCCCCACAACAGGTTCTCCACCAGCGGATCCGTCGGTCTTCATGCTTTTACGCATGTAAAAGGATTAAAAGCAAATATCTATTAAAACCTGGATTTATCTGTTGAGCAATGATTGCAGAAGCTTTCTAAAGGGCTTGTTTTTTATAAAATGGACAATAAATTCAGGTTTTTTTTGCAGAATTAGGTTGTTTTCTCTTCGAGGAGCGAGAGAACTGCAGCCGTCCAAGAACCAGAATATCCCACTCGCTTGTTCCTCCGTCTGTTTGTTTCAGGCATACGGAGGAAAAAAGAGGTGCGACAAGCGGCACGCACGTGCAAGTGGCAATGTAGGGTGAGATAATGCTTTGTCTAGACAGTCACAAGTCATTTCATTAGCCAGCGATTTGGCCCACCCAACCCAACCCCCCCCGCCCCCCACAACGCCTTCCAGTCCTGCTAACGCTGACATGTCCAGGAAAGAGGCGGCGTCATCGGAGTGTCTTCATCGGTGTCGGTACAGGCCTCAGGAAGCCGTCCAAATATATCCAGCCTCCAGGACGCAGGCCAGACAGTCCCGACGACTGTCTCCGAGCTCGTCTCCTCAGCGAGGGACAGCGTCTCGCTGCAGTGTCTCCTCACTCCTTCACCTCCAGGCCTGAGCGTGGAGTCAATACTCCGGTGGTCGAGGAATATTTGAACATGTTAATTCGTTCTTTTTTTTTTCTTCCCCCCCCCAATGGATTTTTTTTCCCCTGCAGCGTGTGAAAAGATTGCATTTATTCATAGCTAAAGGTACGATTCATACAAAGCACAGGACTGTGGAAACAATTGCTGGTGAATTGAATGATAAGCAGGTTTTATATTGGGGGGGACTTTTGTAATTACTAAGGACTTACTTGGCAGGTTTTAGTGGTCTGAGGGCGCCCTCGTCAATACCCTGTCACGTTGTCGGCCGAGTATAAATGACGGGTTTAATAAAAGACAGCAAATAGAAGCGGGTCACGGGCTCCAATGCGAGGGCCACTCACCGCCCCGCTCGCTCGCTCGCCCGCTCGCTCTCCGCGCTCCATTCTTCTTCCCTCCCTTTTCAGACCATCTCTCACCCTCACATGGCACGCAGGACGGCCCTGATCCCAGCAGCAAAAAAAAAAAAGAAGATTAACAAACCCCTGACAGAGAAGTAATCTCCCTGAATACATTGACTATTACCATTTCAACATGCTGCCTCTAAACAGTGGAAAATGCCTCTCTGGTATGCTTAATTGCAGTGTTTGGGACACACAGTGTTCCTTTAGGTATGCTAAATGGAAAAAAAAAGAAAAAAAAGGACTCTGGCTACTGAAGGCATTCCAGCCCTGTAAATGTACAACAATGGACCTTTTGCAGTTGTGCGCTTGGCGTGGCGTTCAGAAATTCAAATAAACTTCAAGAGGACGTTTTCAAGGCTCTGTTGTTTCCCGGCGACGTGACGGAGGGTTCGCTCGCTCAGATTTCCCCGATCATAAATGTGTTTGAACTTTAGTTTTGGGTGAGGACGGATTCACGGGGACCAGAGTCGCTTTCCAAATGGAGTATAATTGGCCACATTGTTGCCTGTGTATGTTGTCATGAGATAACATTCCACCCATTTGACCTCTTAGTTTTGGTTCATTTAATTACTTATCTGTGTTCTGCACAAGGCTCTGAACTGTTCTGCTGTTTGTACAGGCGTGGAGTTTTTTTTTGTGTGTCAATACCAGCTGCGCACAATTTCTTTACAAGTCGCAGCTGAATTTCAAGAATTTCGAGAGATCGCCGGCTGATATTTTCACAGCGGCCCTCCTGAATCTCCGAGAGTTATTTGTGGACTTCGCTTCGTCGCGCTGTGCAAGCAATGTTAAGTGAACTCTTTGACCACGGCGTTAAAACTGACAGAGAGTCAATGAGTGACTCAGATCAGGGCCGGAGAGGAATTTGTGCGAAACAAATGCGAAGAACAGCCAGCCTGGATCTGGCCTCGTAAAAAAAAAAAAACCCGGAGCGATCCGTAATCACGCTGCCAGATATGTAACGCTGGAATTTTCCATAAGAGGAACAGGGCCGGCTCTGTGTCCGTCCCATCCATCTCTGTGTCCATCAGCCTGTGCCTGTGATTATCCCGTCGGGCTCTCAGTCACACACTGTTGACACTGCTCCGTGACGCAACCCATCATTCAAATTATTTTTAGCGTAAAGTCCAGGCACAGGAATTGGTAATCCAAGGAGTGACATCTGGCCTTCGGGGCTTATGTGATTAGCAGAGAGCCTTGCCCCTAATAGCCCAGCGGACGTTCTTCATTACCTCCCTTGGACCAGACCGTACCTCGGGCACCGCGCATGAAGTGGCCAGGAACGGGCCACTTAGGCCTTAAAAAAAAAAAAAAGAAGGCGACGCCCTAATGACTGGATCGCAGATAGCGGAGCCCGAGTCCTGCGAGAAGCGCCGACACGGCGCCGCCGCCGCCGTGTCGGCTCCCGTATGACACTCGGCGAGCTTACGGTGAGCCCTTCTGAAAATGCACTGCAGCTTCAATCCTGCAGCATTAGGGCTAAGACCAGATGACCACAGAGATAAATAGTAAGTCCTCGCAAGGCCGGGAGAGGAGTTAAAAAGAAGTTGAACCAGTCGGTGGGAAGAGGACGGTTGTGGAGCAAAAAACTCCGTCTGAGAGAGCTAATAATGAGCGACCGGTGCTCGCCAGGCTCCTCTGTGCTTTCCCTTCAGTCCACAATTACAGAAATCGTCCCATCATGAATGGTGCGCCGTCCTTTTAATTATCTTCAAACACAACAGAACTTCCCCGGCTTTCAAGACGTCCAAAAACAGCAATTTTTTTCCCCCGCCGGTAAACAAAGTTAAGAGGCTGTTTGTTCGTGTTTGCGCGCAGATTGCGACCAAAGCGTTCCTTGAATCATGCGCCGGTTGATCGGCGAGTCAGGCCCCGATGTGAGTGCGTGTGTGGGCGTTGGCGTTGGCCAGGTGGAAGCTCTTTAGTTTGTTAGCAGTCAACTAATTTGGGGTTTATACCGGGAAACTGTTTAAACATAGCATTACGACAAGCCTCGTATAATCTTCCTTGTGCCGTAATAATCATTGCGATGCTACAAACAAGCCTGTTTGCAAAGAAGAGAGATAAAGAAAGGGACTATTTTTGGGCAGTTGTTTGCTTGGAGAAGCTTTTGCTTATTCGGAGGCAGCTTGTTCCCAGGAGTTCAGAGCGCAGCCTCGCTGCAGTTTTGCTTTTGTTTTGTTGTCTTCAGGATCGGTGGTTGAGAGGGAGTTCAATGCCCCTCTTCTGTTTTTATAGTCACTCGAACAAAATTTCTTCCAACACCTTCCCTAAAGTGAGTAATTGTGTACCGATGAATGCAAAGGGGCGGGGGGGCTGGGGGGGGGGAGTTGCAGAAGAGGAACGGATGCGCAGTCGTTCCCCGAGACTTTTTTCTGAACTCGCGTTGCTCCTCTCTCCCATGGAAGAATATTCTCTTAGTATTCACTCAGCCTATTTACTTTGTTGCAGATGGGAATGTTGGGGAAATGGCATTTCCGCTGCATGAACCAGTGGTTTGCATTAAGTATTACTCAGTCTGAATCGGCTTATCTCTTCTCTTCTTCTTTTTTCTCTCTCTCTCTCCAAACCTTTTGTCTAGTTTATGTTGTGTAACAGCGTGAAGACCATCTTTCTTTTTTCTTTCCCTGCAGTTTAACTCTTCAAAATGTCACGTTTGCTGGCAAAATATCACACAACTGTTGTCATTCCCAAGCAGTTCGCTGGCTGATGACACTGTGGAGTTGGTTTCTGTGAATCGGCGTCGATGTTGAAGTGTTCAGGCTGTTAACATGCGGACGCATCTCATACATGCTCGGTGTTTTAATGACCTGCTCTGACCCAAGCTGTCCTTATTTAAAGCTTCTGACTGCCACTCATGTTTCAGACACTCTCAAATTCCTAACCTCTCACTTTCTCTCTCCCCTCCTGTCTTCCTCGCTCCTCCTCCTTTGACCCCCCCCTGCCCCCCCTTCTCTTGTCACAGGTATGGCCTCGCAAGTGCAAGTGTTCTCCCCTCACACTCTCCAGTCAAGTGCCTTCTTTAGCGTGAAGAAACTGAAGGTGGAGCAGAGTTGTAACTGGGATATGACAGGGTACGGCACGCACAGCAAAGTCTACAGCCACAACAGCAGCAAGAACGTGTCGTCGGCCACCGGTGGCCCCCTGGGCATCAACAGCTCCCTGCAGGTCGCCAGCTCCACCCTGCCCTACGAGCAGGCTCTCATCTTCCCAGCCAGCGCGGGCCACATCGTGGTCGCCTCAGCCAGCAGCACCTCGGGGGCTGTGGGGTCTCTGCTGGGCAGCGGGGGTGGAGGCAGCAGCAGCAGCAACGGTAGTGGTGGTGGTGGCGGAGGCGGCGGCGGCGGTGGTGGTGGCGGCGGGGGCGGCAGCGGCGCGGCCGGCGGCGTCGTCGGCGTCCACAACCTGACGCGCCGCAGCACGGTCAGCCTTCTCGACACCTACCAGCGATGCGGGCTTAAGCGCAAGAGCGAGGAGCTCGACAACAACAGCAGCGTGCAGATCATCGAGGAGCACGGCCCGCCAATGATCCAGAACGGCGCGGCCAGCGGCGCCACGGTGGCCACGGTGGCCACCGCCACCTCCACCGCCACGTCCAAGAACAGCGGCGCCAACAGCGAGGGGGACTACCAGCTGGTGCAGCACGAGGTGCTCTGCTCCATGACCAACACCTACGAGGTCCTGGAGTTCCTGGGACGCGGCACCTTCGGCCAGGTGGTGAAGTGCTGGAAGCGGGGCACCAACGAGATCGTGGCCATCAAGATCCTCAAGAACCACCCGTCGTACGCGCGGCAGGGCCAGATCGAGGTCAGCATCCTGGCGCGGCTCAGCACGGAGAGCGCCGACGACTACAACTTCGTGAGGGCCTACGAGTGCTTCCAGCACAAAAACCACACGTGCCTGGTCTTCGAGATGCTGGAGCAGAACCTGTACGACTTCCTCAAGCAGAACAAGTTCAGCCCGCTGCCCCTCAAGTACATCCGGCCCGTGCTGCAGCAGGTGGCCACGGCGCTGATGAAGCTGAAGAGCCTGGGCCTGATCCACGCCGACCTGAAGCCGGAGAACATCATGCTCGTGGACCCGTCTCGACAGCCGTACCGGGTCAAAGTCATCGACTTCGGCTCGGCCAGCCACGTGTCCAAAGCGGTCTGCTCCACCTATCTCCAGTCCAGATACTACAGGTAAGAGCTGCCGCTTCGGCATCCTGATTAGCCGGGGGGAGGCGTGTGTGAAGGACAGCGTCACGTGGCCTTCCTGCTTTTGTTCCCGCTCGGCGCTGTTTGGATTATTGCACTTTTCTGCATCTTGTTTGATTTATCGCTGCTTTAATACGAATGTTTTTGTACTCGGGCTGATTATTTGGCCAGATTTGTTGCCAACCTAACGAGCTGCTGCGGTTCTCTCTCTCTCGCTCTCTCGTTCCCTTCATTCGGAGTTCTCCCTCCGCCTGTTTACTCTTGTTCCAAGGTGATACATGGCAGTAAAACCCAACTCGACTCGCAGCGCTGCTGACTCGCCAGCTGCACATTAGGTAGTAAAACGAGCCTGCTTTTGGTGTTGCTCGGATGATTATAGAAGTTTAGTCGATTTATAACTTTCTGAAGCTCTGGGAGCAAAAAAGGGCCTGAGAGGGGAATACGTGGCGCCGCGGCGCCGTGGCTTTGTGGCGTCGACGAGGGAAGGGAAAGTGTTTTTCCCCCCCGTTTCACTACAGGTTCTCTCTTTTTAAAAAGATCTCTGAGAAACGCTCTAATAGAAATAAAAGGGCACCAATCATGTGAGGTGGCAGCGTGCCCACAGGCTTCTATTCACCCTTTCTGCTCCCCAGGCCCCCAGACCCTCGGCCCCCCATCACAGTGGCTGGCTCCCATTTCCCCCGGGATAGAGATGAGGGGTCAGCCTGAGTTCTCCTGTAATATGTGCTTGTAATCCACACCAGCGGGGCCTGCATTAGAACCAGATGACTCCGGGAAGACCTTTCTCTTTTTTTTTTTATCTTTCCTCCTGGTCTTTTTTTTTTTTCTTGAAAAACAGACAAAACAAAACAAGAAAATCTTTCGCACCTCAAACAAACAGCCTGTTTACGTTTCACTGTTTTTATTTAAGCATCTAAATCGCGCCCTGGTCCGCACAGAGCAGCTTCGTGCGAGGCTCCGGCCGGGTTGCCGGCAAGAACAGGTGTGTGCGTGTGAGCCGTGTTGCACCACATACATCGAGAACACACACACGCGCACACACACACACGCTTGGCAGGTGGTTTTCTCTGCAACCGTGCATTTTGTCAAGCGATCTGAAGCCGTCACTCTTGTGAGTTTAGATCTTTTTTTTTTTTTAATGGCTTCTACTGTGCTGCAAAGAAGACAGTTGTTGTTGTTTCCTGTTTAAGCTTTGAGGTGGCATGACTGACACCAGACATCAGTGGTGTGGGTTTTACTGCTGCATTCGCTGCATCTAAACATTTCAGAGGATCAGGCTGGTGTATTGTTTCTCATTGCATTAAACTCGACTGCGCTGCTCTCTCCTGATCTCCTCACTTCAACTGATATTGTAATTATGAACAAACCTCGGCGTTTTCAAACACAGTCTGCAACTCAATTAACCCTTCGACACCCTGTGTATCCATGTGGTCAAGCAATTTGTGAGTAACTATGAATTCGTCAAAAATTAATGAACTTTGCGAAGCTTCATTGAGCCACCTTTACTAACGTACTATACATAAATGACATGATTTGTAATGTGAATATATATTCTAATTAGAGTTTTTAATTAGTGTTAAAAATAATCCAAATGAAAGAAACTGACAGGTAAAGGTGGTCGAATAAGGCTCAATCATTTCTCTAAATTTGTAAGAAATTCATGACAATGGATGTGAGTATTGTCTTTATTCATGACAGATGTGATGCATTGGATTATTTTAGTTTATACAAGTTCATTAATGTACTTAATCTCAGTTTAGATGAGCATTAAATGTACCTCCTTTGACAGTTAATATCTACATGTAATCAGGGAAGTGCAGTGAAGGCAACAAGTTTAGGTAACTTGTCCTGAAGCGCTCGGCGCTTGGCGATGCTTCCTGCACCGTGTCAGCAAACAGGTTATGAAATCTCCCTGTTTGTTTTTCTCGCTGGTTGCGACGGGCGGAGAATTTCATCCCTTCATTTCCTCTTGGCAGCCGGGGTGAAGGAAAGAGAGCGCGAGTCCGACCAGAAAATGATCCGTCCGCCACCAAAACCTCACCCACAGTCTCCATGATGGACCCGGGTTTGAAAAGCGCTGGGAGTGGCGAGGGTGTGTGTGTGTGTGTGTGTGTGTGTGTGTGTGTGTGTGTGTGTGTGTGTGTGTGTGTGTGTGTGTGTCCACAGCATTGTAGATCGATAAGCCCATTGATGGTTATCAGTGAGAGGGCAGTTCTCTCTTCACTGCTTATTGAATTTCATCACCCATGAAAGAGCAGCAGCGGTATAAAAGGACTTGCAGGTAGGCGTGTGTGTGTGTGTGTGTGTGTGTGTGTGTGTGTGTGTGTGTGTGTGTGTGTGTGTGTGTGTGTGTGTGTGT
>JAUESF010000051.1:11443664-11454590 GCA_032274765.1 Malacoctenus tetranemus
ACACACACACACACACACACACACACACACACACACACACACACACACACACACACACACACACACACACAGCCAAATGTACGGGGTCACATGCACTGTGGCCCCTGTACTCTCTCATTCAAGTGCGTCCCATGCAGGGGGACTGATGGCAGCAAAGGATTGTGCTTCCATCAACAAAAAAACCAGAGGGGACGACTTTGGGTGCTCGTATTGTGACTCTCCCTCTCTCTCTTCCAACCCCCCAAAGTGAGCCACAACCCGCTGTCTCTTTCTCCCTCCACCTGTTTCTGTCTTTACCTCTGGAAGGTGGGCCGTGCAGAGGGTGCATTCACACAAACGAGGTAAGATTTCACATTTAACTGTCGATTTTCAGTGACTATTCATCAGCCTTGTGATTGGAGAGCTCCTCACTGGACGAGATGTGACCTCAAACATGCTGAACGAGCAGGGACGCGACACGAGGCGTTAAAACAAACTGATTTACGAGAGTTCAGTTCGTCAGGATGTTTTTTAAGCTGGGACGTTTGACTGTTCTCCAGTTTGTTTCTCTCAGTCAAGAAAAAAGTTGTTTTATCAAATTGTGAAGATATCTACATCTGGTGAGGAGGTCAAACAGCTCTGAGAAGTTGATGTGTGAAGACTTCTAGTTTAATGCTGGTTTTCAGCGTTAGCAACTTGAAGAGCATCAAATGTTGCAGCTGGAGAATAAATCTGACATCTAAATTTGTCTTTATGCCACAGAAACGTTGAAACATAGAGAATCTGTCAGTTTCACCTTTTTCTAAAGGTTTCGGTCTGACACTGACAGCGTTGGCTCGTGGACCAGTTTACCTGGAGGTGCTGAGGACCCATTTTGTGGACCAGAAAACCAAAACACTGTTCCAACACAGTCTAACGCTGTATTTTTTCACAGTTGCTCTGCAGCTGCCCCGGTATCTCAGCTCAAGATGTACAGCTTCATGGGAGGGGGCCTGTTCTGCGCCATCGTGGGGAACATCCTGCTCGTGGTCTCCACCGCCACCGACTACTGGATGCAGTACCGCCTCTCTGGGAACTATGCCCACCAGGGCCTCTGGAGATACTGCATGTCCAACAAGTGCTACATGCAGACTGACAGCATCGGTGAGACTCGAGGTGGCAGCGCCGAAGAGCGCTTCAAGTGATCTAAATGCAAACTGTTGATACTCTCTGAAGTTTTTAGTGTTGCTGTCCCACAGGACTAGGTCGATTTAGGTATTTTGGACAAGTGACTGGGTGTCTTTGGCCTCCTGCTGTCTCACTGTTTGGTGGATGTCTCTCTGTGTCCGTGCAGCGTACTGGAACGCCACCAGAGCCTTCATGATCCTCTCAGGGATGTCGTGCTTCGCAGGCATCATCGCCGGCATCATGTCCTTCTCCCACTTCTCCTCCTTCGAAAGGTTCAACCGCTCCTTTGCAGCAGGAATCATGTTCTTTGTCTCCAGTGAGTGTTTCCTTCTCTACACACACACACACAGACGCCCGCGTGCCCTTGAGCCAGTGTGTCTGATGTGCTTCCTCTCTCGCAGCTTTCTTCGTCCTGCTGGGAATGGCCATCTACACCGGAGTCACCATCAACTTCTTGGGACGGCGCTTCGGTGACTGGCGCTTCTCCTGGTCCTACATCCTGGGCTGGGTGGCCATGCTCATGACCTTCTTTGCAGGTGAGAACAGCCGGAGGGTCAGAGGGTCGCTCTTCATCCAGCTCTCTTCTTCACAACTTTATTGTACAAGGGTCACAGACAGTGCAGGAGTGATTTCAGACAATGGACTCATTTGCAAAACTTCCATTGATTAATTCCCCCTTTTAACTTGGACCAAAATGGTGTAGAAACCTCCCAGTTTGATGCAGTGATGTAGTTTAAGAGTTGCTAACGGTCTGGTCTCTGTTGCAGGTATTTTCTACATATGTGCCTACAGAATGTGTGAATGCAGGAGAGGGAACGGGCCTCGTTAAAGGGGGGGTGAGATGAAACCGAGCAGAGGACGCGCCGCCCCTTCGGGTGGAAAACAAGCAGACGCCATCGAGGAGGTTTCGACTGATCTACTGAAGAGATGAAGTCTGACGCTGAGGGTCGTCGATGGGCTGCCTGACTTATTTAAAAGAAATAGAGTCTGTTGTTTCTCCATTAGCAGTCAGAATGACGACACAGACACACAATAAAACTAATAAAATGAAGCGTTTGTGTGTCTGGTGACTGCGACAAAGGTGCTGGTTTTATTTCACTTTGCAGCCGGTGGTCTGAGTAAAGGTAGCCGCTGTAGTTTCTGGGACCACCACAAGATGGCAGCATCCAAACGCACCACGCCAAGAGCGCCGCGGTCACAGGAAGTCGGGTTCGATGGAGGATGTGAGCAGCTGCTTAGAAACCAACACCTTAGAAACCAACACCTTAGAAACCAACACCTGACCAGCTGGTGAGTTGTAGGTTTCTCCTGTCCGTTCTTGAGATGTTGAGGATTTTACTCATGAATCACACTTGAGTCTGTTCTGTAAAGTTCAGCCTGGCTACAAGCTAAGGTGGAATGATTTGACCAAACTGTCCTCAGGTCAGTGAAGCTCGTTTCCCCTCACATGATGTTCTACAGTGAGTCCAGCACGGAGAGACTCTGTAATGTGAAAGTGTTCGTCTCCAGGGGAGCGACAGTACATCAAAGACTGAAGGTAGAGATGGAAGTCTGAGGTTTCCCCTGCAGCTATGTGACTTTACCCTCCGTCACTACTCCAACAGGAAACTAATAATACACTCAGAGGTCTTTTTCGGGGGTGTAGTTTATGGGAAAGTGCTTCGCCCGGGGCGACCGGCGCGTTCTTCCAGAACATTTTTGCCGACGTCCCCCGAGTGCTTTCAAAGAACGGCAGCACATGGAGGAGTGCAGGGAGGCTGTTTGTGTTTGTGAGCGCGACGAGCGCCAAGCTGCAGGCCAGGCCGGCCCGAGGAGAGGATGATGAGAGGCGGGACCGGGGAGGGGGGGGACCCAGGGTGGGGTCTCCAGGCCCTGATTGTTTCCCTGCCTCCGTCCTAAGTCGGGGTTTCCGCTGGTTTCTCTGGGTGCTCGTCGGCAGCGCTCAGCTGGGAGGAAAGGAGCGGCGGCTGCTGAGGTAATGAATGCTTTGGCTACGCGGTGACGCAGAAACAATGAGGGAAATGTAAACAGCCGCTGCACAGATCCCTTGATCCAAGTTTCCACACTTGGTGGCCGGAGCTGCTGTGAAGCGATAAGCGCCGCGATATCGTGCGCGTTCCTCCAGACTCGTTCAGTCGGAGGCTCCCAGGCAGTGACTGGAGCTCTCAGGCAGTGACTGCAGCTCTCCGTCTGCTCCAACAGGCCGATCGTTTGGCCAAAACTCAGGTTTAATTCACCTTCAGTCACCTGAATAAACACCCTGATCGTTTCCTCCTGAACTGAACGAGTCCTTTTAGACTCAGTGAGGAAACAATCGAGATATCTTCATTCAATCAGCTGCACAAACATTCAAACTGTGAAAAATGAGCATTTACTGAATCATTGTAACTTTGACCACAGAAAACAAATTCAGGCTCTTTCTTTGTGAGCAAAGAAAACGATCAGAATGAGCTCAAATGCCAAACAAAAACATGGCCGATCTGCAAAAGTTCATTTTTTACACATTGGTCAAATATTAATTTAAAAAATAGGCCAGTATCTATTTCCCGCCACTCACTCTGAGGGGCTGTACAAACTTCTGATTAAAACGTTTTAATATTTTCTAAAAGACAAAATGGACGTTTGAGCGTCTTCTACCAGTCTGCTCCTATGACCCAGAATTCACCAAGCCGCCAGACATTTTTATTCCCATCTATTCGTCTGGTCCCAGTCGTCGCTGACTCACCGTCGGTTATGACGCCTATCACGGCCGATATCTGTGTTTACGAGCCGGTCACAGACTCCCCCCCCCCCCGCTGTGGTGCTGACTGACGGCCTCGGTAATTGCTCTCAGCGATGGAAGAGCGCGCTGACACAGCAGGACCTTACAAAAACTGTCCTCATCCCACCCGGCCGCATCCTGTGGCTCCTCATCCTGGACCCCCTGCGCCCCGTCTGCACCCCCCCCCCACCACCACCAGCACCACCAGCACCACCACCACAGTGCACCTCACTGAGCTCGTTCACTACACACAAGAGCTCACTGCAGGACTGTCCTCGTCCTTATCTCCGCGCTCGAGAGCGTCCAACATTTCAGGCGGAAGTGCTTTGTTTTTTAATCCGAAGACTTTATTGTGTAAGTGAACACTAACGTGGAAATGCACTTAGTGCACACAGTACAGGTAGACAAGTAAATAGTAAACCATTGCACAAGGAAAAAAAAAGATAAAAGCATATAATTTAGACATGTCGTCATAAATAAAGTCTATTACGAATAATGAAGTGGTTCATTTTACACTAAACACACAACGTCTGAGTGACTGCTGCTGCTGCTGCTGCTGCTGCTGCTGCTGCTGCTGCTGCTGCTGCTGCTGCTGCTGCTGCTGCCTCGTTTCAGGAGACATTTTTTTTGGGTTTTTAGAGCGAGCTGCTTCGTTCACTGTGGAACAAACGAGTGATTTCCAGACAGTGAAGTTGGTCCCATCTGAGCCACCGTCCAAATAAAGCCGTAGCTCACTGGGCACAGAGTGGATGTTGTTTTTGGACATGTGCACGAGAACACCATGAGAAGGTTATTCGCGGATTCCGTCTGTGTACTCCAAGTAACTCACTGCACTGTTTTTGGTAAAGCTAACATGGATGACCATTAATTTAACGTACGACAGGAAATCGTGCACATTAAATGTTGAAGCTCGGGTCATCGGCTTTGGTCCAAACCTGCTGCTAGTCTCTGAAGCGGCAGTTTTTCTGTCTAACCTGCTTTGGACGCTGACAGCAGGAGCTGCAGCCCCGCGTTCGCTGTCAGTCCAATAAACTGCAGAGATCCTCTCTGTTTCTGCGAGCAGGAAATCACTCTGTCTTGTCGATAGATTTCCCTCGGTCCTTAAACGCCTCTGCTCACTTCAAAAGCAACAGGTGTTGCTTTATCCCCTCCAACACGCCGCTCCTCCTCACAGACGCTTCTTTTATAACCGCTCGCCTGGAGGAAATCATGAAAAGACCTTCAGATCACAAGAAGTGATGCCGAAGAAATAAAACGGCCTTCTGAAGTCTGCAGAAGTCCAGGATGTAATTTAAAGGACATGGTAATAATACGTTGTGCTGCTCTGTTTGAGCGATGCTGAAAAAAAACAACCAAAAACAGGATAAAACGACACCTGAAAGCACCATGATACTGTCGCAGCGCTGCGCTCAGGAGACATCTCCAGCCCAGCGCAGCGAAGACAACCAAAGATGAGAACATGAACAAGCTTGGCAGCTCTTCAGCAACCTGTGTGAGGTGTGCCTCAGTGTTAGTCTGAAGTGGCGTTACAGATTTATTACGTATCAAAGGCAATAAAACATAATAAAGCACATTCTGGACTTTAGCAGCAGTATCCACCCTCCTCATCCTCAACTATGCAGAAGCAGAAAAGCAACAGGGTGAGGTTGTGAAAGTTACTACATACAGTACATCTCAAATCAAGTGATAAAATAAACATTTTAAAGATAAAACTGCAACAAAAATAACATCTTTAGCTCAAAATGTAACAGTGAACGTGGGACAGAGCGACTTAAGACGACATCCTCTCCGTTCTCCCTCAGCGTGGTCCGAACAACTCGGTTTCATTAAGGCATTAAACTCTGCTCAACCTCCGCAGCGCGCTGGCGTTCGTCGCTCGGTGACGGCTCGGGAAAGGCGGCGCGGCGTTTGTTTGTGTCTCTATCGCTGCTTAGGAAAATTTCATTACGCGGCTCGACTATTTTCTCACCTGCGGATCAGAACGAGTGATATAAATTCAGTTTCCATTCGCTCATCTGCAGCCTGTGTCTCTTCCAGAACAAATATGCAGCACAAGGGCCAGAAAAATATTCATTTATTGTTCATTTATTTTGCCTTGAGAGACTTAAATGTTTTTTTGGAGTGATCAGGATTGCTGTTACCGTCCGATACTCTCAGACCAGATCGACTTCACAGTGTAGGGAAACTTCTGGAATGTGTGAGAAACTCTACGACCTGCAGCCACCGACTCTGAACGAGCGTCCACTTTAAAGGAAAGGAGGCGAGGAAACACTGCAGGAATCGCTGGCAGCCAAATGTCACTCAGGTCGCCTATATTATGTGATCAGGTTACACAGTTTATCAGGGAGTGTCTCTCTTAAAGGGTCTGATGCCTGATAATCTGCCTCTCAGGTTTCCTCTCCGGCAGGCCGACCCCCCACCCCCACCGCCCCGCCCCCCCAAAGTCTGTGTCCATCTGGTTTTTAGATCAAGAGCGAGACGAGACTAAAGAAGCTTGTTGACATGTGAAAGAATGAAAGGATGAGAAAGGATGAGAGTGAGCTTCGGCCTCCTGTCATCGCTCGTCTCCGACATGATTCAGCTGAGACCGGTGAGAGGATTCTGGGATGTGTGGTCTCTGGAGCACTGGGTACCTGAGCTGCAACGTAAAGAAGACGTTTGTTTTGTTGCCAAAAGCCTTCAACGACAAGGAAAGAGGAGCCGGTCGGTGTGGTGTGAAAGTGG
The DNA here is from genome assembly GCA_032274765.1 of Malacoctenus tetranemus. Taxonomy (NCBI): domain Eukaryota; kingdom Metazoa; phylum Chordata; class Actinopteri; order Blenniiformes; family Labrisomidae; genus Malacoctenus; species Malacoctenus tetranemus. Next base: position 11,450,296 of record JAUESF010000051.1, read on the forward strand.
AGGTGATATGGATCCCCTGGGTCACGTTAGGATGTTTGAAAAAAGGCTCTTGGGGAGATTTTCGTGGTTGTTCCAGCCAACTGAAGAGAGGCGATGAGCCTCTGGGACTTTACTGTGGTTCTCTTCTGAGTTTAAAAAAACAACAAAACAACAACTATAGTTGAGGACAAAAACAAAACGTCTCTGTGTTGTTCCGAGCGTCTGCAGAGTCTTTAGATGTGCCGGCGGCGATGGTGGTGATGGTGGTTGTGCATGTCCTCCATGGTGATGCGGCCCCACACGCCGATCACAAACGCCTCGATCTCGCACTCGTTGTCGCCGCGAGCAATGCGGAAGTAGCCGTCCTCGCCCCAGTTCTTCCCCCACGAGTTGGCCGCAATCTGGAAAGAGAGCGGGTTCAATAGACTGTAAAACACAACAGTGGGCCAAACAGGCTTTATTAGAGCCTAACTAGCTGCTTAGCAAGATGCTAGATAGCTAGATAAATAGCTTTCAGGGAGCTAGTGACTCGGCTTTATTAGTGGCTAATGAGCTGTTTAGCAAGATGCTAGATAGCTAGATAAATAGCTTTCAGGGAGCTAGTGACTCGGCTTTATTAGTGGCTAGCTAGCTGTTTAGCAAGATGCTAGATAGCTAGATAAATAGCTTTCAGGGAGCTAGTGACCCGGCTTTATTAGTGGCTAATGAGCTGTTTAGCAAGATGCTAGATAGCTAGATAAATAGCTTTCAGGTAGCTAGCAACTCAGCTTTAATAGTGGCTAACTAGCTGTTTAGCAAGATATTAGCTAGCTAGATAGATAAATAACATTCAGGTGGCTAGCAACTCAGCTTGATTAGTGGCTAATGAGCTGTATAGCAAGATATTAGTTAGCTAGCTATGTAAATAAATAGCTTTCAGCTCGCTAGCTACTCGGCTATAAGACATAACAGTGAAAGAAAAGGGCTTCAACAATGGCAAGATATGGAGATGTGTAGCTGGTGCATAGCGAGCTAAATAGATGGATAGTTTATGAATAAATGTCAATGTTTGAATTATGTTTTAGGAATAAATAAGAAGGGTTTCTATTGGCTGAGATTTTATCCTGAAACGAGAGCGTACCCAATATTTTCTTGATGTCCCGTCAAAGTTTCTCTCCTCTCCCCACCTGAGAAATCAAAGCACACGTGATGGTGAATCGGGATGAAGAGGAGAGCATGAACATCAACAGTAAACATATCAGTGGTGAGCAGAGCTGTTTGTGATGTGAGGGTGATTTTCAATGCTAGCTGTCATCGGCCACCTCTGACAGAGTTCACCGTTATAAATAGCGACAAGCTGTTTGTAGTTAAAAACAAACACAAAAGCTTTCATCGGCTAACGACATCCTGAAAACAGAGTATTTATGGCTGGACGCGGCCCGGCTGCACTTCAGCGCCACTCCAGCCCAGAGAACACGGCGTTTCCCCGCCGCCCTGCTGACATTTCCGCCCTGCTGACATGAGATAGGAAGCGCCTGATCGGCGTTCAGGAAGTGCACGCCACCTCAGACCCGTGGAGGCACAAACAGCAGCGCAGCATTTCTAAACACACAAACACGCACGTGTGAAAGTTGAACCTCATCCTCGACCCTCTCTGGGAAAACATCAGGCCAAGGCCCGTGAGTTCCCAGCATGCCGTGCACTCTGCCTCGGCGCTGTCTTCTCTGCTCACCCTGATCAAAACAGTCCCAAAGTCACTTCCCATCCTGTTTTTGCACTCCGGGCCTTTGGTTTCCCGAGAGACGTTTCCCAGTGCCCGACGCTTGTTATCTTTCATGAGGGAAAGGAATGCTGGGAAATCAAGAGCGCTGCCAAAGCAGGAGCCTGTCACCGCAGCACTCGCCGACGGTGCCAGCCGTCTATCAGCGAGGGACTTTATTAGCTCAGAGTTTCCCTGAATGGACTCCAACGTCACACCGACTGAGAGCATCAAAAAAACAGCCGCACAACCAACAACCAGCGCCGGCTTTGGTCTGGTTCAGTCCAGAGTAATCGGATTACCTGGGCTAACTCCAACCTGGAAACCTGGACATCTCCATCAGGAGCAGACAGAATCAGACCACCGCTGACCTCTTATCAGGCCGCCAATCGGGCTCGCTCGGGGGGACAATGACGGGCATGCCGCTGTGCCCGCACCCACCCGGCCCCGCCCCCTTTGCCCGGCACCCCTCGTCCCACCCCTGACCTCTCCTCCGGGGGACTGATCCCCCTCTCGCTGTCCGGTGCAGTCAGGATCAGCAGGCCAGACAATGGCCTTTCCACTACGCTGGACCTCAATGCTCCCTCCACAAACTTTCCCAGGCCCTGGGCTTAAAGCAGCGCACAGCGATGGGATTTGCCCTGTGAAAACACACTGGTGCCTGTGGCTGCCAGGTTGGAGCTCAAAGCTGGACGCAGCCTCCAGCGCTCCACCACCACCTCCTCCTCCTCCTCCTCCTCCTCCTCTTCCTCGTCCCTCCACGTCCACTCCTCCAGGAGGAGCAGGAAATCAAAGCTGAGGAGAGCGGCGTCCGTGCCCCCACGGTTTATTGTCACATGGAGGCAGCAGACGTGTGATTACAGCCGATCCACGCTCGGTGGATCCTCGGCTCGCTCACAGGACGTCTCAGAGCAGCTCGCACTTCACAGGCAGCGGCTAAGTACAGGTTGGAGTGTGAGCGTGTTATCGTACACATGCCTATACATGATGTCACATCTTGGACCAGACGTGCAGCACACACAGAGAGAGAGACACCTGAAGGAACGGCTGTGTTTTGTCTACGTCGATGGCAAATCAGATAAAAGTGGCAGGTTGGGGTTTTTCACAATAAAAGTCACCCTAAACACACATTCCACCGCGGCGCTAATAGTCCCGTCTCGGGCTAACTGCTCCTCTCGCTAATGAGCCAAGTGAAACTTGTGAGTCGTAGCGTGTAATTGTCTCGGCAGACACACTTCAAACCAGCTGGCTGAACCTCAGAGAACTAACCCTCTCCACTGTTCACCGGTTGTTTAAGGCTGTTTATGACTGCGCTGTTTTTTATTTACAAGCCACAGCCTCTCCTGGCCTCTGATTGGTCCTCCAAACAACACATAAAAGCCCAGCATCAAACGAATTCCCCCCCGGCGTCTGATAAGAGTCTGGACGATAAGACGAGTGTTTTGGCTCGAGTGTGAAGAGGACAAAACAGAAAGGAAGCGTGACAGTCAGCCAGTCAGATAGCCAGATGGAGGGTGGCGATGGAGCGGCCGCAGCACTAAAGAGGGAGGGGGGGGCATCCAGGTGTGTCTGCCCGTCTGCATAGTTGTGGTCGCCAGAGTAGCTCCATGGGGGAGGGCGACGGTGTCTGGGGCAGGTGGGGGAGTGGAGCCGGGGCGTGTCTGCCGCAGCAGCACGCTCATTCACATGTGTGCAAACACGCCATTGAAACTCTGCACTGAAACCTGAACCTGACTCATCCCCAGCGGACACTGGGTCGACTGATCTGGGAGCAGCTGAACGTGTGGCAGCAGTGACTCCTCGTACATGACTCAGTTGGTTTGAAGTGACACGTTTTTACCTGTCGATGTCCGTCACTTGGAACCGACTTGAGTCATCAGACACAAGAGGAAGTCTCCAGGTGAGCGTGTTGTCGTTGGGCCGTCAGGTTAGTTCGCCCCTAAAAGGCGACTAAACGAGTCCATCTGATCTCTGATTGGCCCAAAACTGTCAGCAAATCACAACACGGCGTTGCAGAGAGACTCTGCTGTTCAGTTCAGGCTCCTAAACTTCACCAGTCCAGCGACCTCCGTCACTCATTAACTCCCAGCAGCCCGGTCACAAACGCTGCCCAGTGTCGCGGTGCGTGGCAGAGACTTACCCAGTGATCCTGACCGAGTGCGTGCCGTGTTTGCGGTACTGTGGCGGCTTGGTGAAGCTGACGTCAGTGTGCTTGTAGATCCCACTCTTGTAGACAAAGAAGTCCTCGTGGACCTCCATGATAGCTGCGAGGAAAAACACATGGGGGGGAATTAAGAGGCGGATCCAACCTGCACACACACAAACACACACACGCACATGCACATGCACACACACACACACACACACACAGCTATCTTTTCCTGTTTTGGAAACGGTTCGATACGAATCTTATTCAAGCTTGGATTAATCTAAAAGCAATTAAGCAATTTCACCACAAATTCCAATTTCTCCCCTGAGTCGCACACGCCCACACTTCAGACCAGAGGTGTGTGTGTGTGTGTGTGTGTGTGTGTGTGTGTGTGTGTGTGTGTGTGTGTGTGTGTGTGTGTGTGTGTGT
>JAUESF010000051.1:11689187-11704200 GCA_032274765.1 Malacoctenus tetranemus
TGCTGCCTGTCTACCTCCTGCTGTCTGTCCACGTCCTGCTGCCTGTCTCCGTCCTGCTGCCTGTCTACCTCCTGCTGCCTGTCTACGTCCTGCTGCCTGTCTACCTCCTGCTGTCTGTCCACGTCCTGCTGCCTGTCTCCGTCCTGCTGCCTGTCTACCTCCTGCTGCCTGTCTACGTCCTGCTGCCTGTCTACCTCCTGCTGTCTGTCCACGTCCTGCTGCCTGTCTCCGTCCTGCTGCCTGTCTACCTCCTGCTGTCTGTCCCCGTCCTGCTGCCTGTCTACCTCCTGCTGTCTGTCCACGTCCTGCTGCCTGTCTCCGTCCTAACCGGCGACATCAGACGTGCCCCCGAAACAGATGGCAGAGAGCAGAGCGCCGAGTTGTCGTCTCTGCCTCGGCTTTTACCCCCGTCTGGGGAGGAGGAGCAGGAGGAGCAGGAGGAGGAGGGGGGGGGCAGAGATAACACAGCTGATACAGTGTGTCCTGTCCCCTCGCTGCTCCGGTCTAAATCGGGGCCGGATCTCTCAGCGTGAGCGGCGGCGTGAAGCCCAGACAGCCCGTCTGACCCAGATATGAGGCCTGTCGTCGGGCCGTCCTTGACCGAATCGCGGGCTCTCGCTCTGGCGGTGCAGGGAGACGCCGCCACGCAGGTCTGACTGATCCTGGAGCTGCTTCAGTGGAGTGTTTCTACCACACGCTCCACCCGCTGGCGCTCCTCACACAACCGGCAGGACGACGCGGCCGAAAACGTCTCGCATCGAAGGACGGACGGAGGAGCGGGGAGGAGGACGCGTCGGTGCACGACCACACGTCTGTCTCTCATTGGTTCGTCCTCCGCGGCAGCTTCAGACCTGCTGCTGTGGCCGAAGATGGACGGAGGAGGAGGAGGAGGAGGAGGAGGAGGAGGAGGAGGAGGGCTGCTGGTGGATGTAATCGAGAATTCAGAGATATTGGCAGGCGGGATGATTGGCGCAGCTGCTTTTTTTAGTTGGAGGGGGGTTGGGCGTGTGTGTGAGTGTGTGTGTGTGTGTGTGTGTGTGTGTGTGTGTGTGTGTGTGTGTGTGTGCGCCTCCGACAACAGACTGCAACAGCGAGGCGAATCAAATCAGAGGCGTAAACAGGAGAGGACTCGACTGGCTGCGTTGAACTTGAGCAGCAGTGAGACAAACAGCAGCGCTGCAGTCCGCGTCCACGAGCTGCTGCCGTGCACGTTCAGGACGCGCACTTCCTCTGATCAGACATCTGTTGACTGCTGAGTGTCTGCAGATGCGAGCAGAGACGCTGGACGGAGCTGGGTGGGTGTGGGGGGGTGGGGGGGGGAGGAGGAGGACGAGGAGGAGGAGGAGGGGGGGTCTCTGTGTGTTTTTCCTCCCTTCAGCATCTCAGCTATCAGAAATCACACGGGCCGACTGCAGAAGCCGTTGCCACGGCAACTGGCTTCTGGCGGAGCGCTGCTTCGCGGCAACACGGTCCGCGGGGACACGGCGCACTTTGTCTTTGCGCATGAAGCGGCCGCGCGCAAAGCCAAAAAAACGGGGGAAAAAACACCACCAGCACCACCACCACCACCACCACCGTGCGTGCTGGTCCCGCAGCGCGCTCCAGGCAGCTTGGCTCAAACGTGCGTTAATAAAAAGAGACGCGGGATCGATCGGTGATCAGACGCACGTCGAGGTTACACAACCGCCAGAAAGTCGGTGCGAGTGATCGATGGAAAAACCGATCAAACCGATCAAACCGATGCACGCTGGTTGTTGTTGTTTGCGACGCCGCTCATAATCAGCATCGTGCATCAAACCGAGCCGCGATCAGACGGCGAGAAAACGCGCCCGCACTCGGCGGTTTTGGTGCAGAAAGGAGGCGCAGAGCGCCGCGAGTCACGTCGGGCTGTTGTCGGTCTGGACGCGGACCAACGTGTTGCTCGGTAATTCGGCGGTGGCGGGCAGCCGCCGGTCCCGCGATCCGCGGCACCTGCGCGGAGACAAAGGAGCGAGGCAGCGCCGCCGCCGCTGCTGCTGCTGCTGCAAAGCGCACGAAAAACAACAAGTCCCCCCCCCCTCCCTCCCGCACGATCCCCCCGCACCGCACCGCAGCGCAGCGCAGCGCATCCACGCCGCACCGACACACTCAGCAGGCAAAGAGGGAGAAAATGAAAGGATGAAGGTGTGCGGCGGCGGACTTACCGAGTCGAAGTTGACGCGCGCTAAGATGGCGAAGGTGGAGAGGCTGTCACACACGCATTTGGTCCTGGACGAGTGGACGGGCACCGCTCTGCAGCTCCGCGCAGACCACGAGCCGAGCAGGGAGGAACTGCACAGGCGGGGAAGGAGAGGGAAGGAGAGCGCGGTGAGGAGAGGGAGATCTGACGACTCCCCCAGGAGGAGGAGGAGGAGGAGGAGGAGGAGGACGGCTCCGGCTCCAGCTCCGGCTCCACTACATCACTCAGAGCAGCGCGCAGCGCTCAGCCGCTTCACAGGGTGATTAACATGTGCTCAGCAGCGCATCACAGCGGAGGGAGCTGCCTCGGTTTCACTGTTTGCACATTTCAGACCTAAACATTGATTTTATACTTTATTTCTGTAGTTTGGAGGAACTGAGCTGCTGATTCACACCTCACACACGCTTCTTTATTTAACCACTGAGTGATCAGTGCTCATCTGTGCTGGAGCTGGTGCTAGCAGCCTCCATAGGAGTCATGATGAACATGGTGTGTGTCACGCTGTGTGTCAGGAGCCATGAGACGGAGGGCGACTCGGGTACAGCCTGTTCTGTGCTGAGAGGGGACGACGAAGACCCTCTGAATCATCGTCGTCTCCACGCAGCAGCGAGCGGGCGGCAGTAAATGCCACAGTGAGCATGAGGCGATGAGCCCCCCCCCCTCTACCCCCTCTACCCCCCCCCTCCACCCTCAGGGTGAGCCTGACTGGTGAGGACAGACCGAGCCGGCCCGCCTGCAGGTCCGGCCTGGTACACAGTGTCATGTCGCGGCCGGGGGGCAGCCGGGGGGGGCGGCGGCGGCGGCGAGTCATTACGACAGTTTACCGGCGCCGGCGCGCTCCAGTTGCCACACGGTGCAGACGGAGCTAACGTGGCGTGTGTGTGATCGGCGCCGTGGCGTCGGACGCCAACGGGCCACGTCCCTAATGAACTGGGCCGCCAGTCGAACCTCCATCTCGAACCTCTTTAAGTGAGGGGGCGTGGCCTGTGTCTGGGTGGTTCGACTCCACCTGTGTGTTGTTCAGGGGCGCTTTGAAGACTCCCCGCCCACCTCAGAGGTGGAGGAGCGCCGGTGGCTAACGGAGGCTGACAGGGTGGACTGGGAGCTGCTACTGGAGCCTCACTGGGAGCAGCAGGTGGAGGCCTGGGTGGATCACAGGGCCTCTAAGTGTGTCAGACAGCTGCTGCTGCTGCTGCTGCTGCTGCTGCTGCTGCTGCTGGGAGTGATTGACAGGAGGGATGGATGAAACACTACTGCCCCCCCTCCCTCCTCCTCCCCCCTCTCTCTCTCTGGTGAGTTGGATGTTCATGTGCGGTGACAGACGGATGACGGAGACGATCTGGGCTCAGACAGCGGCGAGCGCCAGATCACCTGACGGGGACGGGGAACGGACGTGACGGATGCTCGGACGCACGTTTAAATAAAAACAACAACACGCAACAGTTGTCGACACTTACGTTTCACTCTCGTCCCACGACAGGCACGTCTCGTTCATGGTGCCCTGCAACACAGATGGAGAGAGGGAGCGGCGTGAGCGGTGCTGCAGGAAACGGGGGGAAGCGCGTGGGCGCCGGCGCGGCTCGTTACGGCGCCGCTCCTCGGACCCTCGCTGGTCTTCGCGTGAACTCGAGCGAATAAAGTCGGCGGCGTTGCCGCAAATGTCAGCGAAATGTCAGTGTGTGCACTGTGGCGAGGAGGGGGGAGGGGGGAGAGGGAGGAGGGGGGGTGTTAGTGCTCACACATGGTGGACTCACATTGTGCAGGTGCGGGAACTCGATCTCCACGGGGGCCGACAGCAGCGCCGGCGTGGGCTTGACGATGACCGACACCACCTTGGAGTTGAGCAGCGTGGCGTTGCTGCGGACAGACAGGAAGTGGAGCGGTCAGAGGGGAACAAAGGAGGCAGAGCAGCGGCGGCTGCAGCCAGACGTCTGACAGACTCCACGCTCAGAGACACCGTGAAGGAGCGTGTTAGTCAGCGAGGGGGCGCCATCTAGCGTCTCATCAGTGTACTACAGCGGTGCTGTCTTACCTCTGGAAGGACAGGATGGAGGCCAGGTTTCTGTAGAGGACGATGCCGGTCACAAAAGCATCGCTGCCATCTGCCAAACGAAGTCACAGGTTTATGATCAAGTTCCACAACGCACAAATAAAGAAGGACCAGTGAAACATGGAGGCGTGTGTGATCTTACCGGCCTGCTCGATGGACAGGGCGTCGCGGGACACGGAGATCTTCTCCTCGGAGCCCCTCACCCACTCCAGCATGCCCCTCCAGCCTTTCACCGGGAAGGTGAAGTTGGAGCTGGTGCTCGTCGGGCGCTTGTGGATGCTCAGCACTGCGAGAGAGGGGAGGGGGGGAAACAAAGATGGAGGTGTGAGGATTCGTCCCGACTCGCTGATTCAAACGTCAGCAGAGCCGGTGAGAGCGACGCCTCCGACGAGCCCGAAGCGCCGCGCCGGGCGCAGAGTGATTCAGCGTGACGTCTGCGCTTCGCACTGACAGAACGTGACGCGCTGGAAAGTTCGAGCGAAAACTCGCGTGAAGCCAAATATACTCGCGCTGGCACGAGTCCTGGAGTCGGCGTGGGCGGCGCGCGAACTCTGCTGAAGCCTCATGGAGACTGATGGAGGATCAGGGGAGGAACCGGGGGGGCTCACCCAGGTTCTCGGTGACTTCGTACACGTCCTGGAAGCCGCTCATCTGCAGGCCGATCACGTTGACGAAGTCCTCGACCAGGCGCAGGAACTCCTTCACGCTGGCGCCCATCTGAAGGAGACACACGACAGAGAGAACATGAGGACGGCGAAAGACCGTGAAGTGGTTTCATCCTTTCACTCGGCTGTTCACTCGCTCCTTCAGTAACTCCATGCCCATATCTGGACTTCCACCTTTCTGCGTGCTCATCCACCTACTACTTATTCCACCAGTGTGTTCAGCAGCCGGCTGGAAAGAAAAGAAAAAATCCCACTTCTTGCTGCTACGCAACCCCGGCGCTTCCTGCAGGCCATAAATGGGCAGGCTGTTGATTCATACGCCCCCCCTCCCCCCCCTCCTCCCTCCACCTCTCCCTGTCCACTCTCCTGCTCACAGAGAGGGAGGGCTGCCTGACTTGCGTGTCTCTGACGCAGGTCTGCAGCGATGTGGGCGCGAGGTGTGCGATGTTCTGTCAGCGAGGAGGACGGCAGGAGACGCAGATTGCAGAGTGGGAGTAGTGATTCTCCCTCGCTCCCTCCCTTCCTCTCTCTCTCTGTCACCTTGAGGCGCTTCCTTTCCTTGTGGCCTTGGTGTTTCACCCCCCTCCTCCTCCTCCTCTCCTCCGTCTTCAGATTTACTCTGCTGCAGAGTTTTTCTTTCTCCGTCCCTCAAACTTTCCGTCTCTCCATCACAACAGGCAGTGAAACACCAACAGGTGGTCAGAAACTCTCCTCCAGCCACAAACGCTGACAGGTTCTGGTTCAGGTTTCCAGGAGATCCTTTAACTTTCCTCCGGCTGCTCCCGGACCCCTCCCTCCGCCCTCCACACCTTCACACTCTCCCCGTTTCAGCCTCTCGCTCTATCACACACACCCTGAATTAATCCGCGGCTCACAAACTGCACACCCTCTTATCACGTACCAGCTGCGCCTCCTCCCATTTGTCACGGTGCTCCTCCTTCAGCAAGTTGCTGACGGTCTGGACGTAGTTCTGAGGAGGGAGCAGACGGAGCGTCGTCAGACTCCAGTGAAAAGTTTCAGACGGGCGGAGCGCGTTTGACGGCGGGGCGTCGTCTCACCTCGATGTCGGCGTTGCTCAGCCTGAGCCGCGTGCCCTGGTACAGCTCGGTGGCGTTCCTCAGGATCTGCATGACGGCCAGCAGGTCGCCGCTGTACCTGGCGCCCTCGTCGGACGAGAAGCGCAGCCGGGAGATCACCTCGGCCATGCCGTCCACGCTCTGGCCCGCCTGCGCCTTGGCGATGGAGTCCTTGGACTGCAGACACACGCAGGCGTTAGTCTCACGCTCGCCTGCAGCGCCGCTGCTGCTGGTGGTGGTGGTGGTGCTACTGGGAGGTCTGGGGGACTCACCAGAGTCTGGATGTTCTCGTAGTTCTTGGAGACGCAGTTGACGTAGGTCGGGTTTTCCCATGAGGCCAGTCCGACGGCGTCCAGGGTGCAGCGGCGCAGGAGGAGGCCTGTTCAGGGGGGCGGAGCGTCGTGGTGAGAGCAAAGTACTACAAGATGGTACTGGAACTACTGAGATGTACACGCTGTACTCTGTGTGTGTACCTGAGGCGTCAGCAGGGCAGGCGACGGCGGCCATGTCTCCGGCCGGGGTCTTCTTCCACACCACGTCGCCGGTGTTTTGCTCGGGGCAGATCTCGTGAGGCTCTGAGGGAGCAGAGGAGGCCGTCATTCGGCTGCTCTGGCTGCAGGGGGCGCCACAGAGGGGCCGAGGGGGGAGGGGAGAGGAGGGGGGGGGGCTCCACTCACCGGGGCATCGCTTCTCGTTGCAGCGTCTCTGCTCGCCGGCGTCGCCGGGACACGGCAGGCCTCCGGAGAACGGGCCCTCGCACTCGCGCTGGCGCTGCTGCACGCCCCCACCGCAGGTCCTGCTGCAGCTGCTCCACGAGCTCCAGGAGTGCCAGCGCCCATCCACTGCACACAGGGAGGGAGGGGGGAGGGGGGGTGTTATTCACACTAATCACTCATTCATTCACTCGTTCATTCACCAACAGCAGTGGGTCTTTGCAGCCGGCTCAGGTGCTCACCGGGACAGTCCTTCAGGAAGCAGCCGGTGGTCTCCTTGAAGCTGCCGTGGCACTCGGAGCCCCCGTAGGACGGCCCGTTGCACTCGCGGGTCCTCTCCATGGTGCCGTTGGAGCAGGTGGCGGAGCACTCGCTCCACGCGGACCACTCGTTCCAGTATCCGTCCACTAGAGGGCGGCAGAGCGACACGGAGAGGCGGCGGTCAGAGCAGCGCGGGAACCGGACGGCGCCTCCGGAGCGTCTCTTTAGCGGGAACATTTCACACGACTTCGTCCAGTTTTTTTTAATCATGTTAAGAAGCAAAACTGTTAAATGAGAAACGATCCTGCGAGAGCGTCGAATAAAGGGCAGAAACGAGGCGCAGTAATCACCACCACCGGGGAAATCACTCTCAATTTCTGCAGCCAAAACCTCCAAAAGATTAAAAACACTCAGACAGCCAATCAGAGAGGCTATTACAGTCTGTGTGATCAGAGTGCAAACAGATGCAGCGCAGCAGCTTCATGAAGCTCAGAGTAATGACGTCTATTATGATAAACGGCTTCATCTCCTCCAAATGAAACGTTTAATGGTCTCCGTGATGACTTGGTCCAGTCGTCGCCGGCTGCAGCCACACGTTGTTCTGATTTAAAGAAACAACAATAAAGAAACTGTCGCTTCAAAGTGACTTTTCTTCCCCCGAGTGGGAAAGGACCAAAGTCCCGACAGCGGAGCGTGACTCACTGACAGCTGCTGCTACGAAGCCCACGGAGGCTTTTATTCTGATGCGTCACATGTAATGTCAGCCTGCCCCTGCACTCGCCGGGAGCCGGGACGCCATTGGTCGGTTTAATTACCCCTAGTGTGTGTGTGTGTGTGTGTGAGTCAGCCGGGTGAGAGCGAAGCGCCGCTCGTTAGTCGTCGGTTTTCTCAGCGCAGAGGCCGCGGTCAGAGGGGGGCGTGGCCACTCACCTGGGCACACGGCGATGTTGCAGTACTTGGTCTGTCTCTCGGGCCCGGGGCACGGCTCGCCTCCGTTCTGGGGCTGCTTGCAGAGGCGGGTGCGGTCGCGGAAGCCACGCCCACAGGTGGACGAGCACAGGCTCCAGGGGGTCCACTCGTCCCAGGCGCCGTCCACTGCACAGAGGGGCACACACACACACACACACACACACGTCAGTGACGGCTGGAACGACTCGGTCACGTGACCGCGCTGCCGCCGCCGCCGCCTCGCCGCCTCGCGTCTCTGCGCTCACCGGGGCACACGGCCGTGTTGTTGCAGGGCCGGTTCTCGCGCAGGGGTCCGGTGCACTGGGTGCTGAAGGAGGAGGTGGCGCAGACGCGGGTGCGGCCCTGCCAGCCCTCGCCGCAGGTGACCGAGCAGGAGCTCCAGGGGGACCACTCGTTGGTCTTGGAGTCTGCAGGGGGGGCCGGAGGAGACGGGGAGGGGGGTCAGTCTGACAGCGACGTTTGGGGGAGGGGGAAAGAAGGAGACGGGACGCGAGCGTGGCTCACCTGTCTGGGTGGCGACCACGCCCCGGGTGGAGTCGTCGGCGTTGTCTCTCTTCAGGCCGACGATGGCGCGCAGGCCCTGGCTGCGGCTGCGCTCTTTGCCTGCGAGGATTCACACAAAAACACTCAGCTCACCGCCTCCCAACCCCCGGGCCGCCCCCCGGGTCAGAGGCCGAAGGACGGGGTGTCGCTCACCGATGCAGGCCTGGGGGTTGCAGGCGCGGCCCTCCTCCACCGTGCCCTCGCACGCTCCCTCCTCGGGCTGGCAGGAGCGGCTGCGCACCTGCACGCCGCCGCCGCACTCCTGGCTGCACACGGACCAGCGTCCCCAGCCGGCCCAGCCCTCTGCAGGGGGAGGAAGGGGGGGGGGAGAAAGCAGGGACACCGTCAGGAGAGTGGAGCAGGAAGTGGAGCCTATACAGCATGACTCCTCTGCACTCCTGCACCTTCACGCACAGGAAGTGAGTGACGTCTGCTTTGTGTGCAGACAACGATGGAGGCCGGCGGCCTCGCCGCTCCGTCTCACGGGCTGATCGTTTGCTTTCAGCCACTTGGAGCGGCGGCGGCGGCGGCGGCGGCGCAGCGCCGCCGTGTGAGGCTGACTAACTGCGTTGCCATGGCGACCACAAGGACTGCGCTTCGATCTGTGCCGCCAGCTGACTGTGAGGTCTTTGTGCACCTCTTCTCCCCCCCCCCTCCCCCCCACCGCGGCACAAACATGCCCTCTATCCCCCCACCACCACCACCACGCTCGCCAAACATCGAGCCTCACAAGCCTGCCCGAGTCAAAATGGAGAGGTGGTGGGGGAGGATGGGGGGGGTGTGTGTGTGCAGGTTGCCAGGTCCTGCCAATTAGTGCGGGAGGTGCACCTGGAACACCTCTGATTAGCGTCTCATTGCTCCGTGGCTGCGAGCTGCACACACACCACGGACCAGCAGCTCCTCCGGCACAGCGAGCGATGGCAGGGAACATGGCCGCCCGCACGGCGCTCCAGCAACACCCACTCGCTACAAAACAACAACAACAACAACAACAACAGCAGCCGATCGCTGCTCCTTTCCGCGCCAGAACTCACTGATGATCTCGGCGTCGCGCTCGCTGTCCTTGGGCACGGGCAGGCACTTCTCCACGTAGACGCCGCCGCGGTAGCAGCTGCCGGGCTTCCTCTTGGGGACCTCCCAGCACTGGCAGGGCGTGTTCATGATGCCGCAGGGGTAGTCGTGGGTGCTGCTGGACAGGCACTTCTCCAGCCACTGGCACAGCATCTGGCAGGCGGGCACGCTGGGGTTCCTCTTGCCCACCACCAGGAACTCGGCCTTGAACTCGCTCACGCCGCTCTCCTCGCCGGCCGCGGCCAGCGCGTTCCTCGGCGCCACTTTGCGGACCTGCAGGAACTGCTTGGTGGACTCCAGGTAGGTGACGGTGGTGGAGGCGTCGCACAGCCGCACCACCTCGTCGAAGCTGTCCATGCCCAGGTAGGTGCGGGACGTCTCGATGAAGGAGTCGAACTGGAAGGTGCGGATCTGGCGCGGCACGCAGGAGTCGGTGGGCTTGGTGATCTTCATGTAGACGGTGTAGCGGCGAGGGTCGGGGTTCTGCAGCGTCCAGGAGCACGGCGTGGAGTGCAGCGCGCTCGCCGACGAGAACACGCCGAAGAAGCGGCTCTGCTCCAGGGTGGCGCAGGTGGCCGAGGCGGGGCCCGAGGGCGTGCCGGAGGCCAGGCCGAAGAGGAGCAGGACCAGGGCCGCGCAGGGGCCGGTGAGAGCTGACCGCGCCATCGGGTCGGCCGGGTTTCACCGCGGGGTTGGGAGACTTCCTGTGCTCACTGGTGTTTTTGCTCTTCTGTTTGACACGTTCACGGCTCCTCTGCTGCTCTGTCTGCACAGTGTTTCAGGACGAGCTGCAGGAAAACAGGAGACAAAGGAGAAGAGACGCGTTAACGTCTAAAGCGAGAGGCTGAAGCTCATCATGTGCTGCAGCAGGTGTCTCTCTGCTAGCTTCGTGCTAATTGGACCCATTGTCCCACTGATCCCGGTGCAGCGGGGGTCCATCTGCGGCGTTTTCAGGGCCGCTCGGGGGGGGGGGGCGGGATTACTGTGGCAGCACAATCACAGTCCTTCACAGCCAGCCGGCATCGCCACGCGCCCGCTCTCTCCTCCCACACACCGAGCCGGAGTGCGAAGCGTGTGCGTCAGTCTGACGTCCGTGGCAAAGCGTCGCCACGGGCAACCACAGACGCTTATTAGCTCCATTATTTGTGCGGCGCGCAAACAGGGACGGTGGGGGGGGGGGGGGGGGGGGGGGGGGGGGGGGGGGGGGGGGGGGGGGGGGGGGGGGCTGGTGGTCGGGGTGAAGTGTGATTACATTGCTCTCCCCTCCTGCTGAAGCACTTTCCCTGCATCATGCATCCACACACGTGCTGCGAATGACAGACGACTGGACGTCTCTGAAGGCTCGTGCACGCTCCCGCCTGCAGGCAGGCGCGTGCACGGTTTGCAGGTCTCAGCCTCTGGACCGTTGCTCGCTCTGTCTGCCGGCTCTGCGCTCGTCTCAACTGGACTAGAGGGAGGGAGGTTTTCAGGGCTCAGACAGAGAGTCTCTGTGATGGTCTGTGTGCAGCCAAACCAAACATGCGTGTGGATCCTCACATGTGTCTGCAGTGAGCACGAGGCTTGGCTCCACGCGTCCCTGCGCTGATGGTGAGGCTGATGGTGAGGCTGATGGTGAGGCTGGGCAGAGCAGCAGCTCAGCTCCCTCCTCCGGTGACAGACACTGAGAAGCACCTGCACTTTTCAAGCCCAGAGCTGGTAATTACGCTGCTCTCCCCCCTCTCTCTCCCCCTCCTCTCACAGCGACACAGCAGAGACCTCTGCTTTGTGTCGGAGGGTGTCTCGCTCTCTCTCTCTCTCTCTCTCTCTCTCTCTCTCTCTCTCTCTCTCCCGCCTCCCGACAACCGGAAGCTCCATGAAAGGGCGTCGGATGAAGCGCGGCGAGAAAAGAAAGGTCCAGCTGTCTTGGGAGAACTCTGGCCCCTCCCTTTTCTCTCCCCCCTCCCCTCCATCTTTCTGGCGCTTTCTCGCACTTGTCCATTTGCTGTCGTCAACAACGTTTGTGCAGCTGAGAGCGCGCCGGTTTGTTGTTATGGAGACGGGGGTTTATTTTTTGCAGAAAACTGTGAAACTGCAAAAAAAAAAAAAGCAAGCGTCAGCGACACGTTTTCCGTGTTTGTGCACGGATCTGGCAACGCTGGCTGCATCACAGAGGTGAACACAAGCTGCATGTAGTCAGGAACGACTGTGTGCTGTGAGCCGACAGCTGCAGGTGAAAACTCGCTGCATGTTTGTGCAGGTAATCAAGAACATCCTCCACAGGAAGCTGCGTGTTTCTGCTCATATGTTGTTGCTGCTGCCTGGATGTCACTGAAGAAACTGCTGCTCACTGCCTGCATGTGTCCAGGTGGGAGAAACAGACAGTGAAGCATCGACCACACTTCTCTTTGATTCTCTCTGTGCTGAATCAGGACGCGCTGGGCTGTGAATCTACACACAGTTAAACCACAAAGCAGCAACACTGAACAGAAAACCACCCACAGGAGCCTCCTGTCACCTCACCTGGGAGTGAGCTGCATGTGTGCAGGTGAACACAAGCTGTGCAGGTCTCACTGACGCAGCAACATGTCTCTGAAGCAGTGAAGCGTCAGTGAGAATCACAGGTCTGCAGGAAGAGTCAGCAGCGACTCTCAAACACTGTAGAGCAGCAGCGCACAGACCTGTCAGTCCAAACTCTGCAGCGCAGACTTCAGCCCGCAACTTGTTACGCGCTGAAACTTTGTCCCGCTCAACTGTCGGAGCCGGAGCCGCGGCTCCAGCGCTGCACGGAGCCGGAGCGGCTCCAGCGCTGCACGGAGCCGGAGCGGCTCCAGAGCAGCTCCAGAGCGGCTCCAGCGCTGCACGGAGCCGGAGCCGCGGCTCCAGCGCTGCACGGAGCCGGAGCGGCTCCAGCGCGGCTCCAGCGCCGCCACCAGCGCAGCTCTCCAACAGCTCAGCGGAGCTGAGGACGCAGGAGACGGAGAGAGCGAGAGCGGAGAGACGCGAGAGCAGCGGAAGTTGCATGAAAGTTTCAGCACCGCGGACAGCGACACAGAGCCGGGACCTGGTCCTGGTCCTGGTCCTCACCCAGCGGCCGCTCCGCTCGTGTTTCACGCTCACACACAGCACACAGACCGGCGGGAAACACGGAGCCGTGAGGCGTCTCTGCTCACCTGAGGACGGTCCTCTGACGTGTGGTCAGCGGCTCTCCAACCGCGCGTCCGGGCGCCTTCCGGTCCGGACTCGGGGCAGCAGCTGCTGGCTGAGCTTCTCTCTCAGAGTCTGACGCGACGCGGAGTCTTCAGGTGTGCTGGCTGGCCAAAAACTTTCGCGGGGTTTTTTTTTTCAGTGCCGCGGGAAAGATGCGCCAGGTCCAAGCTCGACCCGGGAGAGGGTCGATCCCACAGTCTCAGTGCAGTCCACTCTCACAAGCCAAGAAATGTAAAGCGACTCTTACCAAACTCCAAAGAGTTTACTACCAACTTCTTTTAGCGGCTATATCCAGTTCAGAAGGGGAGAAACTGGCGTATAGCGACGGGACGAATCGGTCGGATCGGAGCTCCAGAAGAAGACAGTCCGCAGAAAGATGCGCGGCTCTCGCTGGTCTCTTCTCTCGGCTCCAGGCTGGATGTTGGTACTTCTACTCCCGGCTTCGGAGTCTTCTTGCTTGTGGTCTCTGCACTGCAAGTGAGTCCAGTCTGAGTGAAGCTTGTGGCCTCCTCGTGGAGCTATTTATCCAACCCCGCCCCCCCTGCTTCTGGTCGGAGTCAGTGCGTGGATGATGCGCCGGAGTGAATGAGACAGCAACCCAAAGGCGGGAGGGAGGGAGGGAGGAAGAGGGGAGAGTGGGCGGGGGAGACGCGTTTGTGTGTGCGCGCGCGCCTGTGCGTGTGTAAGTGTGAGAGTGACTATGTCAGCGCACGCAGGAGGGAGGGAGGGAGGGAGCCGGAGGAGCGGAGCGGGGCGGGGAGGGCTCCGAGCAGGGACACAAACGATGATGAGCAGCAAACTACGCAGATATCAACGCAGAGCCAAAGGTACCGGAAAGAGGATCAGCGGCAGCGGCGCGCGGGCGCGGGACGGAGGGGCACGTTACCGTAACTCAGGGGCTCTACCGGGGGCGCGCCCGCGACACCGGGAACAGAGGAGACACAGAGATCCTGTATGAACGACTGCTTTAACTCTGCGCGTTATAATGTAACTAATTAACGCGCGGTTTGATCTCCTGTGCGTTAATTAGTTACACACATGTCGAGTACGTTAAAGAGCTTTAAGCTGCTCCTGAAGGAGGAGGAGTTTATTAAAGACAGTCAAACTTTATTAACCTGTCCGAGTGTGTGTGTGTGTGTGTGTGTGTGTGTGTGTGTGTGTGTGTGTGTGTGTGTGTGTTTGAAACTCGCTCGTGCAGAGAAAGTGATGTATGCACACGTAATGCCAGTAACTCCTCGACCAATTAAAAGTCGAGGTGTGCCGGAGGAAGCGCGGACACGCGCGCGCTCCCTCGCCACAGTACACACGCGCATAGAAAGCACCGCGCTCCCCGCACACACAGGAATGGGCGTGTCCCCCGCCGTCCCCGCGGGGCTGTGGGCGGACCTGGGTGGTTCTCCTCGGCCGAGGCAGGGAGAGCCTGACGTGGGCGTGCGGCGCTGGCTCGGCTCCTCCAACAGCCGAGCACCAGGAGGCGGATAAAAACCACGGAGCGCTGCTCAGCGACTGCCCCGACGTGAGTCAGCAGCGCGGAGCCGCTGATACAAGTGATCAGCTGTCACTGGCCTTTTGTGGCGCTGCCTTCTGGGACCAGTGGGAGGGTGGAGGGAGGGTGGTGGTCTGTGGGCGCGGGATTCCTTCACAGGGAGACACTGGACAGAACTTTACTAAGCACCACGTGAGTCACGCCTCTGATGGGACCAGTGACACTCACAGAGACCAGTTTAGGGGGGGCGACGAGCCAGCTTCAGGACCGGCTCGGCCTCCTGATGGGAGCTGGGTGACGTCTGAACAGTGTCGGCTGCAGGTTAGCAGCAGAGAGGAAGGTCACACCTCTAAAGTCAAACCAACAGTGTTTAGATGAATGCACCCAAACACAGAGGTGAATGTGTCACACATCAGTGACCCAGTAGACCCAGGAGACCCAGTAATCCTCTTTAAACCTGAACTGGTTCCGTCCTCGCTCTCGCTCACCTCTGGAGCCGGAGTGATTTTCTCTCTCTCGGCTGATGAACCGCTCCGTGTCACACCTGTGACAGCTGGCGGCAGGCTGCTGTGACAGGATTCGCCGCTTCGGTCTGAAGCCAGCGTGCACACGCGTGTGACGACGACGCTCGTCGTCCTTCAACACGTGTCGGTGCAGAGCGACGTCCTCACGACGCATGATGTCACGCACACGGAGGCCGACGCGCAAACGAGGTCGATAACGAACTCACCCCGAGAAACACTGGATCCTCAGGCTGACTGGGGACAGACGCTGG
>JAUESF010000051.1:11712876-11724019 GCA_032274765.1 Malacoctenus tetranemus
AAATCGCAGATCGTGAGCTCCACACGCGGGACCGACCTTCAGCTTGTGCTCTTTGCGGTTGATGATGACTGCGGTGATCTGCTGGTCCATGAAGATGAGGATGGTGCAGAGCAGAGCGGGGAGCGCCGCCACCAGCAGCGTCCACCAGGGGTTGTCCCCCAGCGGGTCCATCAGCCAGCCTCTGTTCTTCGACGTGGGCTGC
The DNA here is from genome assembly GCA_032274765.1 of Malacoctenus tetranemus. Lineage (NCBI taxonomy): Eukaryota > Metazoa > Chordata > Actinopteri > Blenniiformes > Labrisomidae > Malacoctenus > Malacoctenus tetranemus. Next base: position 11,713,079 of record JAUESF010000051.1, read on the forward strand.
GGAGAGTCGGGCGCGTTACACGGGAAACGGCGTCGCTCTGGAGACTCAAGACAGGAAGTCGGAGGAGGAGGAGGAGGAGGAGGAGGAGGAGGAAGAGGAGCGGCCTGCGTACCTCGAAGCGATCGGGGACGTTGAGCTTCGGCGAAGGGATCCCCATCAGGTAGTCCACCAGCACCATGATCATGATGGTGATGAACACGGCGAAGTCACTGATGGTGGACCGCACCTGCACAACACACACACACACACACACACACACACACACACACACACACACACACACACACACACTCCTGTGAGCAGCAGTCTCCACGGTTTAAAGCCACTTTGAAGCGCTCTCACATGTGAAGGAAGCGGCACGACTCCTCCAAAGCCGACGCTTACCTTGGTGGGGAAGTACCGCTCCGTCTTGAACTGCTTCAGGAACGACGACAGGAAGAAGGTGGTGAAGAAGAGGATGATGGACCAGAACAAAACGTCCGGGATGTAGGGCCCGTGATGGCCGCAGGCAGGCCCCAGAAATTCACCACGGAGGTGTTTGCACATCTGCAAAACAGAGAGAATGAAACTGAATCAAGGTAAACGACGTCATCTGCAGTCTGACTGCAAAAGGACACAATCTCTCACAATCTCTTCAAAATAAGAGCTTTTCCTTCCTATAAAAGGGGGACAGAGGCTGTAGTTCCTCTTTGAGGACACTAGAGGGCACTGTCAGCTGCGCTCACCGACACGTTGAGCTCGCTCCACTGGATGGATTCAGGACTGTAGCCTGTTTGGTTTAGGTGCTTCAGGAAGCTGGCTGTAGTGTTGGCGGGTAGAGAACACTGACACCTGCGGAGGAGAGACACCGAGGATCAGACAGCGAAGGCCTCCGGTGAGTTACAGAGAGAAGGCGACGATCAGTGAGGATTATTCATCCATTCATTCATTCACTCTGAGCAGTGAGACTGTGTTTTATTGACACTGCTGAATATGAGCAGTCAGTTCTTTGAGGAAAACGTAGTTGTGGCTTCTGCTTCGTACAGAAAACTTCAAATCTCTCAAATTTTACGTTTCTGAAGAGTTGAATCGAGGTGAAACCTGAAAATACAACTGTTAAAGTTGTGATTACTGAAGTTACACCTCGCACCTTTAATGACCAAACGATCAATGGTGACTCACGAGTACTGGGTGAGGTTGTCCAGGTTGTTGTGCATGTTGATGGGGTAGTGCTCTCCCAGGTGGAAGAGCTTCTCCAGCGCCTCGTAGATGAAGATGATGCAGATGAGCGCGGCGAAGGCCTCCTCCGTGAACCGGGTGATGTAGCACACCAGCGAGCTGGCGTCGGTGGCCACCAGCAGGATGCACAGGAAGGCCGTCCACAGGCCGATGCTGGTCCGCAGCGACAGGTAGGACAGCTGGTAGTCGCTGTGAAGACGCGGGCAAACGTCAGCAAGCTGGAGAGGTTCGTGCACGAGGGCCAAACGGAATCGAACTCACGTGCAAAACTTGAAGAGGATCTTCTCGAACACGAGAACGGGCCCCGTGCTGCCCAGGATCGTGAGCGGCTGGCCGGCGAAGAGGGAGTACGCCACTCCCGTCAGCGACGCCCCGAACAGAGACTCGATGGCACTCTGAGGAGACAGAGGAGAGGGGTGGAGTGAGGGGATACAAAGGGGTGGTCTGGGGGGGTGGGGGGGGGCATCACCATACAAAGGAGAGCAACAAGGGAGAGGCTGAAGGAGAGAGAGACGGACGAGGAGGAGACCCCCGACCACGGCACAAAGAGTGTGGATTAAACAGACGTAACAGACGATAAACTGTCTCCACCCGGCTGACGTGTCCCAAGGCACAACTCTGTGTGTGTGTGTCGCCGGCCTGCTGAGTTTACTCAGACACATCACGCACACACACCAGCACACAGGCTGCGTCTGTGCCAACAGGCTGTGGCCTAGTAAGGACATCGGAGTAGACGAGAGAGAGAGAGCGCAGACAGAGACAGGGAGACGCTGCACTGCACAGCGAGCGATTCGACAGAACAGAGCGCTCCCCTAAAACACACGGACCAGTTTATTAATCTTTACTTTGTAACTCAGTAAAAAGGCCTGAATTACAGTGTGTTAAACCTGCACACACCACCTCTGATCCCAACAATGTACCGTCAGTTTTAGTCCCTCTTATGCTGCTGTTAATTAAATCTGGCATTTTGATGATATTGCAAACATGATGGTGAAGAGAGGACATATATTTTGTGTATATTGGCTTAAAAACAAGACAAACCGTGACATTTTTGTGCTTTAACTTGAGGATCCAGGGACTTGCTGTCACAACTCCATCGTCAGTGACAGCACACTCATCAAGCCTGAACGATCAGGCCTTCAGACACGACGAAGCTCCAGGACTCACGATGTTGCCTTTGGTGGCCTCCCCGAGCAGCCCTCCGAACGTGATGACCGGGGACATGCAGGCGCAGTACAGGAAGAGGATCGACGCCAGACACTGCAGGCTGAACGAGTCCCTGATGTCGCTCCAGTAGAAGGGGGCCTTGCGCTTGATGTCCATGATCAGACCCCCAAAAACCCTAAAAGAAGAGAGAGAAAGATGGAAGAAGCACATTTACGTGAAGCTGCTGAGTATCACACAAGCTCCTTTACTGGGAGAGCTGCAACGAAGCAACAGGTGTCCAACATCCTGCGATGATGACGTCGTGCTGTTTTTAGGGAACAAAGCAGGAAGGTGTTTTCTGACGGACGTTCTGTGGAGGCGGATGTGTGGTGGAGTCGGCCCGCGTCACTGTGTCAGCCGGGTTTTTGCTTTGAGGGATTCTATTTTGGAGATCTATTTCTCGCCCTGCGTCCTCCTCTCTTTTCACTGACACATGCCCCGCGGCCCTGCCAGCCGACCCCACTGCCCCCCCCCCCCCCTCCATCCCCTCACTTTCTGATCGCTTTCCTTACGTTCGCCGTCTGAACTCACGACTTTGTCTCGTTCCTTCGTTGCGAGAGCCTTTTATAGTCGTGGTGAATCGCGGGGGAGCGGATCTGTAAATAATACAGAGGCCTGTAATAGATGTGTACTCGTGCGGTGTGTGTGTGTGTTTGTGTGTGTTTTCTATCTGAGGTTTCAAATAAACACATTCTCCTCGGTGTGTGGCCGCGGCCCCAGAGAGCCGGCATCACCGATCCATAAATGTCAACGCTCGAGGCTGACGGAGTCCAGCAGAAACGGATCCGCCCAGACCGAACATCTCGACCTGATGAAGCTCCACACATCAGACGTGCTCAGATAGAAATAGATTTCCTTTAAGATGTAAAAAAACCTGAAAAAACTGACAACATAAAATTCAGACTCATGCATGAAGAGTAACAACTGAATAATGTCTTATTTCTGTGTGTTTTTGAGAACTTTTTCTTCAGATAAAACTTCATTATCTTCATAAACACAAGTTAAAAGCCGAGTGTTTCCAAACAACTGCTTAAAAACGACAACAATGAGACAATAGATAATTACATCTCATAAAAACCAGACAACAGTCAAACAAAGGAGCGGCACTCCACCTCCCGGTCCGCTGCAGCTCCGGGCCGGCGTGGTGGTCCTCCTCCTTCTCCAGCTCTCCGGCAGGAGAGGCGCTGCCGTTGGGCTGGGGCGGTCTCTTCCTCTTCATCTGCGGGTCAGGGACATTCAGACGGGTCAGCTCACTGCAGCTTCGTGTTGTTAGGCTCTAAATCCTTAAGGGGGCACTCTGACTGTGGAAATACATCTGAGGGAAACTATTTGAGTGGAAACCAGCTTAATATTCAAGGTTACTGGTAACAGACCAGTTAGATCTGGTGTGGGAGGTCGAGTAGAACGTCCTTGATTACTGATTAGATCCAAACATCAATGCAACAACGCTCCTGAAAGTCTTACAGAGTCGCTCCAACTGAGACGAGCGCTGACTGACCTGCGATGGAACGTTCTTGGGGGGCTCGATCCTGATGGTGGGGTCCCATTCTCCAGGGGGCAGGACCGTCACCTGGTCCAGGAACTCGTCGATCCCAGAGAGCAGGTCCGTCCGGTCCTTGGCCTTGTACGCCACGTCGTGGAAAATCTGCGCGAGAATCGACGTCGGGAGTCAAAGGTGTCAAAATAACTGACTCGGGATCAGAGGTTCCCTCAGGTATTCGTCAGTGCACGACGACAGGGACTCTCTTCCAATGCAGGTACGATCGATGAGCTCGTCTCACCTCGTCTGTCATTAGTGTCGCCATGGATCGGCCTATTTCATGGTACTGTGGTCCTTTGCCGTGAGGGCCCAGCAGCAGAAAAAGAAACCTTCACAGTGACACAAAATCATTAAGACACACACCGAATATCTCCTCACTGTGTGGACGCCACCAACCCCGAATCACAGACGACGTTATTCCAACACAACTGTGCGTTGCTCTGTCGTCTAATTTCAGAAACAAGCGCCACTGTGGCGATGTCGTGGCTCTTCGCTGTACCTCGTGGGAACGGGCACCTCGGTGAGGCCTGTGATGAGGACCGCAGGCGACAGCCGGACAAACGCAATGATGGGCTTCTCCAGGAAGTCCACCTCTCCCACCAGCACGTTGGAGGCCTCGGCGCCCGGGGGGATCTTCTTCATGAAGTTCATGTCCACCTGAAACCAAGGGAAACTGTCAAATCAAGAACAACACCAACAGAGTGTAAAGGTGAACTGGAGGTCAAACACACATGCAGAACAACAAAAGAGGATATGAAATGTAAAGAATGGCAGCAGGTCAGATGGTAGCAACACTAACAACAACATAGTACTGAGCAGAGATCTGTTGCGCTTCTCTTAAAAACACATCCTCCAGAGAAGATGCATTTTTCCTGACATTCAAATGCAGATGAAAGCACGGCTCCATTTTTCTTTGAGAAGACTGCTCCTTCAGTCCTCCTTTGTACGCCGTGACTCACATAAACACTGCACCTTGTTTTTTGGCATCCAGTAATGGACGGTTTCATAATGGCAACCACTCGTGGCAGCCTGCCATTTCGTTTAATGGATGAGGTAGGGAGGATGGAAGCCATGCGACGGAGGCGGATTTTGAGAACTAAACAGTTGCATAACTGCGAGACTTTTCTCTCTCTCTCTCCTCTGATGATCAATCGTGAGTCCATTACAGGTGGCGCAGCGACGGGAGCGCGCCTCGTACGGAGGCCCCGAAGGGAAGGCGGCTGATCGGCATGAGATGCTCGCTCTCGCTGTGTTCACGGGTCACTGAAACGTCGGCGACGCTTCAGAGACCGGACAGGAAAACACTGAGAGACTGGTCATGGGCGACGCCACCATGAAGGACGGTGTCTGTGCTCAGTACTGTGGTCGGGTTACCTTGCTGAAGTCGACACTGCTGCTTTCTCTACTGACCCCTACTTTGGATGGCCTCCTCTCCGCCTTGTTGCCATCCAGGTTGTTTGGGAGGGAGTTTTGCGACACCAGTGGTCCTGGGAGGGACAGGAGGAAGGAAAAAGGAGGGGGTGGGGGGGGGGAAGAAGCGGCAACAGACAATGAGGTAAGTCAATGGGAGGCGACGTCTGGGAAGGAGCAGCTGTGCCGTCCGCCGTAACAATGCAATTTGTGATGCACTTGAATGAAAATAGTCGGTAAATCTGAAGCTTTCAGATATTTCTAAATGCTGATTCAACAAAGTTTAACTGAGACTTATTTCTGTGTAGATAATCGAACTACAGACCTGTTTTTGCTAAAGATTCAGACTAAGTACTGAGGACAAATCGATATTTTTCCTCCAAATCAAACTGCTGTCGTGCAAATAAAATAAGAACTAGAGGCCGCTCTGACAAACAGTTGCCAGAAAAGCCTTTCTCAGAGCTTGTACCTCCACAGATCGATGACGGCATGATGTCTCGTTCTTTAGCTAAAAGCGAAATCGCTTCTTCCACCACAGCCATTAGTTGCTGGATGTGATGATTGGAGAGGGAGCCACCGTGCACAGCGAAGATGCTGCATCTCACGCAGCACCGGGCCCCATTGCTCCCCGTCTGTGGAGCTGGTTGCATCCTGCTTAGCTTGAATTAATGCCAGCTTTGAGCTGGAGCTAAGTGGACGTGTTTGACGTCCCTGACAGTTCGCCTTCCGCCGACTGCAGCACCTTCGCTCGGAGGAAGAAACACCGTGTTTGAGTGCACAATTAGCTGCACAGTTCCACATGGCTGATGCGACCTGAGCCATACCAGATACAGGAAACGCTAGCACTCCAGCTGACATGAAAAGAAGGGGGGGGGATGAAATGAGGGCGCGATGTTTTGGAACCAAAGGATCGTATTTGCATGCGATCCTTTCGAATTTCTGAAGCAACACTTCTTTTACCAGGTTCTCCGTGTTTCGCCTAAACACCGACTCGATCACGCGACCGTCTCCACGTCCCGGTTTAAGGGCAGCGTCGCTCCCAGACTGTGCGGTTTGGTCCACAGTCGGTGCCCTTGAGCCGTACCCCAGAGGAGCCTCAGTGGAGGCCGGGAAGCCGCGGCTGACGAACGGGAGCGTGATTGCTCACATACCCGGCAAAGCCTTTAGAAATATAGGAGGGATTATATTAGGTGGTTTCTGCCAACACACTTCATTCAGGAAGCTTAAGCCCCGGAATGCTCCCCCATACCAGCCTCTCCAGCGGTGGCGTCACCGTACTACTGCATTCATATGCAAAAGACTCGCATAAATAGCTGAAATTAGACCGCTTTCTTTTCAGCCTTCATGTGGGCCTGCTAACGCCGACTCACCCGCTGAAAGGTGAGAGTAAAACCAGCCGAATTCACAAGGAACATTTCTTTTTAATCAGCTAGGATATAATCATTAATCCATTGTCCTTTGTTCACAATCCATTATGACACTAAGTTGCCATAAGACCACGTGTAACGGTGTAAAAAAACGGCCTTTCTCATACAAAGCGAATCATTAGCAGTTCATTTAGCAGTGAATGACAGAGGGAGGTGATTAGGACTTCGGGGGCCCTCCAGTATGAACTGTAATTCCCTGTGCAGCAAGTGAACCAGCCGTTTCCCTTCATGCTGCATGTCGAGGGGGGTTTCACACGCAGCTTATGACTCGCGGCATTAATGTACATGAAGGACACCACGCTGGTGTCTTTGACTACAGTGTGAGAACTCGGAGGAGCTGAAGTTTCAGTAACTTTTATTATCCGAGTACACAAATGTCTCAACACTTTCAACTTCATGTTGTGTATTTTTGATGCAGTTACAGATGCTCGTCGGCTGAAACACGACAGCCCAGCCTCTCGAACGCAGCTCTGATTTGAACGACCCCCCCCCCGGCTCTGAAACACAGACGCACACAGCGTCTAATAATAAACCCGCAGGGCTTGATTAGGGAGGAACAAAAAGTCACCGTCGGTGGCGGTGCGACAGCACATACAGTGCCGGCACCTCACGCCTGGTCTCAGGCTTATTTTGGGTGGCGGTGCCGGTGCAGATCGGCCTCGCTACGATCTTAAATCGGGTAAAAGAATGTTTATTCTTAGGGATTGATGAGGGGGGACGAGGATGGGAGCCAAATGATGCAATGGGAAAAGCACAAGTCGGACGACATTTATATCTGTGTGAGCTTAAAACAGAGCAGTCACCGAGGAGCGGCCAGTTATGGCTGAAAATAGAACATGATTTACGTTTCAAACCATGAATATTAGGAAATAAAAATATCTCAAAGCGTTTGTAACTCGTCCTCGATGATCTTAAGAACAAACTGTAATAAAAGTTGTAAAACTACCAGAGCAGCCTGATGGGGGATGTGTCGACTCCCTAATTTCAAGAGGTAATCATCATCATGGCGTTTCCCCTTCCGATGCTTCATCTGGGCGAGCCAGACATATTGCAAAGAGGGTGGGAACCTTTCTCTTGATTGCGTTTCTCTCTGGAGCAGATTTGGCAGAACTCCAGTCATATGTTTTCATGTCTTTTCCATATGTGACGTGCAATTAGGAGAGAAAAGCATCGAGAAGTACTTGGTATTGTACTAGGGCTGTAACGGAGGAGTGTGACTGCAATACTTCTACACAGTATCAGTGACCAGGTTTACTGTTTGGAGGCAAAAAGTTAAACAAACGAGATAGCAGCTACGGATCCATCAGGCTTTACATGAAGCATTCCCACAAAGAGATCTAAATGTCAAAATAAAACGTCCCGGTGATGCAGTGTGGGAGAGAGGGAGAGCCATGCAGCCAGAGGAGGAGGTGTGAAGGGGGGGGGTGTGGCAAAGCGAGGCATTAATGCTCAGAAATCTGTAGTTAAATGTGCAGGAGGACATGTGAACGTTTGGAGCGTAACCACAGCAAAGTCACGGTCTCAGAGAGAGGAGGAGGACAGAAGCCAGAACGATGAGGCGGCAGCAGGGAAGACAGTCGGTTTGGTAAACTCTGCAGATAACACAGTGTCGTAGCGAGTGAGCCTTGCTGTGGGTTATTGATGAGGATGGCCGCAAGGTTGGGAGTCCACAGGGAGCACAGATTTCATGCTAGTGCTAGTGTTCTCTGTTCAAGCTGTGACTCACACTGGCAGGCTACACAGATATTTGCCTTCTAAGGGCAGCAGCTCATTGTTCTGGGACGCCAAGGAGGACCGCCGGCCCAGCTGGGGTGATGCCGCCTCTTCCTCCGCAGAGTTGGGGGGGTCGTCATCCTCTGGGGGAGATACCACAACCTCGGGGATGCCTTGAGGGCCGAGGCCCGAGCCGTGGGTGCGCGTCGGGCTCTGAGAGGTACGCCGAAAAGATGTAGGGGTGTTCTGAGGAGTGCTTAGAGGAGAGTGGCCGGGGGAGAGCCCAGAGTTGGCGGAGGAAGAGGGCAGGAGGTGGTTGAGCAGGACGGAGACCCTGGACTCTCGCCTCTGGGGCAGGCTGGACACAGACGGGCCTGCCCCTGACTTGTGGAGAGAGAGACGTGAAGAGGACAAGCCCTCTCCTAACAGTGGAGACAGTGGCAAAAAAAAGAGAGGGAGAGAGAGAGAGAGAGTAGAGGAGGAAGAAATAGGTCGGGGAAGGAAGAGGAACAAAGGATGGAGCAGAAAAAGGGAAAACACATGAAGTAGAAGTACATCACAGAGATGGTTTCTGAAGGACAGGGTGAAGGAGTGGGCAGCCAGAGCGTGGCAGAGGTGTCAGTTAGAGCGTCGTGCGGGCATAAACGAGAGCAGAAGCGAGGATGTGGTGCGAAACACAATCGGGATGATTCAGTGAGGCTCGTGGGAGGTTCTGCACGGGCCAAACAAGGTGGCACAGTCAGCTCCAAACAAACCAGCCGCACTCCGTGACTGAATAAAGGCAGAACCCAGGTTAGAGAAGCTTGCATGCGGGACAGCGTGAGTTGGCATGACGTGAGCTGTAGGCGAACAAACAGGCCAGTCGGAGGTCCCACGCCAGACGGAATCATCGGGACACACGTCTTTCACACGGCAGAGTCATCGCCATCAACCCTCCACGAGGCACGTTCAACATTTTGACCTCTTCACATGTGCACTTCTGGCTGAATGATATGCGAATGCAAGCCTGACGGGAACCACAGGCACCGGAGTGGAGAATGTGATCGTTCATTCATTATTAAAGCCTCAGGCTGCACGCCCGAGGCCTTAAAATGCACACCATACATTAGCACCACTGTGGCCATGCCCGATCCAAAAAAACAGAACGGAAAGAAAACACAATGCGGACTAGTTGCAGGTAAAGCATTATCTCCTAAATGTCACCCTGAGGAGTGAAGACAATCAATCAATTCAAACCCCAAAGCCAGGCCAGCCATTCAGGTTAGCACAACTACTAGCACCCAAATTTCTCTTCCAATAAAAAAGGGGGCCGAGCGACTCAACAGGTCACTCTCTAAAATTTACTCACTTTGACCATCCACCTTCTACGCTGGCATTGAGGGATTTGAACAGTGGATTTTTTTTAAGAACAAGTTCCCCAGTGGTGGAAAATATGGAGGAAAAAGAAATGTGAGTGCGTCGAGGGATCTCACCGTTTCTTTCAAGCAAGAGTGGGTCAGAATGTTTCTTGCCTATGTCAGCAATGGAGCGCACCAGAGGGATGCGATTGCTAAGCTTTCGCTCGTTCTGATGGTGGTGCTTCTTGAGCATCGCTTCCCGCACCTTGTTGCGCAAGTCCTCCTTCAGCTGGCCTGATGCCACCATGCTGTCTATCACCATGTCTGAGTCGCACCGACGGACACACAAAAGGAACAAGAAGCATCATTAGTGGAGCGTCAAAAAATGAATTTGCTTTGATTGTTTCACATTTTTCGCCAAATTTCACAATAAAATGACATGAAATTTGCCTGCATGTGAAAAAGCAATTACCTGCGATCTCTTCAATACTATTGGCCCTCATATCCAGCATGACGGTGCCATTAAGTATGCAGCTTCGCAGCTCAAACAAGCTATGTAGTGACAGCGTGGCCACGTAGGGCTTACTCCACCTCTCCCCGCCATCTTCCACGTCCTCTTCAAACTTCAGCCATCTGCAGACGTACAGATATTCACTAGGTTCATTTGAAATGACAATATCATTAATGAAACATAAACGGTCGCAGAAATAGATGAAAAACACGAGGGACGTCCATCGGGTGCTGAATTCATTCTCATTGCATCGAGAACACGGTGTCACTGGAGCAGAGTGAGTCACGCGGCTAATGTGGTCCCTAATTAAGGACAAGATTTATGCCAGACAAGTTCAGCCACAGATACGATTTCTAACATTTAATTCCGAAGCTAATGACCCTGTTAGATTTTGTGAGTAGCAGTGAAGCAGGAGCCAAGTCTCTGCAGGCTTTCAATCACCGAGTACTCTCTGGGGATCATGGGAGACACCTTGGAAACCAAATCTCCGTACTTGTGTTTTTTTCCCTCTGTACGTCTGAAACCAGACACTTTGAAGGAATACTCGTTAGGAATAAAAGTTTCTCAACAGAGGACCGC
>JAUESF010000051.1:11765346-11776605 GCA_032274765.1 Malacoctenus tetranemus
AGAGTAGTTTATTACTGAGAGTAGTTTATTACACAGACTGAAACACATCATTGAGATGTCATTAAACTGCAGAGGACCTTCAGTACGTCTGTCACAAGGTTACTTGGGCACGTTTTTTGTTGGTTTTCACTGAATGTTTTGTCCGTCAACATTTTACTGTTGCACAAATAATACATGCTGTGATATATAACAAATTACACTGATAAATTTAGCCTCTAACCAGAGAGTCACACTGAAGGACAGGACCTGTGAGGAGTATAATTTTTCCTTTAACTCTCAATTAAAGTGAGAATCAGGACAGTTTGTCAGAGGCAGTAATCGATCCCTCCATGTTGTTTTGATTTTGGCTGCATTGTTTGGCTCAAACGATTCAGCAGCATCCCTCCAAAGTGAACCTCGGCTGCTGAGGCTCTTTTCCTTTCCTCCCTCCGACTCCGTTCCTCCTGTTTATCAGAGTTGTTTTGTTTTCCTCCTGTTTACTCTCCCGAGCCGCCCCAGGCCGGAGTCGGCTTCTCTCAGCCTGGTTCTTATTTTTACGCCGTAGTTTTCGCCTCACTGTCACTCGGCGCTTGACCCGTCGGGAATCGCAGGGTTGCCACAGCGAGGTCCTGACCTCACTGTATAAAGTACCCTGAGATGACTCGTGTAGAGGAAGAAATGCTCAACTGAGCATCATCGTTTTGTTATGTGGAGGCTCCAAATTGACATTTTAATGCTCAAAAACTGGAAACATCGTTGTGCTGTGAAATGTGCTGTTGCGTTGTCAAACAGGTAAAATGATCACTGTTTGAAGACTTTTTCCACAATATCGTATTATCCACACTGTAAGGCGCACTGGATTACAAGGTGCACTGTTGGTTTTTGTGAAAATTAAAGGCTTTAAGGTGCCTTATCGTGCAGAAATTAAGGTACATTGTTTGATGCTTTTATCACACAGCCAGGCTGTAAATTTCAAAACTATTCAATCAATCAATCTTGTTTTCTTCCACTGAAAAACACCATAAAGGGGGTTTGAATGTTGTTCACTTCATTCCAGCATAAAACAAGCCTAATGTGCCTCTTTACGATCCACCAGCTTAAGAAACAATCAAACGAGACATGTAAAATGTCTTGAAGGTATCCAATCAATGCCTGCTCAACCATAAGCCTTCTAATTCACTCACACTGCTACTCGTCACTCGCATTTGGCCCCGCTGCAGACGCAGCACCATAATGCATGCCTGCAGGCCATCATAAACGCTGTTGTCCCCCCCCCCTCCCTCCCCGTTTAAAGACTACGGTAATGTGGACTGAAGGTTCACGCTCGGGCTTCCGGGTGCTCGTTTAAAGCGCACCATGATCAGTCTGTTCTTCCATGAGCAAATCCATCTGTTCCTCGCGAGTCACCCTGACAAACACTTTTCAAATGTAGTTTCGGGCTAATCATCTCCACGGAAGACAACCCGAGAAAAGCTGCTCCGGCACATCCTGCGGTGGGAGGGGGCTAATGACATGCGATAAGGAATGCATTTAACTAGTGAGCCCCGTCATTCTCAATATACTCACGATGAACGGAGATGGGGAGGGAGCAGGGAATCTGAAAACTAATTAACACTTAAGTGCATGACAAGGCTGTCATGTCTGCTGTGTTGAGGAGTTTAACAGTTCTGGCGCTATTTTCTAATTTGTATTTTTCGACGTATATATCGACACACTTCATATGGTAATTGACTTTTTGACGTTTTCAAATTGTTTGCAACTTTTAGGCGTATTGTTTTAATACGTCGCGCGTGCGTCTCTTATGTTTCTTTACGTTTCTCTCCCCGAGGGAAACAATTGGGGGGGAAAAAAGGAAAAGAAAAGGCAGCTTGTCACAAACACGCTAAAGCAAAGTGAGACGCGGGTGTTTTTTTTTGGATCGGCAAACATCCGCCGTGGCAAAGCTGCAAAAAGGCCACCGCTGACTTGAACTAATTTTAGGTGATGCCATGCGCGCAGGACAACCTGCTGGGCCCAAAATGGGCCTCCGCCATGCCATGACAAACAAGTAGTGGGCGAAAAGAGAAAGGGAAAATTGATAAATGCAGCAGCCCACGCCAGTTTTTCTTCTCCAAGTGAACAATACCAACATTGTTCAGCAGGGGCTCTGGCACGGCTCGCATGGTGGCGCTTGATTGTTTTGTAAAATCAACAACTTAGAAAATAGATTTCAGAGATTTCTGGCCGCGGCTTCCAATGTGGGCCGACTACATACATCTTATTAAAACAACGTCACCTCACCACGCAGTGCAGTAAACAAATTGTGGCTCGAGCAGACATGATTATTTGGAATATTCCTGTTTTATTTCCCTCCTAAACTGCGATGGTCTTTCTTCCCGAGGGTCTTTCGGCAGCGTCGGTGCATCTGCAGGCTGCATCAAGTCAACTCCTTTTCTCTCTCGCCTCACCCTGAGCTGTTTAGGCAGATGCTAAATGCGAACGGCGTCCCCCGGTCCCCGCTCCCCAGATCCACCCCTCGCTCCACATTCAGCGCGCTCGCCTTTGTCCGCTTTATCCGAGCCCCCTGCTCCATTTAATGGCCTGTTTAATACTTATTGAAACAGAGCTAGTGCTGGAGGTTAAATACATCTTAATGCGGCGCGTTAATCCTTTCATTAAAAGAAATGTAAGGCTGGTTGAGAGCTGCAAGATTGCCTCCATTAATTAGGGGGTCTCTCTGCCCCATAGCGCTGCCCGCCAAGCCGTGTGTCACCGCTTTAAATGGTGGGAGAGGGCTGCAGAAATAGGGGCCGCCGGTCGTACAAACTGCTAATACAACTGGCAGAAATGGATAAAAGAGGAGCCAGAGTTTTATTTAGCGAGGCATCAAAAGAAGCCGTGCTTGTACAAGCTTTGCTGCACTCTGCTCTCCAGTGAAATCTCTCAGTTTTTGTTAGAGACGGGAGCGAGGACAAGGTGTTTGTACGCCTTTGAAAATGAAGGTTTTTTTTTTTTTTTCTTTTTAAGACGTGCATTTCTCAATCACACCTACTCGGTTCCTGTTTTAATACTCTGTCTGTTGCTGCTGGAATAATTAATTGCACAATTCCCTCCACCGATTTTTCTGACGTTTTTGTCTCGAGCACCTTGCAAATTTAGCAGCAGCGTCGTCGCTACTTTTTAGACTCAATAATGAGAGTGGCAGGAATTCACCAGCGAGGATCATTTGTTTGTTTTTCACAGGGAAGAGAGTTGGCACTGTGGCACCATCCCCACGCTGCTGTTCCTGACTCCTGTACAGAATGGCTCTCGCTGCATAGTGAGGCGGGCAGGCCCAGCGTACTTTTGTCTGGGCTCCAAGCCACGCTCGACGGGTGAGGGCGTGTGGTCACAACACCCCTACCACCCCTCATCTCCACCCACTCCTTTTTTTGCCTTTACCAAAACTCAAACCCTTCTCCCTCGACCTTCCACCCTTTTTCTCCTCCGTTCAACCGCGGACTGGCTCAGTCGTCGCACTTTCTACTCCTCCCAACTACGAGGAAGTAGTGCGCGCTTCACCAGGAAGAGGATAACCTCCCGTGTTACTTTGCCTGATCTTCCAGCTCGGTGATGTCGGAGGCCCCGCGCGCTTCTTCGAGCTGGGAAATAATTACTGGCTGACCTGCAAATTGTTCATTTAGGATGATGTCACGAATGCAGAAGTCGCTCAGGACAACTCCTTCCTGGAGTCAGATAAGCAGATTGCAGTCATCTTGAGCACTGCTCTACCACCACCCACTGACAAGCAAGCCCCCACCCTCGTCCCCCGCCCTGCTGCTGCACTCCGCTTTAATTTCCCGACACTTTGAAAGCTTTTCTCACTGTATATTTTATCACTTTTTCTTAAGACTTGCGCTCAGCTACGCCTCAGCTCCTTTTAAAATACAGAGCCAAAAAACAAGACAACTCGCTTCTTGGATTCTCTCTCTCTCTCTCTCTCTCTCTCTCTCTCTCTCTCTCTCCCTCTCTCTCTCCGTCCTTCCCTCTCTTCTTTTCTCTCGTCCCATTGTGAACAGGCTTATTGGAAAGAGCGCACTTAACAGAAGAATTTCACACTGTATTAGAAAAATGCATCTTTTCACACCTGTAAATATCTCGTCTAATCTGCTTGGTAACCAGCCCCTCTGAAGGAGGGCCACATGCTGTAGAGCAGAGGGGCGATGGTGGAATTTGCTTCGCCTGCCAGGACCAGAAACAGATACTGTTATTGTAATGCCTAAATTATAGAACAAGGCATCCGGAGGAACGTATACCCAACCTGCGCTCCGGCTTCTTTGTCTCCGGTCTGCGAGTGTGTCGGCGCGTTCATTCATCCGCGACTAAAAAAGAAAAAGTCAAATAAATAGCAGCAAACACCGTCTATTAATTCCGAACATGCGGTCGGGTAATGTTATGTGATTGAAGTGTGACAAAAAGTTGTGAGGTTTATTTATTTTTTTTTGTTGCTGTTGCGACGGAGCTGGTAGATCTGTGGGCGTGTAATCGCACCGAGGTAGAGACACTCGAGGAGAGGCACACATTACATCTCGCCGTGCCAACAAGTTCAGGAGTGAAATCCTGTGGATGCGAGCACATGTAAAGTCATCATAACATTGGAACAAGGTTATCTGAGAAATGGCAGTTTATGTGGCAGTTTATGTTTTACCTTCATGAATAGAAAATATGCTTAGTGATGGGGATAATCCTGCACATGCGTGCTCACACACACGTGAGCACAACAGGCTCTGCTTTCATGCACATCCCACCTCAGTTAGCCGTGTAATCAATAGAAGCGTCCCGATATCGCGCTGTATTTAAAATGTTGACAACACCGGATTCCCTTTTCAAGGGCTGTCGTGGAGCGGTGAGTTTCTCATTGCAGCCCCGCACAAGCCCCGACGTGCGCTGATCGATCGGCGCTCCGATCGGCTCGTCCGTCCCCGAACTGTTGATGAACAGGTGAAATTTCAAGTGGGCAAGTGTCGGCGTGCCCCCGCGCAGGCCATTCAGGCTCCACCGCCACCTCTTTGTTAACCCCCCCCCCCTCCTCCTCCTCTTATGGCTCTCACATATCTCTAATTGCCTACAGACTGCACACCACAGCCACCGCCCCTCCCCCGCCTCCACAACCTTCCACCTTGCCCCCGGCCAGAGCAGGGCCAGAGTGGCGGCCGGCGGACCTTGGGAGAGAGTGGTCTCGGCTGGGGCCCCCTCACTAACACTCAGCCCAATGTGTTAATAGATCCAATGCCATCTTATTTTCGCACTTCTGTAAGACGGCAAAGGGCGGCCAGGCAGGATCAGCAATCTGCCTCGCTGAAAGAGCTGGAACAAGGCTAGGAGGAGGAGGGGGAGGAGGAAGGGGGGGAGGACATGGAGGGAGGGGGCAGTGGTGGGTTCACAGCACTCTGCTGAGGAGGTCAACAAGAAGGCAGGGGGCACAAGTTCAACTGTGCAGCAAGGAGGGACGGTATCAGGGAGAGCGATGTGCAGATGAATAAGTAAATGCAGCCCGTTAGCAGTGGATTGATAGATGAATGGACGGGTGATCGGCTGGAAGGATGGCTGGATGAATTGATGGGTGAATGACAGCCAAGGGGCTGGATAACGAACGCGTTCAGGAAATAGAATAACAGATGGATGAATGGATGAATAGATGATGCACGGATGAGAGGCTGCTGAGCTGAGTGAAAGACTGACAGATACAGACTGAAGGATGGTTGGACGGCGGTGGAATTAGAGGCCTGTACTGTTCCGTTACTATCAGACGTAACCAGAAATGGTGACGCGACAGCCGATACTGATGTGAGTCATTCATCGAACGGTCATATGAAAACTCCTCGACCTCAGTTACTGATTGCTGGAAGTTACACAAAATCTCATCAAGGAAGTGAAAGTAAATCAGGGATTAAAGCTTAATTGTTTCATAAATTGATGCTTTAATGAAGGGCACGATTGTGGGGAGTCGAGTCTGAAAGGAAACAATCCACAAACCCGAAATATTTTTCATTTCCTGTCTTTAAATCGAACCTCAGCTTCTGTAAAAACTCTACTGGAGCCATTCTGCTGCATTGGTTTCATTTTTATTCTACATTTCTTGCTCTATCTTGGGTACGTCTCGGGTCAGAGAGTGTTGGATGTCGATATGTGAAAGTAAGGTTTCACTTGAAAGTGTCATTGCAACTGTGCTGCGCATGCGATCGCTTCGGCGCCTTCAGAAGTAAATAGCAACCCAAAGAAACCACCGAAACCTGTGGCTGGTGCACCTACGGCGATCACCGTGTTTTGCAAGAGCCGTGGAAACCCTTGTTCGCTCCGCGACGCCCACACGGTATCAGCTCGTGAGTCACCGTCACATCTATGCATCCTGAGAGGTGACTCTGAAGTGACGAGAGAAGTGTTTTGCTTTTTCTTCGCTTCAGCGCCGAATCCTCGCTGCAGTTGTTTTTCATGTGCTTACTGGTAGTGAGTTGTGATGTGCTGCCCACCTTCACGTTCACTTTGCAGGCTGCTGCCGTTGGTTTGATCTAAATTTCAGCATCATTTAAACTTTCTGGACATGGACTCGACATGTTTATGTGAATAAAAGTTCAGACAGTCATTTTTTTCAGTCACATTTTCCTGTTTTAATTCTCAAAGCCAGAAACTGCTCGTCTGTCTTGTCACAAACAGTTGAGAGAAACCAATCCGTCTTTCAGATCCTTTCAGAATTTGCTCCCGAGATGTAAAGGTTAGAAAGATCATAAAGTATAAAAGTTCACGTGGACACTTTGAGGTGTCAGGGAGAAGAGGGAGGGAACGAGGTTTGGGAGGAGGTGGGGGCGGCTGGATGCCAGGGAGGAGCAGCGTTTGGCTCTGAGCCAAGTGTGTCTCAAGCATTTTGGGTCCTCACCTTCCGCTGCCCCCGTCAGCCTGCTCATGGTCTCCCTCTCTGGGCGTCGGAGATGTAAAGTGACAGCCGGGGTGGCTTCCATGTCAGCGAGGTGAGACTAGGCTCTCCGGCTAGATGCCCTGACCAGGACCACCCCTTTGGGTCTGCCTCGTGTGAAAATACCAAAAAAAAAAAGGGAAAAAATCCTCACGCTGCAGCGTCTCAACAAGATTATATTGTCAGTGGCCCCCTCCTAACCTGTAAACCCCCTCCTCCTCCTCCTCCTCCTCCTCCTCTGACTCCCATCCTTCAGCTTCTCGGCGGCAGATTAGGACGCTGTCATCAGAGTGGCAGAGTGCTAAAACATCCATTAGGCTTTTAATTGAAGAGACGGCCGGGCGGAGGAGAGGCGCATGTGATGTCGTGTGCATTGATATGACAGAGCTTGTCTCGCAGAGGTGAGAAGTGACAGAGACTTGTCAAAGGTCACAGTCGGCCAGAGGCCAGCCCCACCACGCTGTCGCTCCGCGCCGTCGCCCCGCGCTGCTCCTTTGTGGCGGCGCTCGGTGATGCAAACCACATCAGTGGTCAGAAGCGATGCACTCGTGCTTTTATTACACCCACCCATAGTTAACACGCCTTATCCTTTTTTACACCATATCATGCATGCAACAATATAAGCTCCTGTGCTTTTGACACTTTGGTGGTTGGAATAATTATCTGTGCCCGTGCACACATGTAGGAGTGTTTTTTAAGCTTGTTTATTTTGATTCCTCTTTATTATTTTTTTTTGTAAGCAGGTAGATTTCTTTATTTTTCACCTCCCCACTTAAAAACCAACACCTCCAATGTGCTTTGTTATGGCAAACAATCAGACGTGCTCACACTCCCGAACGCAGATCGCTGCAGCCGAAGTAAAAAGCTTTTGTGCTGGTATGTCGTGGGTGGGCAGAGGTGGTAGATTTAGTTGGCGTCCGCCCAAAAACTCGAAGAGGGAGATCTCTGAAGACATCAAGGTCCTCTTTAATGACTGTTTGTTGCCTATAAACTGTGAGTTTTGTTCCGTCTTTGCTTCGCCGCGAGTGACTCAAGGAATGGCGTCAGCTTCAGCGGAGATAAAGATAAATCTGAATGACTCTCCCGACGCCACAACCAAGAAATCTGCTGAAAAGATGGTCACACTTTTCAATTCGGGATTGTCAGTTTTAGCATCTTTTGAATAAATCCTATTTTCTAAAGAAATCAGTAGATAATGAAGAGATGTTTATTTAAAGACTGTAAACCAAGTAGAAGATCAGATCTACGTTGAGCTGCAGGGTGTGACAGCAGATCTATTGACATCCTGCATCCTGTCGTCCCTGGTTCATGTACACATGCGTGGTTCACCAAACCCACACGTTGCCCTTCAGAGTTTTGCCCCCCCCTGCTGAGAGGCAGTAATGTCACTGTTTGTGTTGGTCAGCAGGGTCTCTGTACACACAGTCAGAGGGGTCAGTGGCCCCTCAGCAGGACCTGGACACTGGGAAAAACGTCGGGAGGGGGGGGGTTCGAGTTCTGAGAGGTCCACTCGTCTTCAGATCCGAGCCAAGGTCTCAGATGCCAAGCCAGTCTGTCGGCCCCCCCTCCGTAGTCCTGGCCTCAACACCCTGCAGTTATGGAAGCATAAACTGGCATAGGCCAGCATAAGCTTCCTCGTGGCGCTGCATATCATTAACTGGACCATTGGGTAACTTGGCCTAGGAAAGGTTCAGGTCCTGGGCATGAGTCCATAGGGCACGGGCAAGGACAAGAGCGCCTTTTACATGCTACCGACAGATTGAGCCTCTTGTTTACAATTCATTAAAAAAAAAAAAAAAAAAAATAGTGCCGACTTTGAGCGAAAAGCAGTTTTATTCTCAATTGCATCAGACGCATCACTCTGCCAATATCAGCGTCTCACACTCTCTGAGGCTTATGTATGTATGTGTAAAATTCTTCAGATGCTAGCTAGTCAGGTTTTTACAAGTAGAGAAGGTGCCAGTGAGTCAGAAAAATGTGCCTTGAATGATAGTTAAGGTGTCTTGTGTGTACACAATAGTAACATTTGGCGAAATATCAAAAAAAATCACAGGCACATTTCGATCTTTCGCCATATATAGTTGTTATTTTTAATGGATTGTGAATGATTGAAAAACGAGGCGATTCTTGAATTTGACGTAAAAACAAAACAAGAATGGAAACATAAGAAAAAAGGTGTTTTCACAAACAAAAGTATCATTTGACAAACGTCGCACCAGCTAAGAGAGAGTTAAGCAGCACATTGATGGGTTTTAAAACAGCAGTCTGAAAAGCTGCCTTCCAACACGATCAGGTCTTTTTCTCTCACACCTTCAACTTAGCAAGTGTGACTTCCGTCTGTTGCATCTTTCTCTCTCCATCTTTTTTCCTCCATCCCTCCCCCTCCTCCTCCTCCTCCTCCTCCTCCTCCTCCTCCTCCTCCTCTGATTCCAATGTTTTTCACTTACAGCACTCGGCTCGCCACGCCGGAGAATCACAACTTCTGGGCCGTCGTGACGCCTGCCGAAGACCCCTGCAGAATATGGGCAGAGTTCATCCTACTGCAGGTAAACCCCATGAACGTGTCGTTCTGTGAGCGTCTCGCGTCTCACCAGGGGCATCGAGGAAGTCTCTGGAAACGGGAAAACCTCTTGTTCACATATCAAAAACAAGTGGTTTCAGAACGATGATGATTGACAGATATGTGAGCATGATTTAGGGTGATCGTGGCTGACATTGAGCACAAATAACAAGTGGAACGGGCTCTGATGCTGGAGAACATCTAGCTTTGTGTATTCACAAACAGTCCCCAGAAGAGCAGGAAAAGTTCTTTGTCACAAACAAACAGCGATGTATAATTTCAATGTTTTCCAACAACAAAATCACACTCACCTCTACGTGGTGCTAATAAGGACCCGGACCACCTTAACCCCACTTGTCCCCCGCTCTCCCTCCCCCTCTACCGTCCCCTCACCCTTGCCGCCCTTCCTCCTCCACCTCCCCCGTCCCGCTCCTCTCCCTGAGGGCGATGTGGCATTTCCTCCTCCTCCTCGGCCGCGCTGCCTCCTCGGTCCTGTGCTGTCACTCCGGATGGCTCCTCGCACGCTGTGCCCTGCTGTGATTGAGCATTACGAGGTGTTTCACGCCTCCGTGCATTAGGCCAGACAGCGGGGAGGGCGGCGGGTAAACGATACGTATGGATCGCCGGGGCGGCAGAGTTCACGGCCGGGTCAGGTCAGGGGGAGCGGCGTGACGCTCGCCCGTCCCGTGGCAACCCATGCATGCACACACGTAGGCGCTCACCTGCGTTCCTGCGCCGCCGCTCAATATAACACGCACACATATCTATATGCGCAGGTACACACACACACACACACACCAGGATTAGTGCACACACACTTGTGCGCATGAACTCGGGAGCAGCATCATGGTTGGATTATTATTAGTAAAACTCAGTGACATTTCCTCTCACTCTCAGCCGCCACCACACCGGGATTCATGAATTTCAGGGAAAACGCAAGCAGATTGGCGAGTTTCTGCAGCCCACTCATCAAGAAGCATCACAAGGTCCGCTGCGTTTGAACTACTTTTCACGTCTTTAAAATAGTGGCTGCTCACTCCCTTTTGTTCGCTGCACCTCTCAGAGTGAGTTCTCCTGCAGAGAATAAACACAGGACACACACACACACACACGCACGCACACACACACACGCGCTTTTCTCTCTGCTCCTCGTCCGTCTCATGCATGAACAGGCGAGGCTCGTTTGAGCCGGTGAGAGTGTGTAATTAATGTGCTGTGACGAGGGGCTTCTGCCCAGTGACAGTGAAAGACCACCTACTGGCTTTTAATACTGCCTGTCAATGTGGCCACAGGACACTCAATACGGGCCCGTTCAGCTCAGGGGGGCCGAGTGGCTGATGATAAGCAGCAAAGATGGAGACAAATTAAACGAATGCAAAAAGCAATAATTAGAATCAGGGTTGTGAAGAAAACATCTCAAGATATTTAGATGTTTTGATATTTTTCTTATTTTGATTTCTCAAAGCGTCTCAAAATCACTCTGGCGCAGTTTAAAATGTAAAAATTTGATTAAAAAAAAACCCCAAAAAGATCAAGTTTGATTCATCTCAACAGGTCTTTTCGATACATTGAGGAAAATTAAAGATCTTTGACCTTTCCCACCAGACGCGCTCTCGGCTTTACACTCTCTGTTACACTCGTGTGAGTGATGGCAATGTGCTTGATAACGCTCCAGTCTCACCTGCTTGACCCTCCTCTCACCAGCCACACTCCTCCTTAACACACACACACACACACACACACACACACACACACACACACACACACACACACACACACACACACACACACA
>JAUESF010000051.1:11792900-11803420 GCA_032274765.1 Malacoctenus tetranemus
GGGGGGTCGTCCCCGCCTGGGTCGGTTCCCCCCCCCCCCCCCCCGATTCACTCGGAGACCCTCCGTCCTCCCCGAAGGGTCCGGCGAGCTGGATATATATGTTCCCAAATCTGCCTATTCCAAACCCAGCAGGCTCCGACAGTCCAGTGGGGACGTCTCTCACGTCTGCTGGCCATACCGATTCAAAGTGAGACGGCGACAGCAGGGAGCTGCCGTGGCAAAAGAGTTGCATTCTGGAGGTAATGGAGGCGGTTTTCTAATTAATCCAACAGGCCACGAAATTATGGAGTCACGAAATCTCTTTTCACCTTCGTCTTTTTCCGTCTTACATCTTTATCTCTGCTCCGCGATCACGTGACCTTCGTTTAGGCGGCTCTGCGACACCACTTGTGGCAACAGTTATTAGCGCGACATGCTCGACGTAATTAAAATAACCCGGTCAAGGTGTTTCAACATGGCATTCGCCGCCTCTCGGAGCCGCGCCGGTTGTGTTTCCTGCCCTGCCGCGGCTCCCCCCCCCCACCACCACCCCACCCCCACCCTTCCCCTTATCTCGTAGACCCCCTCGAGTATGGCGTTTTACATTTCTGTTTGTAAAACTGTCAACACATCCACTGGCTGTACTAACGTGTGATTTAGCGCCAACAGAGAGGAGGGATAGCGAGTGAGAGCGAGGCAACTGCATGAGATCTTGCACATTCTCAAAGTGGAATATTTTTTCACCGTTATCCCCCGAACCCCCGACTCCCCACTGCCGGAAGATGCTGCTGAGCAGCTTCTTTTTTTTTTTTTTGCCCCTTTATAATTACAAAGTCCTACCTTCTCCTGTTCTCTCTGTTTTTGTGACTGTTTTGATGTTAGCGCCACATTTAACGTAGAAAATAATGGTTGAAAGACCGCATAATTGTAGTTTGTGTCGCGCTTGTGTGAGTCGCAAATTAATCCAGTAATTGAATGTGTGTCTGTGGGAAAAAAAAGACCCCAAAATAAACAAAAATAACAATGTCGAGCAGCTCCGTCTCCGCTCAGAGCTCAGAGCACGAGCGCACGTTCAGAATTAATTGGATTAACGTGCGGCGTTTCGGATTGCGCGTGTTAAATTTACACCTGTCTCGCTCCTGTCAAATCAGAAATCGCCTGTCATCACTAATAAGTACCTGGGGGGTGGGGGGGGGGGGAGTGGTGGCACCTCAGGACCGGAAAATAAACAGAAGCAATGGATCCTGCAGTGAGCCCGCGCCGAGGCCCCTCCCCTCTGGTCTATAAAGCTCATGTGTACATATGCAGCCTGGAAGCATCACACCTCCAACACGCCTGCAACACAGCAGCTCCAGCTGAAAGGAAATCCTCATTAAAACAAAACAAATCCTCATAATTAGGAACAAGGAAAGGTTTAGATGTTAAAATTTAAGATAATATAAAAGGTATAAAAGCATCATATTGTCAGAGGACGTCACAAGCTGAGCTCCTCCACTCGTTTCCAACAGAAACAGTCAGAATCCCACAATCTCACAGATAGAAAAACTGTAGCTCGGCCTCATTTTTGAGCTTCTTTCCCCCTCCTACTTTATTTGGCTTTAATTTACACCTCTGTTTTGCAGCTGTGCGAGGGGAATTCGGCGGCCGTCCCTTCGGAGACGAGCACTGGCAGCAGAACATTAGCTCATTTTAACGACCGGTGTAATAATCTGTGCACCAGAGGGCCTCCGTTGGAGGCTCGACTTTGCGCCGGAGCCTGGGAGCCTCCCCTGTCGATAGCGAGACAGTCACTTCATTATAGCTTCACAAGTCACCCATTTATTATCTATTGGCCCCCATCAGAGGACGCCGGCGCGCCGAGTCGGATGTTACAATATATTAATCAGAGATGCACCATTGTGTCAGAATGTAATTTTGTGCTGCGGGGTCTGCACGTCTAATTGTTTGATTTGATCACGGAAGTACGCGACGTGCCGAGGGAGGGAGGGAGCCGCCACGCTTGTTCGCCAGCGCACACAAATAGCCGACGCTCGCGCAAATGTTTAAATTTAAGACAACAGGCCGCGTCTTTATCCAGGAGAAAAAGAGAAGTGAGAGGACGAACGTTAGGCTGTTGATAAGAGCAACGGCAGCGGTGCCGAGACACACGTCTACGTTTATCAGTGAGAGCTTCAAAAGTAGACGCTTTTCTATCAAATGTAAAAATAAAAAATAAAGCCCGAGAAATTATTCATGAAATTTACATCCGGCTGAATTTGTTTTCTTAAAAACCTTTTTTATTTACTCGCTGCGCATATTTAAATCTTCTTTTTTAATTAAATGATATTTGTGAAAAATTATGAATTGACTTAATTAAAAAAAAAAAAACCTATGTATTTGCATCTCGTTTTAATAAACACTGTGAAATTTTTGCTTGCACCTGCTCTGTTTTGATGAAGGCAAAAAAATGTGACGGAGGCCATTTTGCTGGGTTTTTTTTTTCTTCCTAATGAAGCGCGCTCGGATGCGGCGGCGCGATGCCGTGACCGCGCTTCACCTCCCCGAGTCGAGGCGTCGTCCGTTAAACAACTACTTTAAAAAAAAAAAAAAAAGAAATAGAAAAAAGGAAAAAAAGAAACCCTGCCGTTGCTTCTTGGAGGCAGCAGAAAAAAAAAATTAAAAAGAGATGGCACCACACTTCTGAAGGCCTGAATGTGTGAATCCACAGACACGTCTGCATGAGAGCGTAGTGGCTTAGTGCCGATTATAGTTGCACCAAATGTTGAATAGGACTTTCAAAAAACACATTCACGAGAAGCTGTGAGAAATTCACTCACACCAGCGAATGCAAAAGCTGACCACAGCCAACTGAAGGCGCAGAGCGAAGAAGCCACATACTGTAGCGAGCGGGCAGCAGCGCCCGAAGAAGAGGAAGGAGGACGCACGGCAGCCCGACACGCCAGGACGAAAATAAAGATATATAACTCTCATCACAGCTCACAACATTTCTTTTTTTCTCTTCTTTTTTTTTTTCGCCATTTGATGGAGGGGAACCTTTCAGAGTGTTTTTTCATGAAGGCTGGTCACGATAAGATAAAAAGCGACAGAGAGGATTAATCTTTTTTTTTCTCTCTCTCTCTCTTTTTCTTTTTCTTTTTTAGGACAAAATAGAAAAAGACAAAAAAAAAATCCCAGAAATCAACAAACAAGAGGAGAGCAGCAGCAGCAGCCCGGCGGAGGCGACGCTCCCTCTCACCCTCGCCACCAGCAGACACACAGCGACAGCGCAGGACCCCGGCAAACCCCTTTCACATGTAATGATCACTCCCCTTCATTAAAACTGCTAGTAACCCTGTTAGGCTGGAATACACTCACTACGGGTAATCGTGAAAACACTTTTAATCAACGCACAGCAACAGTAGAGACCTTGCTAGAATGCATTCACTCCAAATAAAGCAGGCTCTTTATAAACAGGCGCAGCAAAACAGCTAAGACCCTGATAAGACTCCTCACACTCTCCATGGCGAAACCTGCCTGTGAATGTCTCCTGACAGCTCCTTAGCCCTTGTTAGAGAGAATCACTTCCTAATGATTCAACCCAGCTTGGAAACATCAACAACCACAAAGTAACACTTGGGCACACAGTTTTACATGAAGTAGCATGCCGCCGCTGTGGTTCACTGGATCCACTGATGTGCACGTCTTTTCTCTGCAGCCACGGAACAAAACCTGGAAAATAACCTCCTTGTAGATAAAGTCTTAAACTACAAAGGATTAAATTTTTAAAAATATATATATTTTAATTCTCGAGCACATCTACAACAATAAGTTTTAAACATAATCTAAAATATTCTTCTTTTAATGCTTATTTTCCCTTCACTTCCCTGACGTTTGTGTTAAATTCATAAATAAGCTGCTGGTATTTTTGCTGCACCAGTTGGTCCTTTAGGATCTTTACACACACACACACACACACACACACACACACACACACACACACACACACACACACACACGCACACAACATATCTAATTGGATTGTATTTCTCTTACTGTTCACACCCATGGAAAGAAATTGCCACCTCCATGCACACGGTGGCTGAGACAAATGCATGCATGTGCTTGCTCATAAGCACCCACACACGTGCACGCACACACCCGCACGTACACACACACACACACACATGCTATGCATGCATGCACACATACATACACACACACACAAACGGGGCAGTTGACACATGGTATATCAGCAGGCGCAGTTCTTTTGTCCTCTTGCTAGTTTTAGCGACGCCACTGCTCTTGGAACGCGCCGCGCTTTTGTCCTGAAGATGTACGACGCAAATGTAAAACTAAGTGAGAAACGGAGCAAAACGTCGCTTTTATATCACCACTGATGAAAAAACACATTTAAATCCCTCCATTTGTTTTGCGTTCTTTTGTTATTTTAGTCATTTTCAGGTTTAATGTGAGGATTTTTATCCCCGTTTTGATTGTTTTTTTTAAACCACTGATGCAGTTTTAAATGTACGAGTAAACAACACAAATGTACGTGTGACGAAGACTCTCTGAGGTCCTCGCCGGTGACTCAAGAGGCCTTTCGTCCTCCTGGCAGACGCCGCGTTGGGGCGATGATCTGGCGCGCCGGTTTCTGAACTTTGGCTCGGCCGTCAATCACGGCAACAGCTGGTGCGGCGTGAGTCACGGCTGGCCGGGTCCCTCTGACAGGTATGAATCAGTGGCCGCGCGTACGATCAGAAACGCAGGCGGGGATGGAGGTAAACAGTGCACGTGGGTCACGGAGGAAAACAAACTGCTGTCCCGACGACTCAGCCGGCAGCCGTCCCTCATCTCGGGAGGGTTATTCAGGGTGGAAAAAACACGGCTTATATAACGTTGTCTTTATATGTTCGCAGCCGCGCTGGCTCAGCCCGTCCCCTCCTTCCTCGCTCCGCTCAGGTATGCTACCCACTCTCCCTCGTGTAAATCCATCGCATCCAACACAGTCTTATCCCACAGATGCTGTCACTCCTTCATCCTGGGTGTGAGAAATATGGGGGCCTAAGGTGCTACTCTGTAATCAGGCTGGACTGTTGTGCCTGGTCCTGCCAGCATACAGCGAGGCGTGCTGCTAACCGCCACAGCTTCCCCAGGCTGCCATGTGACCCCGCAGCCACGGGGCCTCAGACGCCTCTTCATCTGTGGCTCCGGGAAAAAAAAAGCCCAACACAACAAGGGCCCAACAAACAGTAAATGGACACAAACACACACATACACACATACACACGGGGGGCGGGGGTCGAAACTGTCTGACATGGACGTAGCTCGGATTACGCGAATAGACGTCGCGCAGCAGCCCAGAGACAGATGTGACATGGCTTTCTATTTTCACTGGCGTCTATTGGCAGTAGAGGCCGGTTATGAAATAGAGTCCTGGTCCAATGCTCTGCCTGCGATTCCATGGCTGAAGCTTTTTCTGTCTGCCTTCTCCACATGCTCTTAACAGCACTCCTAACACCTACATTTTTATATTTATATAAATATATAATCGGTGGAGAAAAAAAAAACATGATTGGACCAAATTACTTACATCTTGCATCAGTCTGAGAAAGAAAAAAAAACACCTCAACATCTTGACGGTTGCTTTTAGTGGAGGCTGCAGCTTCCCAGGAGTGCCGCGCGCCACGGCAACACCAGACAAAAGCAACTTCGCCCCGAATCGAAAGATCCCGTTTCTGGAGCAGAGGACGAACAGTTTGTGGGTTCGACTCCAAAGATGTATGAACAAAATCTGTCTGAACAAAAACCCGACGAGCTGGAAGTCAGAAAGAAAGCAACGGGTTTGTTTATTGGAGGAAACGAGGGAGGAAAAATGATAAAACTGACCGATAATGTTCAGAGTGAGTGGACCCAAAACTACCAGGACACACACGCACGCACACAAAGGGCCGAGTTCCCTCTGTTCCCGATCCAAAGTCTCAAAGTGCCCCCTAGTGGGACTTCGCTGCCTCTGCCTCCACTGAGGTCGGCGAACATCTGACCCTGTAATAAGGTCTCGGCGGTTCACCGTGCTAATTAAGAGGGCACGTTCAACACGGGATCACAGGATAACACTTGGTGTCTTGCACAGTTTGAGTGCATTAGCTGTACCATAACAAACTGCTAAGTGTCTGTGAGGGTAAACTGATATCACAATACCAGCACACGGTTGGGGGGGGGGAAGAAGCTCAGGTTTCTGACATTGCAGCTGACATTAAACGCAGCACACCTCATTTTCAGGTCGACAAGATGCAAAAAGGAGAGAATTGTAAATATGTTTTACTTTGGTAAACAGTGTTGGATTAAAACATGTTCCTCTGGGGTTTCTTTCTATTTACAACAGCTTGAATCTGTTTAGTCGAAGTGATCGTCCTCACTTCATTTACCACCAAACAGGATCTAAAATGCAGTCATTAAATTTAACCCTCGCGAATCATTCTGAACATTTTATTTTGAAAAATCCTCCTTTTTTGTTCATTTCAGATGGGACTTTTTTTTCTCTCTTGACAGATTTTGGAGATTAAACTGTAAATGTTCTGATCAACCCTTAAAACACATCCAATAAATATCCTAACGAGTGATTCAGGATGAAAAAATAAGTCAATTTCTCTCAAAAATCAGCAAAGAAAATGAAGAGTGAATGTGTATTTTTCTCTTTTTTCTCTGCAGGAATCTCTTTTGACTGCGATCCTTCATTGGACTTTGACAGAGTGACTGAAACCGACTTCCAAGGGGTTGAAATCTCCTTCGCCGTTGGAAGTGGCACAAAGGGAATCGCTGGCCGGAGGGCCCGCAGCCACCTCCGGAGCGCCGCCGCTCCACAATGCGCCCTGTCTGTCCATAACTCCCTCACACAACACAACCTGGCACCTCGTCCCACTGGCTGGCCCTGGAGGAAAACAATTACCAGAGAGGCGAAACAACAATACCCAGAAAAACATCTGCTGGTGCCGGCTGGGGCCGCGGACATGCCTGAGTGTGCGTCCCTGCTGGCGTCCGTGCAGGACACATGCCTGCCTGGATAGGGCTGAGGGGCCCTCGGGGGACGCAGGGCCCAGTCTCCTGCTCCGCCTGCCGATCCACCTGCCTCCCTGAATGCCTCGCTGCCTCCCGCTGGCACCGGCGTCTCGGTACAAACAGACGTGGGTCCGCCTGTCGGAGCAGTTGTTCGCTTGGGTGACGTCCCTTCTGCTTGGACGCGGCGGCGCAACAGTGGGGCCTCCTCGGCTCGGAGGAGGCAGGGACGCCGCGGAGATGGCACAATGGACAGGGGAAGCATATGATGCCTCGCTCATATTAGAGCGCGGAGCAACAGATGGAGAGGCCCCGCTCTTTAGGGTAAACAACCGACGACGCAAGGTTCAAGGATGACACACACACGGCGTCGAATAAATCCAGGACGCTCTGAAACTTACTGGAGGAAAACACGGAGAGGCGTCCAGGACAAACCCACACAGTGGAGGGTAAATAAACAACAAACACAAACAATTGTTTTTCCTTCTAGAGAGACGAACTTGATTCGTCCCTGCTGTCGCTGTGATCCATCACGCTCCAGACAGACCTTCTCCTTCCTCGGGTACGCGCTGTTACTGGGTTTCTATTGCCACCTTGTGGCCGTCGGTGGTAGTTACTCCTGGTTCCCCACAGTGAACCTGGAGTTAATTCACTGAGCTGCAAAGAAAGTAGCTTTGATTTGAATAGGAAAATACATGTTTTGAGTCTTGTTTTAGTTTTACTCCATGTTTATCTGAATAGTTTTAAATAATAAGACAAAGTGAAATGACTCAAATAAAAGAACAATTAAACATTAAACTATAGATAAACACACACACATACACAGCTGCAGGTGAACGTTGTTGTAACCGGACCTGCTGTCAGTTTGTTGTATCACACACTTTCCCTGCACGTGTTACATAATCGATCTATTTCCTGTCGCAGGGTCTGCTCGCGCTCTCGCCGGCCTGGCGTCACCTCACCTCCGCCGGAGAAAGGTCGGCTCCGCCCACCGTCACCGAGCCGCGGCTGCTTTCATACCACGTGGGAAACGCCGCACTCACCGGGTGATAAATGGACAAAACGTTAATAAAACGTGATTTACGTTGTTGTTTTACTGTCTTTATTGAAGCCTGGCTTTAACTTTAGTTTCTATTTATCTTCCAACGACGCGTGTTGGATTTAGTGAAGCGTTATTTCCAGTGCACATCATGATTTCTTCAGTGTTGATGCTGATTAAATCCAACAAAAGAAGAAAGTTGAGCTTATTTTTTTATCCTTATGTAGTTTACAGCACGTGTGTCAGCGCATGCGCCCTCTGTCTGCAGCTCTCACTTCAGAGCTGTCAGACAGAGGATGTTCCGAGGCGCACCTGAAGGCACCGTGTTTGACACGGTCTCGGTGCAACCGGGAGGAGGAGGGTTTGTTTGGTGACAGCCTGCGGGGGGGACACGCCCGCCGTGACAGCACCGGCGGCTCGTGTGCGGGCTCCGACACCGGCGCGCAGCAGCGCACTCCCCCAGCTCGGAGGCTGCGTCGCGTTTCCGCTTTGTTTTGTTTTGTTTGTTTTGTTTTGACCGGAGTAACTCGTGCCACTCGATGCACCGGCTGCCTGCCGGTACGCCTCACACTGCTGCTGCTGGTGCTGCGGCGGCGGCGGCGGCTCTCCGCGTCAGAGCAGCATCAGAGATGTAACGCGAGTTGCGCTCCAGTCCCGCACCTTCCTCCTGGTGCGCTGCTGACACAGCGACGAGACCACGAGTCAGAGAGGTATTTCAGCAGCTTCTTCTCCCCCGCGACCTTCCCGCCGTCACCGAGCCTTCACGTGGGCACGCTCGGAGCTCCCGCGGCGTCTCCAACCCCCTAATCACGCTCATAAGTCGCTCTAAGTCGGGACAACGTTAGAACAGCCGATATCAGGGAGTTGGAGCGCGCGCGTGAGACTCACGGGAGCGAGTTTCTGTTCAAACTTTAAAGCCACGAACACGTTTCCACACGTTACTTCCTGCAACTGTGTCAGTTCCATGCAATTAGTGGCTCTGCAGGAAAATATCAAACAGGTGAGCGTGGTGGACGCCACAGTGACGTCACGGCGTTAATCACCAACAGGAGTGCAGAAGTTGAAGGTGCAGGTGCGGAAAAAGTGCAAAACGGGGGTCCTCCCGTGCTGGTGTTCAGAAAACAGGAGTGTGTGTGTGTGTGTGTGTGTGTGTGTGTGTGTGTGTGTGTGTGTGTGTGTGTGTGTGTGTGTGTGTGTGTGCTGAGAGCCGGGGAGCAGCGCGCTGACCTCATGGCTTATTAACGTCCAGCGTTACGGGCGGCCCCGCTGCTGATTTCAGACGGCTCGCACCTGGCAGCGTCCTTCACGCAAGGTCGCTGCTTCCCCGCGCTGTTTGCCTCCGCGCTTTATTGCTCGGGGCCTCTGTGAACACGCGTGACGTGCAGTAGCGACTACGGACGGTTGCTCACACTGTTCAGTGACGTTCAAACTCATCACAACTCCCTGAGAGAGAAACACGTTGTTTTCAAGCGATGGTCAACGACCTGTTGAGACTGACCTGAGGTCAGAGGTCGGGATTTACTTTGTAAATTCGTTCCACGCTGAAAACTGCAACAGGCTCAATGAAGCTGGTGTCAAATTACAGCAGCTGCAGTTTGATCAGTGCTGCTTTTCCTGCAGGAAATGCTTCTTGAAGCAGTTTTTGATGGATTGTAGTTGAAGCAACTGCTGGTGACAAAGTGATGATTCAAAGGTGGTGACTTCCTGTTGGAAGACTGAGATCTCCACACAATTCGACGCCTGCTTCCCCCGTGTGATGCAGCTCCACCTCCCTCTGTCTGTCCCAGGCGCTGCGAGTGGAAAGCATGGAGGTCCAAAGTGGAGCTCAGCAGCCGGAGCCCCGCCCTCCGGCCCCCCCTCGGTCGGGGGCCGATCAGCAGGCGGAGGCGGAGGACAGGCAGGCGGAGGCCGGCAGCAGCAGCAGCAGCAGCAGCAGCAGGCCCCCGACAGACGGCCACTGTAAGGACGCAGCGCCGGCCCCCCGCAGAGACGACCGAAAAGTAAGCTGCAGACTGCTTCGTGTGTGTGTGTCTGTGTGTGTCTGCGTGTGTGTGTCTCCCTACACATCTGTGTGACCTGCGCCCTCACGGAGCCACACGGACTCACTGGTCCAGTGTCGACGCGTCGAGCTGCCGTGTTGTTTGCGGCGTCATGTGATGCCTCCTGCGAGTGGAGCGCGATGATTGCAGCTCGGTGGGTTGATCCGCGGCCTGAAGGAGGCCCGTTCGCTCGCCGCCGGCGCGACGAGGAACGGCGAAGCCGCTCTGACTTTCTGCGGCGTTTCGCCTCGACACTTTCAGAGGAAGTCGGCGAGCGTGTTGTAACGTTGCCATGAGAACCGATCGGGGGAAACGCGACAAAACCACAGCTTGGCGACGCACGGTGAGAGCTGCTTCCTATCACAGGCTGAAGGAGCTGCCGCAGTCTCGCTCTGAAGGCGTCCCGGACCCCCTCCCCCCTCCCCCCACTA
>JAUESF010000051.1:12274528-12302451 GCA_032274765.1 Malacoctenus tetranemus
AGAAGAAGAAGAAGAAGAAGAAGAAGAAGAAGAAGAAGAAGAAGAAGAAGAAGAAGAAGAAGAAGAAGAAGAAGGTGGCGGCAACGTGAGCAACAAGGTGAAATGTGGACGTCTCCATCATGTTTGATTCCATCGTTTCTTTGTTGGAAGAAAAAGAAAAAAAGGCCTTTTTCATGAAGTAACTTGCAGTGAATGAATAAGAAAATCTATTTTCCCTTGCTTAGCTCGGCTTTGTGTTTTTGTGTTTCCCTCCTTAACGTTCCATCGAACTGCTAATACTCTTGTTTTCCAACACGTCTTCGCGTCTGCTCCAGACGGCCTCGCCGCTTCATCTGGAAGACGCGCTCGCTCAGCGTTGGCGTGAATGTGGCATTGTGGTGGAAGTGTCCAATCAGGCCCGTTTCAAAGCGGCACCTGGAAGCTGTTTTGGGAAGCTCTAATGCAAAACAGCCCACCTGCTCCAAACGCAATTAGCATTTAGTAAAAGAGGCGTCCTTCAGGAGCTGCTGCAGACAATAGCAGAGGTTACAGGCGCTGCAGCAACAGCGAACTTTATGTCACTGAGCATAATCGGCTTTGTGCCCAAATGGGGCCTCTGTTCTTTGTGTGTGAGGAGATTCTTATGAAGGAGCAATGAGGGGAAATGACACAATTTCAAACACAGGAAAGGAATCAGTCGTTTTCTCTCTTGCTGTCAACTTTGTTGTTTTTACTTTGCATGTGTTACAATTGTGCTCGGTGGTGTGGTGGTTAGAGCGCTCGCCTCATAGAGAGAAGGTCCTGGGTTTGTGCCCAGGTGGGGGCCTTTCTGTGTGGAGTTTGCATGTTCTCCCTATGCATGTGTGGGTTCTCTCCAGGTACTCCGGCTTCCTCCCACAGTGCAGGAAGTCAATTGGTGACTCTAAGTTGACTGTAGGTGTGAATGTGAGTGTGTGTGGCTGTTTGTCTCTGTGTTGCCCTGTGATGGACTGGCGACCTGTCCAGGACCCTGGACCCTGCCTTTGCCTGTAAACAGCTGGGATCGGCTCCAGCACCTCCCGTGACCCCTAACATGGAATAATAAGCGGTACCGACAATGAGACAATTGTGCTCAGTTGCCCTCAAATGGCAAAGATTGGTATTGCATTTCATTTTTTCATTGTTGCAGTCAATGAACCTTTTTTTTATAGGTCATCTCTCTTTTATTAATAATGTTAAAGTTACGAGCAATTTAGTCGAAATTTTCCAGTCGTTTTATTTTATTGTGGATAAATGATTGAGAGTTTAAAGCTGCCTCACATTTCCTTGCATTTCCAGAACAGAACAATTGAATCACTGCGTTCTGGATGTACGAGCTAGAAAACGCAGCAGGACAAATGTCGCTGCGGACCTTCAGATGTGATCGTGTACTGCTCATTATGTGATTCTGACAAATGGAGGGAAGCTGAACCTCTGCTGCAGCAGCAGCAAACACTCCAGGAGCCTCGCCGCCGTGCTCGCCGGCGCTCTGACATTATTGGAGGACATGGAGAGCAGCCCGGGGCTGCGTGGCGGGCTGCTGATGCTATCACGCTATCATTGTTCTTGTGCTTAATCGCTGTGGCTAATGACAGGAAATGAAATCACCCCCGCTGAAGACCAGCGCGCTTCCCACAGAATAATTACTGCTGTTGACCTTGTGGCTCTAGCCTGGCATGTAAGTGCACTGGAAGGACTCTCAACCACACACTTAGTCACCACATATCATCGCTGCTCCAGGCTGCTCTATTAAGCTCTTACTCATTATCGACGGGGGGAAGGATGCAAAGTGGTGCCGCCAGGCTCCTGCGTTGCGTTCGCAGGCGGCCAGGAATCGCGGCGCAGTTTTGCTGCGTCAGCTCTGTTTATCACTCATTTACTGGTTGTAAACAGGGATTTGTGCAGACGTGCCGATGGGAGTTCACATCATTTCAATCTCGCATCAGTATGAGCTTCAATCGGACCTTTTTCATCTTGCCGTTTTCCATTCAAGTGGTTCCACCGGGAAGAACTAATTCACCCTTACACCTGAACTTGTGTAAGCTGCAACACATATTAGTATTTTTCCCTTTTTTGGCCTGAACACACCAAAACAAATGCATTCAGATTAATAATTCATCAGTTTAAATAAAAAAAAGCGTGTTGGTGCGTTTGTGTTCTCCCTGTGATTCTGACTGATCTTCCGCCAAATTGTTCAGCTGATTAGGTCACAGTTGGTTCCCCCGTTGCAGCCCGCGCTTTGTTACGAGGTGCTGGTTTGGTTTGCTTTGCGCGGACCGGGTTCAAAGAGAGCCGACATCAAAGTCCTCTCTGAAAAAAACCAAATGTTGCATTAGCGCGAATATATCAGCACCGACTTCAACCGAACGGTTCCCACCTGCAGGATCTTTTTTGGCTCTTTGAATGAATAATGACGCCGATTTGAAATGAAAATAGTTCGCGAATCAACCGAAGCGCTTGCGCTCATCCGATCCCGAAGCCGTTCGCTTCTTCCGCTTAATGCGTCATGATGGAAGGAGTTTGTTTCCAGTCCAAGTCGAAGGGGGAGAATTTATCTTCGACGTGCTGCTCGTGATCGCAAATTAC
Source organism: Malacoctenus tetranemus (assembly GCA_032274765.1). Taxonomy (NCBI): domain Eukaryota; kingdom Metazoa; phylum Chordata; class Actinopteri; order Blenniiformes; family Labrisomidae; genus Malacoctenus; species Malacoctenus tetranemus. Next base: position 12,277,112 of record JAUESF010000051.1, read on the forward strand.
TGCCGTCACATGTCAACGAAAAAAAGTAATGTGACTACATTTTCTCTGATGTTTTAACTTCGTCTCACTCGAAAGACGTCTTCTCCTACACAAAGTTCAGAAGTGGCGTCTCGTCTCGGCATTTATTTAGAACATGCTGATCTCATAAGACATCAAAAGAAACTACGAGCGTTGAGATGAAAACTACTCACGGTTGGATTAAACAACACGTAACGGAGATTTACGGGATGAGGAGCGACTAGACTCTAGAGCAACTTTGCATCCTAAGAAAAAAAGTTAAAAAAAAAAAAAAAAGGCAGACAAGAGGTCATAGTGACACATGACACCCTCTTCTGGTAATAAACTGCATTGCGACTGAAGGACCACGTAACAGGACACTGCAAGCTTTTTAGTTTTTTTTATTGCATCACATTGATTATTAAGAGTTGCTCTTGATGCGTTCGATGAGAAAAATATTTCCCAGTTCTGGAGAAGAATAAAAGCAATAATGAAAGCTGTGGGCCAGTAATCCTGTTTGAGCCTTGTTTATCTGCAACCACTCAGATCTTGACAGCGCCCTTTACACCACTGATGCTGTTACAGCTCCAACCTCAGTCCAGTGTGTGTGTGTGTGTGTGTGTGCGTTTGTGTGTGTGTTCGTCTCGACCTTGGGAGCACTGCTGGGTGCCATTGATTTGTTTACCTGTGCGCTGCTGACAGTTTCTCATTAGGTTTCTTTTGCACAACACTTCCAGGAGAGGAGACCAGAGTCTGCACTTCGCGGCCGACCATGCGTGATCAATGTACCTGATAGATCGGCGCTGGCAATATAATTCCGTTGAATGGCTCTTTAATGGATGTGAGCGCTCCATTTAGTAGCCACAATAAGGCGCCCTCCCTCTCTTTTCTCTCTTTTTTCTTCCTTCTTTCTTTTTTTTTTCACTGGCGGGGGGCAGCGTTGTGGGGGGGCTGCACGAGGAGAAAACAATGTCTGGGGAGAGGCGCTTTGTTGGAAATGAACGCGGACGACGGAAGAAATTGTTGTTTTATTTCCCTCTGATTGGAAAGGATTGAAGGCTCACCGCAAAGTGCACCACAAGATGCAGTTTGGCGTTTTAAGGGCTTTCTGGCGTTCTTCTCCCAAACATTAGAAAATAGTGGACAGATAAATGTGATCAAAGAAAGAAAGGAAGAAAAAAAAAGACGTGCAACCAAATTGCATAAAAACTCTGTGCTGGGTTTTGGTTGGACTCTCGATCTTAATTTCTCCTCCAGTTTTTTACCCAAATACGTTCGTTTATTTTATTTTTTTAGCTTAAACACTGCGACACTGCATCACGCTAATGATGCTTTTACCAAGTGGGCTGCACAATACACACAGAGGGAGCTGATAAATTAAGCAAACGGGCCCATTTAGGGCCCAAACTCCACAGCAATTAGCCGTCCTGCGCGCACACACACGCACGCACGCACACACTCACAAATCGTGAACACTTAGGGAGCTTCATTCCAGCTTCACGCACCCCCCACCCCGGGGAGGCACGCTGCTTCCCTCAGCCGCCAGCGTTACATGATGTGGCACCGTCACAAGGAGGCAGTGTTGTCACTCTGCTGGCGTGCCGTCTGCTTGTGTGTGGTGCAGGCAGCACGCCACTGTTAAAGGTGGTGGTGCTGGAAGCACCCCCCCCCAAAAAAAAGCGGCTTCTGTAACCCTCTGCCCCAATTCAGGAGCAGAAAACTTACTTCTTGTGTCCCCCCACCCCACCCCCCCTTCTCGTGACGCCCCAATCAGCCCGCCGGGCGCATCGAGGTCTGACGACTCCTCAGGTGACAGGACGCCGCCACTGCCATGGCGTGCTCCTCGTTGAGCAGCGACATTATGAAAATTGAAGGTTGACAAGACGGGCGCCTCCGCTTAAATCAGCTCGCATCAAGTCAGGGTCTGGTTATCTTCGTTTAGAGGGAGGAGGAGGAGGAGGAGGAGGAGGAGGAGGAGGAGGAGGAGGAGGAGGGAAGAATATCGACTCCGCCATGTGGAATCGCATTGGCGCTCCTTAAAAAAGCACGTGTGACACCCTGAGGCGGGCGCGCAGGCCGCGTGGGTTGTAGCCAACGTCTTATTCGGTGGTGCTGGGACAGGCTGTGGGGTGAGGAAGGAGCGTGAAGAGGAGGAGGAGGGTGGAGGAGGAGGAAGGAGGGAGGCGGGGGGTCAGCGTTTGCTGATGCTCTAAATCCCACTTTGTCAATGTAATAGCCTGGCGTTGTCCATTCTTTACGCCGGCACTGACACAACATTCCTCATGCCTTTGTTTGCACCGGTGCCGCTGCCCTCGCGGTCGCCTCCGACTCGCGAGAACAATGTTTTCATCGCTGGCCTGGCGTGAGGAGGTGGAGGTGGAGGTGGAGGAGGAGGAGGAGGCCAGTCAAAAAAAAAAAAAAAACCTCCCCCTGCAACTTCAAACGATCCGAACGTCAGAGGCGACGGCGAGGCATTTGTTTTTGAAGACGGGGCGCAACAGATGGCAAGCATATCTATAAATAAGTCGCTCTTCTGAATAGGAGATTAGTGCATTTGAGCCGCTTTTTAATGGTCTCTGGGAGAGATTAAAAAGTAAGCTGATTCATAATGCGTTTCTCTTTGCGGTGAATCACTCATAAACAAGAGTCTGGGAAGAACCGGGGGAAGGGGGAGGGGGGATGAGGGGGGAGGAGGGATCCTCCAACACGATGGGAAGTTAGGTCGCCTCTGCATCGCTGCGGTTTGCAGCTCTCTGTCCCCACAGAGCAGTGAAACGGGGACTCTTCGAGGAACACTTTCCATCGCATAGGTCTCATCTGACGACTACTTACATTGTAACGAGCCAGACGGCCTGAAAATACATTCATATGTACGTGTGATAATGGAGAAGAATCTCTCTCTCCAAAACTTTTGATGGACTCATCGCAACTGACCCATTTACTCTCATCCTTTATGAGACGTTTTGCCTTAACTTAACTAATCAAACCAGTGTTTCTATAAACTATAGAGTCAGGGTGAGCGTCCTGAGGTCGGGTGTCGCCCAATCGGTGAAAAATGTGCAAATACGAAGTGTGTTGGTCGTGTAAGAGAGAAGAAGCAGCTCCGAGTGTGTGAATAGGTGACGGTGACTCAGTGGGTGAGGCGTTCGGAGGCTGCAGAACGCGGTGGGAAAAAAACCCTAAATTTTCCAAAAAACGACTGGCCCTGCTAGTTTTATTTCATGTCATACGAGTTTCAATTAAGACAAAGCTCCACCGTCTCCACCAGCAGCTTCGCTTTGTGTGAAGCATAAAAAAAGCCACATTAGTGGAGCTCTGAAGGGAGCGGAGGCAGAGAATCCCCTGAAAAAGGAGCATGATAGGTCCCCATTAATGAAAGCGCTTCCTCACCCTACAACTTACTCGCCTGCCCCCCCTCCCCCTCCCTCCCCCTCCCTCAGATCACTGCGGACCCCTCAACCTCAGCGTGCGCTATACCCAGATTGAACTCATTTAATTTCACTGCGCACTGTTGATACTATTTTAGAAAATAAAAAATAAATAAAAGGCAAAGATGTTCATTAATGCCCAGAGCTCTCATTGCGGAGCACGGAGCGAGCAATGAGAAGCAAAACAACCGAGAGCGCATTGCAGAAGTTCACCGAGGATATAAACGTTGATAAATATACATAAACCCATCTCGCTTTTCGCCTCTGGGTCACATCTTTCTCCAAGTTATTGAAATAGAATGGCGAGAAAAGGAAAGGGAAAAGGAGAGAAAAGAAGAAATATCACAATTATATAACCGGTTGCTGATCAGCCTACAGATAGCCGCCCACCTGAGGCTACCTCAGCGTCCTCCACAAATATTGACAGAATTCTTATCTTCTTTTTTCCCTTCCTTCCTTCCTTCCTTCCTTCCTTCCTTCCTTCCTTCCTTCCTTCCTTCCTTCTTTCCTTCCTTCCTTCCCTCCTTCCTTCCTTCCTTCCTTCCTTCCTTCCTTCCTTCTGACACATTTTCTAACAAATGTGAAGCTTGTGTGCAAATCCTGTCGCCCCCCCCCCATCCGGAGTCCGTCACAGAGACGCTCGCTGCCTCTGCTGGAACACTTCCTGGGAGCAGATCTGAGTCTCTATCTCGGTCGGTTTCTACCACCTGTGTTTACTTGCTGGAGCTACTGTCTGTTCCTCCCATTCATTCATTCATTCATTCATTCATTCATTCACCCTCCGTACTCCGTTCTCGTCCAACTCCTCAATAGTCTGTCAGGGAGTGTGAGACAAAGCGCCGGCACAAGGTCACATTCACACAAAGTTAGGAATCACCAATTAACCGACCGATTAGCAGGGGGTCCAGCTTCCTCAGAGTGCCGGAAGTCTTCCTGCTCCAACACACCTGGATCCAATGAGGGCTCGTTAACAGGCTGCTGCAGAGCCTGATGACATCACGCTCGTTTGACGCAGCTGTGTCGGAGCAGGGAGACGTCTGGAGGTCTGGGGACTGTTACAAGTTACTGAAAATAGTTGTGACTCTTTTTTTTTAACTATTTCATCGTTGCCTGCACTCGGTGCTTCAGACCTCAAGAGGGTGTGTTGAATCCCCTTCGTCCCGTCTGTCCTCGGTCCTGCAAGGACGGAAGACACTCCAAGCACCACAACGAGGACGGACTAGCTGCTACATCATTCATCACACTCACCCGACGCTTCCTTCTATAACAATAACTCGGGGCCCCTTTGTGCCGTTTTGTTTTGGAGAACAACAACTTTTTCTCTTTTTTTTTGTCTCCTCCTCTAATAAATTCATAAACACGCCCGGGAGGAAAAAGCATGTTTGACCTGCCAGAAGGTGAATGGATTTCACTGAGAACTATCGACAGGTTGTCCCGACGAGCCGACGCAACGCGCGGGGCTGACGCTTAAACGGGCTAAAAGGGGGGGGAAACAGTTGGACAGGCGGGCTTTGTGCAGGCGTCTGCGCCGTGCGTCATCCCAACATAAAAAGTCCTTTCTTCTCTCCCATCTCCCCTCTAAACGGCAATCATTTGCGCGCTGACCCTCCCTACGAGCGCACATCGCAATGTCGTTTAGCGTCTCTAATGGCCTGCTTCTCCATACGTGCGCCGGGCTGATCTGCTGTCAGTTTGCGGGGGTCAGCCGCATACCTGCACCTTCTATTTCCATCCCCGGCGTTTGTCAGAGAACCGAGACGAGTTGTTTATTTCAATAAAACAAACAAATATGGTAATATGTGCTTTTTCTCGGGTTACCATGGCAGCATGCTTATAGTGTTTAATGTGTGTGTGAGATCTGTGTGAAAGTGTAAAACGGCAACACTTGAGCAGAGAATAAAGAGGGACGCAATGAAACATTAATCAGAGATCTTTGAGTGTTTACGCACACGTTTCTGTTTCCATTGCTTCAGTTGAGGCTCATAAACAACACATGTCTCACTGATATGTATTAATATTAATGTATTGATTGATTCTCCATAGCAACCTTCAATTTAGTTGATATTTGGGGGGGGAAACGTGTCACAGCAGTGACGAGTCGTCACAGCAGGATCGTTGGTAATGAAGAAGCGGAGGCCTGGAGGTTGCTCCCGCTGCGGCTGAACGTCTCCAAACTGAACCGCGGCTCTCATTAACGGCTGATTGTGTCGTCGTCGCAGGGGCGGGAGCCGCGGGCACAGACAGGTCACTGGGAGTCATGGGAGAACTGGTGCAAGCTGGGAGGAATCCAGTGGGGGGAAAAATGAGCCATAAAAGACAAAAGATGATCAAGGACACAAATTATTAGCAATAAAATTGTGGAAAAAAACATAATGTTGGATGAAAAATAGAATGTGTACTTCAACTCCTTAAAACTCTATATTGTTTTAATCATTTTGTATCAGATTGTTTAAGTGCTTTTAAACACAAATAGACATTTTCTCTTTTTAAGGAGTTTCTACATGATGGATGCATGATCTGCATTTAGCAACTCAGACAACAAAAGTAGGAGACAAGCCTTCATGTTGTGCAATAAAGTCATTAAGGAAACACAACTGTGTGTTTTTTCCTGAGAAATGGACCTGAATGTGTTTTGGTTTATTAGGAATATTTCCCACTCGTAACTCGGTCCTTTCCCACTGCTGAGGTATCAAAAAGTTCCGAGTTTGCCTCCGTTCACGAGGCGCTCTGTCGCCACGCGCCCCATCCGCCGTCTGAAACCGTTCCCCACCTCCCTCCTTTTGCCACCATCAGCACCGCGGACAGCTCCGCCGCCCGATTCGCCCCGCCCCCTCTCCCCTCTCCCTCCGCCCCGGCCGCCTCTCGCCGACCAATCGCCGCGTCCGCCCCACCGGAGCCGCGGACGGACACGGCAGAGGGAGCTTCAAAGCACCAGAGCAGCCGGAGAGGAGCGGAGAGGGAGCGGGAGCACTCGTGGCTGTGATGCGACTGGCGGCGGAGCGGTGCGGGCTCAGCGACCACCCTCGGATGGGCTAAAATCCGACTGAAGCGAGCGAGAGAGAGAAAGAGAGAGCGTCGGTGGCGGGACCCGTCCAGTCACCGCGTAGCACCTGGCTGCTTCTGCTGCTGGCAACAATTCCTCCTAACTTGGATCCGAGTGGACGCTGAGAGCAAGTTGGGTGCTTTTATTTTTGTATCGTCTTTATTTGCACCCGAGTCTTTTTTTTTTTTTTTTTTTTAACTTGGAGGCTCGAAGCTCCGGACGAGATGGAGAGCGAAAAGTACCTGCCGGAGCTTATGGCGGAGAAGGACACGCTGGACCCGTCTTTTCAGCACTCCATGCGGCTACTGGATCAAGGTAAAGCCCGAACCTGCAGGGGGGGGGGGGGGGGGGGATGTGGTGTAGCTCGAGACTGGAATCAGCGTGTGTGAGTCTCCGTCATTCATCGCCACCGCGGCGGCGCTTCTCTCACCGGTGCGTTCAAGGGCTGCGGGCGACGCGATACGGAGGTTTGAACGGGTCCGCTTGCGATACAGTCACTCACAAGGAGAGCGTTTCTTTTCCCTTGATCTAATTGTAACGTTTTTGTTTATTTTTTCCAACAAACACAACAGTTTTATTTTACAGCTACAGCGAAAAAGCGATAAAAAGGCACGTGAAATATGAATATAGAATAGGAGAATAGAAAATGTTTTATTTCAATGGAGGAAAAACAACATAAACAAAAACCACAAAATATCAAGATTGGCCTTTTAACTCAGAGATTGTTTCCAATTAAATTCTACCAGAGGTTTAATTAGGTTTTTTCTGTAAAGTGCAGAATAAAACGGTGACACCATATAAACACCTAAACATGGAATCAGCCTGATTCCTGCTGTATTTCCGGATAAAACCAAACAACACAACCTCAACATCAATTCTCATCAAGGATAGAAGCAGCAGCTGAGAGTCGCACAAACGCACCTGACCCCCCAACCCCTCCTCACCCCCCCCTCCTAGTTTGCAGGTTTGGGGTCCATCTCCATCAACTGTAGAACATTGATGCTCTTATGTTGAAATCCACGTGTTTATCCCCCCCCCTCTCATCTCACTCTGAGGTGTATTTTGGTGGACAGAGATGCTTCAGTTCCTACGCGGCCGGGCGCCTGAGAGCATAAATTTATCCCTAATGCAAACACTTGAAGACGCAGCCCCTCCTCCCCCTCTCTCTTCCACCCCTCCCTCCCATCCTCTTCCACCCCACCAACGCTCCTGGTTGTTAGAGCTCCGTCTGTGTGGGAAGTGCACGGCTGCAGCATCCAAGTGCATCCTCCGTGTGCCCCTCCTGGGGCTTGATTCATCCAGTCTCGCGCTCCGCTCCTTCTCGTTGTTGTGTTTTTGTTTTTGTTGCCTTTGACGGCAGCAGGCAGAGGCGCCCGCTCGTTCCAGCCGCGCCGGAACCAACTCGATTCCCATCCGCACATGCAGGTCCCAAACATCTAGCCGCCCCCCTCTTTTTTTTGGACACGGGGTCGAAGGAGGGTGAGGGGAATTGATGTCACCCCATTCACGGCATCCAAAGTTTGGCAGGGACACATGCTGTTTTCTGTGACCCCCCCCCCACCCCTCCCTGCTCATGTCAGCCCCTAAAAGTGTCACAGTAGTGGAAATGATCTGGCTCAGCTGGATTTAAATATTTACCCCCCCCCCAAATAAAAGCAGTAGTTTGCATGCATTGAGTGAATTTAGCACATTCTATTTATAGGCGCCTTTCTAGCCAATCAAGGTCACCTCCCATTAAAGATGCATCATAGCGCAGAATAAACAGGAACAATCGCAACTTTACAGTTCCGTCATTCGTCACCCTCCAGGCTTCATTACCGGCGCCGACTGCAGCTTTTTCCTCTCATGTACTGCCGATGAAAGTTCTCCTACTTCTCACCTGCTCCTGGAAAACCTGAGAGAATGCACGCTTTAAGGAAATCAACACAACAAAAGGCAGTTCGAGACTGGAGAATCGTCCGAATGCCTCAAAATCGCGTGCGTGAGAAGGCTAAAGGACCCCCCCGAAGAAGCGTGCGCGTTGGCTGCTTCTATATTTTATTCAAAGAAGCCTTTCTGGACAATTAAGGTCATCCGACAGAAAAATGACAGAAACATCAGATCATGAAATATACAGAAAGAGGAAAAGCTTGTCGGTCTTCAGGAGAACGACCCACTTTTTATTTCCTTCCCGATAACCATCAATAGAGGGTTTTGCCGATCGTGCTCGTGGAACGGCAAAAAATGTGCCGTAAAGGTCTGAAAAATGTAGCTTCAGGCGAAACAAGACGGCTCAACTTGGGGTAAATTTGTTGCGCCATGAAATGTAAACGAACGAAGAACCTGAACCGGTTTCCATACGGTAAATATGTTTTATTTATAGGTGCCTTTCAGGACCATCAAGGTCAGCTCCCCCTGAAGATACATACAAATGTAAATTATGCAGAAACAACGGAGGCTTTACTTTAACGTTCTCTGTCACCAGACCGTATTTACTCCGCTCGCACGTCAGAACTGGAGATGCTTTAACCGCCCGGACGACTTAAAACGTTTAGACGTGCAGAATAAACTCCAACAATCGAAGCATCAATAGGTCGAAGCGAGTGGAAGTGACAGTAAATAAGACGACTTCATCCGGATGATAATTGAGAGAGAGAGAGAGAGAGAGAGAGGCTCTTCTGGCTCGAAGCGCGCTGCGACTGGGCACGTCTGTCGTTTTGTGGCTGAACGGTGGGACTGTGAGACGTGCGGGTGGGGGGGAGCGGGGGAGGGGGGGTCTGCAAAACGGGAGCAGGCCGACAGCCGCCGAGCCACACGGGCATCTGAATCAGCCGCGATCCACAGCGAGCGTCTGTGTGTCTGAGCGCCACGGCAACCAGCAAGAGTAAAAAAGACCAGAAACCCAGAGGAGTTCCGTGTCTGTTTCAAGTCCAGCTCGCTGCTTTACTGACGCGTAAACTAGTAAGTGAAACCAAAGACGCCCGGTGTTCTCTGTGAATATACACGAGTGGAGTCTGAACCTTTAAGTTGCTGTCAGAGGATTTTGAAAGAGGGCCACGTTCATCTGAAACTTTCCTCGCTGATGTGACAGTGCAGCATAAAGCTGTTTTACCAATGGGGAAGGAACCAGACAATTTGTGTCATTCAAACAAGTGAAATGAGCTGTGAGGCCAAAGCAGGAGAGTAACGAGTGCAGTGACTCAAGCTACTTCATGTCCAGGATCAGCTCTGCTTTGTTTGTGATTACAAGTCAACATAATGTGATTTGTGTTTAGATTCCAACAGCTGTCGTCTTCAGTAGCTGTGGGTGTTTCACTCTGCATGAAGCTTTGAACCGAGTGTGATGACGTAGTAAAACAAAGCAAGAGAGCGTGAGTCTCATGGCCTTCCGGGACCTTCAGTGAATGAACGAATGGATTCGTCCGTCTGTCGGTACGGGAGGTTTGTCCCGGTCGCGTTCCATCTGTCAATCAATCTGGTTTGCCTCAAACGCTTCCTTTGGCGTTCTGTGGTGATTGGGGGTTCAAGGAGGAAGAGGAGGAGTCTGAGTGACGCCGAAGAAAACGATCGAGTCTCCTTGTTGTTGTCTCCCAAATTTCCCAAACACTGGGTTCTCATAAGCAGCCTGTGCTCCTGCTGCGCGTTTCCTGGGAGATCAGCCCGGCTCCCCCGCCTTGTCCTCACGTAGCCTTGCTGATTATTGCAGAAAAACCCCAAACATGGAGCACGCTTCTCCCCGCCGCCGCCGCGCAAAACTCCGGTTTGAAACATTCATATGCGTAAAAACCGAAGCAGTTTGCAGGCGCGCGGAATAATAGTGGCGTTCGCAGGAGTAATGGATGCGATGCCCCCCCCCCCCCCCGCACCGGATCGCTTGCAGACGGGAGTCTCGTTTTAGGGGGTTAATGCTTCTTCCTGGCGCGCGCGCGGCGAGGTGAATTCATCCCAGTCTGAGGCAGATAAGGGCCGTGTTTTACTCAGCACTTTTCATTATCAGCCGTTATTCAAATCTGGGTTAGATTTGTCTCTCTCTCTCCCAACCCTCCCCCCGCCTCCCCCCCACACCTCGCCCTCCTCCGCTCCCTCTCGTTCCTAACAACGCTCGCAAGCCAGCGAGTAGACCTCTGAATACTTAATGCGGGCTGAAAGACACTCACCAGCCACTTGTCTGACAGCGTGTCTCTTAAAGCCCCGCGTCGAGGCAGCAGAAACGCCAGCAAATATCAACCCCCCCCCCACACCCCCCCACACCCAAATGGAATAAAAGTGATGGAGCGCTGCGGGGATGAGTCAGGACGGCGGCGGCAGTGTTTGAACGGTTCCCACCGAAACGCGCGTTCGCTCGCCTCGTACTTCCAGGAAAGTTAGTTGGTGATATTTCTGGTGGGGGGGGAGGGGCAAAGATTGCACTTGGACGCCGTTGCCGTGGCGGAATTAATCCGTGACATTTTACGAAGTAAGCAGAACTCTGCGGCGCACGGGGAAAGGAAGGGAGAGAGAGAGAGAGAGAGAGAGAGAGAGAGAAAGGAAAAAAAAGGAAGAATTTGGCCGAAACAGTCTGCCACGACTCCAACACTGTAAATACTGTTATCTCTCTCTTACACAACAGATGGAACACGATGCAGCTTAATAGAGCACTTCTTCTGCCATCTTGCTGATGAGTTCTGGACTTGATTATGCAATTGGCAAGGGAGGGGGGGAAGGGAGGAGGGGGAGGAGGGGGTGGTGGTGGAGGGAGCAGAGCTGGAGAGCGACTGGAGTTACTGCGAGCGAACGGAAAATATGAGATTACTCCCGGGGTCTGCAGAGACTTCCCATTCAGGAAAAATTAGAAGGGGTGGGGGGTGGGGTGGGGGGTGGTGATGGGAAGAGGGAGAGGGAGGGCGAGGCAGCATTGTGATGGAAGCTTGGGGACGGCCGCGGCCCCGCTTTGATAAGTTTTCGGCCATTCGTAGGGCTCCTCTCCCACAAGGGCCATCTCTCTCTCTCTCTCTCTCTCTCTCTCTCTCTCTTTCACCCCCCCCCACCACCACCACTTCTCCAGCTCGCGGAACTGTAGGATTTTTTTTGTCTGGAGCCAAGAGGAGAGACGAGCAGGACCGGCAGTCGACGAGGAAAGCAAACTCCTCAGCAGCATACTAATGAGGCCCTTCCAGGTACAAAAACACCCCGCGTGGCGCCGAGCGCATCTGTTATTTACACGGCGCCGGCGCCGCCTCTGCGGCCGACCGCAAACGGCGCTAATTTCCAGCGCGGATGCCGCCGCCTGGAGTCAGGGGGGGGGGGCTCCGGTGCCGAGCCCTGGGAAGCAGCGCTAGAGGGAAGCGAGAGGCTGAACGTGGAGCTGTTAGCTCGACTTTGAAGAGAGAGAGTGGAGAACATGTCGATGGCTGTGGAAGACCTGGTGGGCTGCTGCTGCTGCTGCTGCTGATGTGAACCAGGCTGGGAGGAGATCATGGGAGTGAATTGTACATGCTAACTAAAAGTAGCACTGAACCCATCATTTTGATCCAGTTTTACACTCATCACTGAAGATTTGTTCAGATTAAATGTTAACAAATTACTCTGCAAATGTAAGCTACTTGCTTCGAAACCCAGACACTTTCGGTCAACTGACACATTCTACTGCTAGCAGTCTTTTGTGTTTGTTAGCTTGTGGTTTTTACAGTTTAAAACTACAAAATGCAACAATTTGACACTTAAAACTTTTGCACATCAAGCTATTGCAAACATACTATTGTTAACATGTATTGGTCTGAGCCAGTTGTGATACAAAAACCACCTTTGTAGCATAAGGCATTTGTTGAAGTCAGCTAGCTTCATGGAGAACAGAGATATGATCTGAAGTTCCACGTCCTCATCGACATGAAGTGTCATTATCTGTACGTGTCCTCGATGCCTTCGCTTTTATTTTGATTCCCTCAACTTCTTCTGCTTTCATCAGCCTCGTGTGTGAGCCACCTACAGGCCTGGCAGAGATATGACAGCGCATTCACTGATAACGACCTCGTTGGAAGACTAAAATATTTGAAGCATAATGGCAGTGAGTCTCAAATTATCAGTCATGAAAATATTGTCTATAGGAATATACAATTGTTTAAAACCCACATGAAAACACAGCCTAACCTGTAATGTAGGAGGTCAATTTGATGAAGTTGAAACGGATCTGAAGCGACTTCAAATGAGTTCAGTGTCTTTGCGAGCTTCAACTACGACACAGTCACAAAGTCACAGTCCACAGTGGAAGGCAGCAGAGGCCGAGCAGCACTGAGCTGAGGGCGGTGGTGGTGGGGGGTGGGGGGCTGGAACCAGCACAGCCATTACAGCGACCCAGGCTAATTTTCTAGAACCAACTTAACAGCTGGGGGCCGTGGTCATGTCACATTAACCGTCCCTATATTTTCACACTGCAGTCTCCTCGCCGCTGCCAAGGAATTGATGCCGTGTGTGAGCCGCCTCACGGCTCGTTCGTTCCCCTCAGCCAACAAGGTCACTTTTGTTCTTCTTATGCAAAAAAAGAAAAAAGAGAGAGACGTGGAGGAAGCCAGCGAGCCGTGCTGACAAATCATGACACTAAAGCGTCGGAGAAATAAGTGTGTGGATTAATCGTGGGTAAAGGTTTGCTGACTTTGTGGAAAGGCAGCGGTCTTAAGCTGTGTCTGCACAGCAGGCTGCAGCAGCAGCAGCAGCAGCAGCAGCCGCAGCAGCAGCAGCAGCTCGGGCGCACTGTGTGGGACTGGAAAAGAGGCGTTCAGGTGCAGCATTCAGCTGCAGGTCACCCGCAGTTTACACACGCTCAATCTCCGCAGCGATGCCGACAGAACAAAGGAAGCAGGACGCTCGGATTTGCATTCGTGCCGTGAAAGGTGAGCGTCTGATTGCGGAAGCAGCCAGCCTCAGAACAACGTGGCTCTCTGACAACAGGACGCTGGAATCGTTGAAAAGAGCCGTTTGTTGTTTTTGTGCTTCTTTTTTTCCACATTTGACCGGAGCGTTCCACATTTCTCCTTCTGAATGTTTTTAAGTTTCTGCGCTTACTGTTTTGGATCTAATTTCTTGAGAACATAAAAAAAAAAAAAAAATCGGCGCATTGCCTTTTTATTTTCCCTCCATAAATCAATTCGAACCCAAAAAAAAGTTCATTTATTTCCAGAGTGTTTTGCAGAGTACAAGCAGTCGGATTCTTGTTGTTTATAATTTGAGCTCATAAGTCATGGAAGTCAAAAATACTGCGCTTCGCCGTGATAAATTATTCACTAAATCCAATGTTTTCTCTCTATTTTTCTGGACCCGAGGCAAAAAATTATCGCGAACATTTAGTTTGGTTAAAGGAAATAAAATGCAAGTTATTGTGACAAAATAAGCAAAAGGAAGGTGTAAACATTTTTTTTAAACTAAGTAAACAGAGATAATTCCCAACTCTAAATAATACGTCTTTGTATTTAAAATGACAAAAACAACTTTTCACAGCGACGACCTAAATTTGGGAGCGGTGCAGAAAAAAAAATACAAAGTGAAATATAAACATAAGTCTGAAATAAACAATATGGACTCGGGGGGGGGGGGCAAAGTTGCATCAATATTTATGGAGATATGAAAAGAAAATTCCGGAGTCTGGCCGACAAACTTTCAAACAGATGAGTGAGATTCGTTGCATCAAAGTCTTCATGAATGACCAAGAGAGGAGTGAGGAAAACAAACAAGCCTGCAGCTCGTCTGACGGTCGGGCCGATGCGCTTCCTTTCATCTCTGCGTCCCTCCTCGTCGCTCCTCCTCGTCGCTCCTCCTCCTCCCTCCTCCTCCTCCCTCCTGAGCATTCGGCCGTGCGACACGGCGCGAAAGAGGCCCGATCTCGGCGACTGATCCGTTTTTGATGTCCTTCCGCCCGGCCAACGCGGTGAAAGGGGGCGGGGGTAATTACAGGAGCTCGTCTTTTAGGGAAGAGGAGGCGAAACGTCTCCTGAATGTTTCAGCACCGCCGGCCCAGTTTGGACGCCGTAACCTCACCCGTGCACATAAAGCTCCACCGACCACTGCTGCTTCTTTTTTTAATTGGATATTCAGCAGCGGGCGCCTCGGCTGCTGTCTTTGCATTATATTACCAGCCTGGACCGGCGCAGATACGGCAAACAACCAAAACAAAGGTTCTTTATGAGCTCTGTCTGAGCAGGTGCTGGGGGGGGGGAAGAAAAGAAAAAGTAACCTTGATGCCGACGTGACGCCCCCCGTCGTAACTCACGCGCTTCCATCCCGTCACCGCGAACGTGGGGGTGGGGTGGGGGGTGGGGGGTGTTATTTTTAGTTGGGCGAGAGCGTTTTTTTTTCGCGCCGAGGCCCAGAAGTGCGCCGAAAATAAGCCCTGGCACGGGATCAGAGGCAGAGATATCGTTTTGTTGGGGGGGGGAGAAACAGAGCCGGAGAGCGATAATGATCTGCGGCCGCTTCGACACCGCCGGGGCCACGCGGCGAAGGCTTGTGGGGGTGGTGGGGTGGAGTGGGGGTGGGGGGCGCAGCAGCTCAGACGGAGGGAGCCCTGACCGCCGGCCTGACCCGCGCACGCAGCGAGCCGGAGAGAGTGAACCCAGACGGAGCTCCAGAAAGCCACTCTGCATTCAGACAAGTTAGCCGCGCTGAGAGTGTTTTCTCTCTCTCTCGTGCGTGTGTAGATGTATAAAGACATATATACGTACAGCTCCCACTGGAATCCAGGGCGGGGTGAAACACAGGCCAGGAAACCGACCCACCCGCCCGCCTGCCACCACCACCACCGAGGAAGCAGCCACCTTTTTGATTCCCTCGCTAACGCGGCAGCCGTGTTCTCGCTTCGCCACCGCGATTACACCCTGTTATCACTCCTGAGAGGCTTTATTGCTGTTAAAATGTCAAACCTGGAATATTAACACGAGTCAGCCGTGCGCCCTCCTCTGTATGTAAACAAACGGGAATAGGTGGTTATGGGGGGGTGGGGGGGTGGGGGGGGGTGTATGAGGAGGTGTCAGAGCAGGGCTGGAACAGAGCCACGTTTTTTCCTGTCTTCACCCGGATTAGCATAATCGAGCCGGATCCCCCCCCCCCGGAAAGCTGCGAAGTATCCCAAAGAGAAACAGGTGGCAGGAATACAATAAACAATTAAAAGGGCCAAAATATCGAGAGCCGCGCCGGTGTGAAAGGTGCTGCCTAAGTGAGCCCATGGACGTGGGCGGCGGGGGGGGATCGACCCTGTGCTGCGTCGTTCCCGGGGGGTCCCGATCTCTCGGACAAATTCCTCGGCCCCGGCAGGAAGTCGATGGAGTGGCTGGGATCGGTGCACGCGGGGAGCGAGGGGGGGAAGTCGGGTCACGGCTTTGGAACGTGGTGGCCCACGGTCCGTTCGGGGCAAAGAGGAAGTGGTCCGCGGGATCTCCTCCGCGATTTCTTCCGCGCAAACCCCCCGCCGCTGCCGCCGCCGTCTCGCCGCTCTCGCTAACAACGCCTCGCCTCCAGGCCCCCCCGGCTTCGTCGACGCCATGTCGAGACTGTCAAGTCCTGCGTGTCGAACACGCGGCGTCGGGTCTAAATGCCGCATTCATATTTCAAATGCCATGGCAGACGAGCGCTCCTCTCCTGCCCGCTTCACCTTCTGGCGCGCGCCTCGCTGAGGGCCCCGCCCCGAGCCGTCTGCGCCGGCGGCTGTCCGAGCAGAGGAGACTCAATTAGAGCGGGCAGCCGGGGCGCCTTTAATAATGCAAACTGCACTTGTTTAGGCAGGAGTATTGCTGAAAGCTCATATTGCAGCTGTCTGGTAAGGGGATCATTTAAGGGTGTGTGTGTGTGAGAGATAGAGCGAGAGAGAGTGTGTGAGTGTTGCTCGGTTGCTGGTGATGTTGGGTCGGGCTCTGAATACTGGTGATCGTGCAATAAATCTTCTTTCTGCACGACGCGTGAATATAAAGCAGCGCCATGCTTTGGACCATTATCCCGTTTTATCTCAATAACAAGGTGTAATTCTGCTGGTGGAGGAACAACAGATGCAAGTGATGAATCACGACGACACGAAGGTGAAATGTTTGTCACATTGAAAGTTGTATTTAAGGACCTTTATAATATTAGACCTGTGAAACGGCTCTGATGTGGTCGTCCTGTTGTATTATGATACAGTGAACTCTCGCTATATCACGACTTCGCTGTTTGGCTGTTTTTTTAGTGCAGTTTTTTTTTAAATGCTTTTTTTTTTTTTTTACAGTGTATGAATGCTCAATGTGTTCTGCGTCCTGATTGGTTCGAGGACTGTAGGCGAATGCCAATCAATCTCCTTCATCCCTCGACGAGACGTCAGCGCTGACAAAGGCAGCTGCAGACACGTCTAAGAGGCAGGGAGATGCTAACTGTAGCAGAAAGAGTTCAAGTACTGGACATGCTAAAGGAAGGAAGAAGCTACGCGGCTGCAGGGCGCTATTGCAGAATTACATCATTATTGAATTACCACGCTTGTATTTGACTGGTTGTGTCGGATCGTGTTTGGTTCTGTATGTGTCGCAAACACCCGGGTGAAGGGAGCGACTTGGTCAGTGCTGGTCAGTCGAGCAGATCAGTTTCTTTTATCCCTGCATGGTAAGTGGCCGGTGGTCAGCTCCCCCATGAAGATCCATGTGTGCGGAGACTCGACCAAGAACACGATGTGTAAACCTTCAGAGTTCTTCCAGGTGTTGATGCTCCCGCGCGGCCCCTCAACCGAGATCGCTTTGACGTCGCTGGACGACAACATAGCTTCTCCCCTGTATTTATCGAGAACACTTAATGCCGTCGTCGTGCCGGTGGCTCCCCCCGCATCTCTCATGGGAATCCATTAATCATCTCTCCATTGGACGATAAGACGGGACGCAGACAGGCCGGGATTACACTGGATTAGCTGGAGAAGCAGCGGCAAAAAAAACAACAAACTCCCAGACTGTATCAATCTGTTTGCGGCACCCGAGGGGCCGAGAGACAAAAGGGAAACGAGGAAAAGGGGGAGGGGGGGGGGCATGAAAGAAAGAGCGAGGGAAGGAGTGGGGCTGGCTGGGCCGCGCTGAAAGTAAGAGTGTCTTTCCCCGCGGGAAAAGGTTATTTGTAAAGGAGGATTGCACCAAAGTCACTTACAAAAGGGAAAATGCAATCGGAAGGGGAAAGGAGGACGGGTGGAGGGGGGGGTGGGGGTGGGCTGAGGGGGTGCGTTTGCAAAAAAAATGGATGAACGGAAAGGAATGGGAGTTGAAATAGGGGAAGAAATAAAGTGGTTATTGTGAGTGCTGCTGTAGATGTGTAAGCGATAAATAAAAAAAAGGGAAAAGAAAGGGTGGAGGGGGGAGAAAGTTCCCATCTCCACTACTGCTGACTCCTCAGTGCTGTTCCTTACATTTTAAGCAAGGCGCAAGCTGAGACGCCGGAAGGAGGCGGCAGCACCGGCGGCGGCGGCGTCACAGCCGTGCCCCTCGAACCCTTTTGTCGGCGCCGATTCGCTCGGAAAGATAACGTGTGATTTGCCACTTCCTGGAAAAGGATCACTGCGGTGTAAATTCATTGCTTATTCATCTCCGACACAGTGGAAGCGTTCCAAACACAATCCGGCGTGCCGCTCACGTACAAACATCCCCCCCCCACTCACCCCCACCCCCCTTCACCCCCCTCTTCTTTTCCTTTCTTCCCTCTGATGGATTTCCTCCTTTTCACGAGACCGTTCCGTCGCTCGTGCGCTAAACTGCATCGTTACAGTTAGCGTTAGCTCTGAAGGGCTTTTCTTTAAATCAGCGGCCTTAACCCCCCCACCCTCCCTCCCCCCTCCCTTTCTCCTCTCCACCCCTCCCCTTCCACCTTCCTTGCTCTTTTTTTTTTTTATTTATGTGGTTTTGTGTGCCTGGCACCTCTATAGAGAGGATTGCACTGGATTAGCCTCTCCGCCTTGCCGACTGATCCGATCCATTTTGTGTAATCCAACTCAATTTAATTATGTTTATCGTTCCACCTCGCTGGTGCCGAGGAGCGGCGGCGGCGCACACCTCTGCCGAGATAAGCCCGGGGACCTTGTGCCTCCTCCGCTGGCAGAGAGCGTCTGCCTGAGCCTGTTGCTCTCTAAACAGATGGCAGAAGTCACCTCCACTCCGGGTAAATAACGCGCCAGGACACGAGATTGTGTTTTCTGGAGCGACGTGCGAAACATAGGGTGGGGGGAGGGGGACGAACCCCCCCTCCAGCATCCAAGGAGGAGAGTTTGTGTTGCGGGGATTTGTAGAGTTTAAGCAGCCTCCACCTCCTCCGACACTGACACAATCTGCAGGTGACGCTCGCTTTGCTGCTCTCAGGTCGAGTCCTTGGATTCAGACGTCACCGGTCGCCTGCTTTTGTAAACGGCGATGCCTGACGAGCACTTCTTGTCTGTGGGGTTGTGAGACGTTTAAGGTCGACTTGGCAATTAGAGAGATCCTAAAGAGGACCCAGTGGGCTTTTTTAAAACGTAAACAACGGTGATTTTACAAGAAGGGGGGAAGCGCCCAATTGAAGGAGTCATTTTTCAAGTCTTTGTTTCTCACATATGGAACTTTTTCTTCAATGTGACCACAAAATCTCTCAGACATAATTCACCACGGCAAAACGGGGCCAAATGATCCCGTTCTATGTCCTCATTTCGAGACAATAATGAAACAGCCTCAATGCTCCATATACGTCACGTTAAAAGCCCTTTTTTGTTTCCTGAAGGTGCGCAAACTTCTGCAGCATCTTCCACCCTCCTGCTCTGACCTGAATTAGCACGTTCCTCGCAGTGAGAACGAGTAAAATGTTGCTAACGCTCCGGTTGTAAGAGATAAACGTCTTCACATGGAAAACAAAAGGGCCTTTAGAAGTGTCGCGCCGCGCCGCGTCTCTCTCTCTTTTGTGCGTTTGCGGCTCCTCTTGGCTCCCGGTGACTCAGACGCTCGCGTCGCAGATGTTGCAGCCCAACAAGTAGCGCTGCTGAAAACTGAAAGGAGCAGACGTCCCTTTTTTTTAAAACGCTCCTGCACCGTGCGCACCGGTGTGAAACCCAGGAACTTGGGTCCGTTCCGATTGTCTTCCTTAATCCTCAACCTTTATCCTTAAAATGCGCGCTCCCGTGAAGTCAAGTGCTGTCCCAATTCCTAGGACGGTACATTAAGGGACGAGTTTGAGGAACAAAATGGACGTTTTCTTCTTTAAAACTGAGGCGCTCCGCTACCTCCCTTAAAAGTAAGGAATACCCAGAATGCATGGCGTTAGTTACCTCGCTGTTGCGTAACATTGATGTTTTTTACGATCTTTTGCTGCTGTTGCTACGGTTTCTTCTTATTCTGACTTGACAGACCGAACACCACTTTGGCGTAATGCTGCCCCCTACAGCATCGAGGAAGTATCTGCCTTAAGGAGTGTCCCATTTTGAAGGTTAAGGTTAAGGAAGAAGGTTAAGGTTGAGGACTGAGGATTAAGGAAGACAATGGGAATTGGGCCCTTGTCTCAGCACGTCCGCCTTCATCAGGGAAGAATCGGTGAGATATTTTGCGTCAAAACGCTTCAGATTATTGGCCGTAAAGCGTCGTTCCCATGAAGGGGGGGGGGGCGCCGCTCGTCTCCCACCGGTGCTGGCGAGACCCCCGCTCCAGTGTCCCTTGTTTTCCCCAACTGGCGGATAATAAAGCCTAATTGTGCTCCTGAGTTTGCAGGAGTCGTCCCTCTGCTTTCCCTCATTGTGTTTCCCTGGAAAACTCACGAACTCATTAAAAACAAGTGAAAGAATCCGATGAAAACCTCATAATTTGCAGCGTTTTTCCAAACGCGCTCAGCGATTATCTCGCCGCGTCCTGGACGGCGCCCGGTAATCTTCCACTCGGCTGTGAAGTGCTCGTTACGCGTGCCGAGCAGGTCGCTGGCGCCGTTCGGTGGCACTTGTGGCGGGTTCGCGACCGAGGAGCTCGCCGATAGCGGCCTCGTTAAAGAGTTTGACCCGGGAAGCCGCACCTCTCTCCCCGACCGCTTGTTAGCTCGCCTGCGTCGCCTTGTTGGCGGGCCGATCGTTAGTCCCCGGAGAACGCCGCGAGGAGCGGCCGACCTCCCGCCAGACCGACGGAGCTTCATTGAAATGGCGCCGTCTCGCTCCTGGAATCGCGCGAAGCACGAGAGGATGTTAATAGGAAGCAAAGCGGCTAGGCGGTGATTAGCATGTTGCTTTCCCGACGTTAGCATGTCAGCTGCTTTTCTAAAACCCTCCTAATGAGGCTTCAGTCGGAGCTACTCCTGCACGCTTGACCCTCAGAGTGTCTGTTACTCGCGTCTGACTCATGCTCAATGCTGCACCTTGAACCGGCCTGGTCGACCAAGGTCGACCAGGCCGGTTCCTGCGGTCCTTCGGTAATCTGCGGTTCAAACGATGAGTGATCCGGCAGGCCATGACGCTACCGCTCTTCCCTTTTTGGTACAGAAATCAGCCACAAAGTAAACTGGCAGCA
Source organism: Malacoctenus tetranemus (assembly GCA_032274765.1). Classification (NCBI taxonomy): domain Eukaryota; kingdom Metazoa; phylum Chordata; class Actinopteri; order Blenniiformes; family Labrisomidae; genus Malacoctenus; species Malacoctenus tetranemus. Next base: position 12,298,030 of record JAUESF010000051.1, read on the forward strand.
TGAAGTTTGTTTTTTTTTTCTCCCACTGCCGTCGAGTTTGGTGCTCATCCAAAACAATGGCCACCTCTGGTCAAACCTCTTTGCCAATTTTGTAGCCACTCAGATGGAGGACTCGCCGCTAAACGTGCTACACAGCACTCTGAACGACAGCAGGCGCTCGCGGAGGCCGTCAACACCGCTCTCTTCTGGTGAAAGAGTTTGGGGGAAAAACTCTGATTTTATTCATGTTTTGCAGGCAAAACATTTCAGTAGTTTGTTGTGCTTGTTCGTTTTTGACAAAAAAAAAAAAAAGTTTTACCCACAAATCTGAATTAGAAGTAGTAGATTTGTGTTTGGCAAATAAAGCAGATAAGTCTGTATCTGTAGTATTTTGCAAATATGTTCTCATTGAGTGATTTCTTAGTTCCCTGAAATGGTGAGAGGGGGGGTGCTTTTAGGGGTGCAGCAGCAGCAGCTGAGCCGTGCATGTGGGAGCAGCTCCAATACACTCATTTAATTAAGGCATATGTCAGCCAGGGCATCAGTGGGGCTCATTGTGCCAGCAGCGCTCGCTGGCACTCAGTGAGTGGAAAACAAAAGAAGACGTCATCAGCTATGATACCGAGAAGCTAACGTTTAGCTCACCTGTGACACTGCTAAGCTAAGCGCTAGAGTCAGAGATGACGTACTGTTGTCAGCATGAGTGGAGCCAAATGGCAACAGCTAAGTGTCACAGCTAATGCTAGCAGTCATTTCGGTAACATTAGCACACCAAGATGACTGTTTTTTTAGCTGTGGTGGGGGACAAACCGCCCCCTCAAACGCACAGAACATCAGTTCCTGGTGATGCTGATGTGCAGCATCATTAGTGACGCCGACTGCGGCTCATTTTTTTCCCCCTCCCATGTCACATGTAATGCATCTCCTGCCGAGACGACTGTAATTACAGCTAGCGCGCAGTCCACACAGCCGACGCCTGGTGGGGCCGCCGCGTCGATGGGAGGCTGCGAGAGGTGAGCGGGGCAGAAATCAAGTTTATAGATCTGCGGTCCGCCGCCGAAAGCCTCGCGCCGCGCCGCCTTTTCGCCGAAGGGGGGGCAGGCGGTTTTAATTGCCGCCTGACCAAAGGGGGCTGCGGTGCCGCGTGGAGATGTGTCGCGCCGATAGGAGGAGGGGGGGCGGAGAGGGGGGAGCGCCTCTCTCTCTCGTCTCTGTGGTTGTTGTATTGACACCTCCTCATCCTGGAGGGGGCCGATAAGGAACACGGGAGAGACGAGGTGGGGAATGCTTCGGGAGGGGGGCGAGTGGATTGCATTTCACCCGCGGGTGCTTGCAATGCGAGCCTCCGGCGGCCATCTTTTTTTTTTTGGAGGTCACGGCGGGGGCGCCGCCGCTCGGTTGTGGGGCTGCGGGCTCGTAACCTTGCAGCGCGTATGGACCACCTGCGCGCATAAGGAGCGTGGCGTTCGCAATCAATGTGGGAGGGAAGGAGCATCGATTCACCAAACAAAGCAGGAGCATCCTTTATGGTGGGTCACTGTCTCACCGTGGCTTCATTCACTGGAGTGCCATTCAGAAACAAAAGGGGGGGGCGGTGTCTGAGCGCCCGTCTGGCCTTGAGCAGGTCGTGTGTTTGTGTGCAGTCAGGTTTTTTTTTTCCCCTATAACCAAACAGTATGAGGACGTGGGTCGATGCAACACCAGCACCTGTTTGTTTCTGGGAGCACATTAAAGCGTAACACAGCTCAACTGTTTATATCGGAGTCAAGATGGTCTCAGAAAACACTGGAACTGTGAGCATTTTATCAACAAATCATTTTGTTTTGTGTGTGTGTGTGTGTGTGTGTGTGTGTGTGTGTGTGTGTGTGTGTGTGTGTTTGTGTGTGTGTAGTTTTTCACCTTTCATATCAAGCAACTCACATTCACAGGTCGACTAAAACCATTCAGGTAACTAGAAAGGAACTTTCACTGGGGGCCAATAAAAGAAAAGTGGGTCAGTGAGATGCTGTAATTGAAGCTTCTTTCATTTCTGATCCATTGTTATTACACGCTGCTGTAATTTGTCCTGATAGAGATAAATACAGTGAATTTAAACTCCTGAATCCATCTCTAGACTCGGTACCAGTTAGAGGACGGAGCCTCAGTGGAACAGGTACTTTTCTGTTTGGACGGTTCCTTGTATATAATGTTAAATGCATGACTGGTGAACGCAGGAGCCAGTCGGAGCTCCTCCTGCTGAACACCTGTTGTGTGCACCACATGACACCGGGTGGATGTAATCGCTGCAGTCTGACGACCGTCTGCGGTCGGGTCACGTCGGGTGGCGCCTCGTCGGGCGGCGCCGCGTCGGGCCGAGCCGCGTCTGGCTGAGCCGTCCCCTGGCTCACAACCTAAAATTAGTGGCCCCTCCTACTGGGATGACACTCACTCGGGGACTCGGGGGGTCCGTCCCTCCCCGTGGCGTGACATCACTCCGAGCACTCGACCTATCGCTCCTCCTTTTTTTTTTTTCCTTCCTCCTCCGCCGAGGCGCTGCGGGACAAATTGGTCCTATAGGTGCCACGGATGTGAGTGTCAGGAGTACATCAGTGCCTGCTGAGCCGTCGAGGTCGCCCGGGGAGAGATAATTGGGACCCCCGCTGGGAGGGAAGAGTCCAGCTTCCAAGGGGCCACTTCTCCTACCCCCCTCCTCTTCACACTCAAAGCTTTCCTTTCTTTTCCCCCTGCAGAGCGAAAGTCGGCTTCTCGGGGTGTTTTGCTTTTTTTTTTTCTCGTCCTTTTTCTCCTTTTTTTTTTGTCGGAAGCTCGACTCATTTGCTATATTTTTCAACACGTCCACGTTCTCCGTCGGCGTCCTTCGCTCTCAGCCAACCTACGGCAGCTGGGGGAATCGCCGGCGCTCCTCTTCCTCCGACGTAGGAGTCGCTTTCCTCTTCTCGGGCCGCTCGCCGCTCTCCGCAAGAATAAACAACACATTGTTTCGCTCGGAAAGAACGAGGGAGGAAAAAAAAAGAAGAGTGGATCCGAGAGAACACACTCCTACTCGAGTCAGGACACCGACGGGTTCCAACCACTGATTCATTGAGAGCTGCTAACCAGGAAGTTGAAGAATTAGGAGAGGAAGGGGGGCGGGGTTAGTGTGAATTGTTTTGCGGACCACTTAGCGTGGCAGCGAGCAGGTATTGCTCAGTTCCAGCCCGCCGCCCGCTCGTCCCCCCGTCCAACACAAATAACCCCCCCAGCAATCAGCGGCGTCTGCCTCATTATCATATTTATTTAAAGCGCCGTGTGACCCACTTCGTTTCCGACTTGGGTTCCTCTCGTCATGATTGAGTAGTCCCGTATTTAAGGGGAGTCTCCCGAGTCTGCCCGGGCGCGCGTAATGGGAGCGCTGCCGTTCGAGCGCAGTCGCCGGGCCCCGTCCTTGTCTTTGGGAGCGAGAGTGGAGGGTGTGGGGGTGTAGGGGTGGGGGGTGGGGGTGGGTCCTTCCAGCCTTCTAAATGGGAACAGTTGGAGGTTGTTCCGATGGAGGGGCAATGCCGGGCGGGAACAAAAGAAAGAACGCGGTGAGGAGAGGATGAGGAACTCTGCGTGAGGCCCCCCCGTCGCTGGTAGCCGAAGATGAACGGCAGGTCTCAGATCAGACTTCATCGAATGTTTCTTTTTCTCTCCCCCTCCCCCCTAGATGCCTTTTCCCTTGGACCGGGCCGCGGCCATCGATCCCCCCCACCCCCCCCGCTCGCTTGCAAATTTATGGTTATGTTTCCTCAATTTGCACAGAAGCAGAAACATCGGCGTCGGTCCCGGGCCGGCGTCGGTCATCGACGGGCCCGCGGCAGCCGGTCTCCACCCTATCTGTCCCCCCCACCCCACAGGGTCCCGGAGGAGGTCGGAGCCCTCTCCTTTGGTGACAGCGCGAATGTCACCGCTGTTACTTTATCCATCTAATTGACTGTGACCTTCTCGGCGCTTCATGTTTAGGAAATGTTTATTGATAAGCGCTGCTCTCTGGTGCTTTAAATACCGGCACCCACACACACACACACACACACACACACACACACACACACACACACTGCCGCCGATATGATATGACTGCCGCCATCGTTTTTGAGCAATTCAGCTGATTTGGAGCGCCAGTCGTCTGGACCGCCGCGCTCCACTTGAGTCGGGGTCGTGACTCCTCTGACGGGAGTTTTCTCCCAGGTTTGAGGAGATCAAAGTCGCAGAGAGAGAGAGAGAGAGAGAGAGAGGGAGGGAGGGAGAGGGAGAGAGAGAGAGGGAGGGAGAGAAGAGGCCGGCCGGCCTCGCTCACCGGTCCCGTTCCGCCAAAGTACAGCTTCCAATCGATTCCACCTCAGCACCGGCTTTAACCCCCAGATTTAGCTCTCCTTCCAACCTGGACACCCTCCTCCTCCTCTTCCTCTTCGCCCACATGTCCCC
>JAUESF010000051.1:12364019-12379815 GCA_032274765.1 Malacoctenus tetranemus
CTCTCTCGCTCGCTCCCCTCCTTGGCGGCAGCGGTGCTATTTACTCTCCTTCCCCGCCTCACACACACACACACACACACACACACACACACACACAGACACACACACACACACACACACACACACACACACCCTCCACCCCATCCATTATGGATGATCCCTCCGATGCTCGGAGCTCTAATGATTTACATCTCATCATTAATTATCTGCAGACCCCCCCTGTAACGAACCCCCCCTCCTCCGTCACCTCCTATTGACGAGGCGGACACATGACAATCATATCAGTCATTTTCTGATTAGAGACCTATTTCCATGTTAATTAGGAGCTTTTATTTTAGCGGGGGTAAAAAAAAAATTGCCCCCCAAAGCCGCCCCCGCGACTGTGTGAGAAGATAAAGGCGAACAGGGGTCCCGCGGATGTATCAGTGGGGAGATCTGAGATGTTTTGCAGCCTGAGGAGCGGTGGTCACGGCACTACTGTAAAGTACATTAATTAGATATTCCCGGGGCAGCAGCCTGGGAGATAAAGGACGTAATTTAATACAGTGTAATTGAAAGCCAGTCTTACTGGTGTGTGTGTGTGTCTGCGCGCACGTCTGTGTGTGTGTGTGTGCAGGATTACAACGATGAGATCAGACAGGCCCAGCTGCAGGAGCTCACCTACCTGAACGGCGGCTCCGAGGACGCCAAGGTGCCGTCAGTGAGGGGCAAGTCGGCCGCCCGCGGACGAGGGACGCCCGCCCCGGGGCCCCCCAGGTAATAAAAACCTCGCCCACCGAGTGCATGCGCGTCCGCGCGCCCCTGTGTTTGTTTGTGTGTTCAGCAGGGGAATAAGTATTATTTACAGCGAAGGAGCTACTTGGAAGGCAGTTTTTCTCCCCCCCCTTCCCCTCTAAATGGATGTGTGTACAGTATCCCGTTGCATTTTGCGAGGTAATGGTGTCATTTAGAGTCACAGCGCTGTGCCTGATACAGTAACACAAGCAGCGTCTGCTCTTTTTGCGTGTGTGTGTGCGTGTCGCCTCCAGAATAAAAAGACACTGGTGTCAAACATAAGCCTATTAGGTTTTTAACGCCTCCTTGACAGACCTCACTTTCCTCTGTGCGCGTCGGCAGACAGCTTTGTCTCTCCCCCTTCCTCCTCCTCCTCCTCCTCCCTGTTCGGTTCCGAAGCACTTTGAGTTTGGATTGACTGTCTTTACTAAATGCGTCAGTCAGGCTGTGGGTTGACTGTAAATGCTTGGAGCAGCTTTTTAAGCGCTGTCGGTTCCTCGCCTGGGACCGCGTGCTGACTTCCTGTTTGTGACCATCACATCCTGTCAGCAGGTTCGACAGATCACATGATGAAGGATATCTGCAGGCAAAAAATTTCTCGGTTCTAATTGAGCAAAGAAAAACTTCTGGAAGGGGGGGGTCAACGAAAGAAAAACCTGGAATAACATTTGCAAGAATTTAGCTTCATCAAAGTGGGAATAAACAACAGTTTCATGACTTCTTATTGCAAAACCCTTTTTATACGACGTCGCGTCGACGCGCGTCTCATTTTGAAGCGTCGCGAGATCCTGCAATTTGAAATTCTAATGTGATGAAGGTTTGAAGTATAAAAAGAGTCTCGGTGTTTAATATACAGCTATACAGTCCCAGCTGCCTGCTGCCTGAGCGACTGTTTGAACTCGGCATATTCAAATGATCAGTGGGATTGAGATGTTATCGCGTCGGACCTGGAAGAGTCGGCGCGGAGGAGGCGTCTTCGATCGTACGAACGGACCTGAGCTAATCCGTCTGGGTGGTTTTTTTTTTCAGCCGCATTGACCAAAAAAAAAAAAAACGTTACCGTGGAAACAACGGCGTTGGAACCAAAGCGGACATCGCCAAGAAGTGCTGGTTGGGATCGCAGCAGCTCACGGCGCCATTTAATACATTGCCGGCGAGTCTGGCAGGAAGTGCGGGGTGGGGGGTGGGTGGGGTATCATAACGTGCCGGCGCCGATATGAAATAATTCCAATATGACACAGCAGCAAAATAAAAAAAAACTTTGAACAACAAGCCAGACAAAGGCTTCCCGTTTAATGTGACGGGTTATCTCTCTCGGCGGAGGCTGTTTTTCAGACTTTACAGGGAATGAATGGCAGCAAATAGCGTCTTGTGAAGGCAGGATGGGAAGCGGGGGGGGGGGCTGGAGGGGGAGGGGGGGGGGAGGGGAAAGCTCCGGTGTTTCTACCCTGCTGACTGTGCGCAGACCTCAGCAGGAATTACAAAGACGAGGGAGAAACCGTCGATGATTGGCATGAGCGTGGCGAGAGAGAGAGAGAGAAAATAAAGGGAAGCGCTGCTGTTATCACTGAAAGTTGCACGCCGAAACTTTGTACACGGCTGCTTATTCACTGCCTCTATTGGCTGCTTTTTTTTTCTTTTTCTGTGTGCATCACATATCTAATGCCGGTGAGTCCTTTCTCCATATCTGGAATAAGCTGTCAATAAAGCTTAGTGAGAGCTCAATCAGGAGCGCCGTTTCGGGTAATTCTCCGCATTTTTTTTCCTGCCTGCTAACAACTGGCTCCCTGCCATTGAGATGCTGCGTCTTTGTGCTCGACACGAAGATATTGTCGGTTCAGGTTCCCGGCAGTTAGATGTGTCGGTGTTTAAGGTGGCGAAAGTCACGACTCAAAGCGCGACTTCACCTTCGTCCCCACCCTCTCCTTCAGCCCCGCCCACTCTGCTCATACGTAGCTGACTGGTATCGAGCCTGATGAAGCAGCGCGCTGTTAATGTCGATTTGACAGTTTTACATTCAAAAGCACAGAGGTGATGATAAACAAGTAAACAACACGTCAGGAGCGCCGGCCCGCCCCACCGCCATACGCTGCCTCCGAATGCGACACGAGCGGCTGAACAGGTGGACCCATTGTTGCGGCTGGTGGGCTCCTGCAGTCGTTTTTCCACCGCGCATGGTCTCGACGTACTACATGTTGACAATGAAAGGAACAGAATATTGCCGTATTGACTCCTTCCCTGCGCTCGCCGCGTTATCTCCTCCTTCACATTTACATTCTGTGAGCGTTCGGTTCAGCTGGTTTCAGCAGCAGCATCAGCAGTTTGGAGCTGCAGGTACCACAAAACCTGTGGTCCAGCCAACAATCCTCTCCCCCCCTCCACCCCTCCCCCCTAGCTGCTACTTTGTCAGAAAATACAACAGAAGCGCAAGTGGAGTATCTGTTTACAGCACAGCCAGACACACTTACCTGCTTTAATAAAGAGGCGGTCAATATTTTTTCTCTCTTTTCTTTCTTTTTTTTTATCACACCACGGCCAACGGTGGTCTCGCACCGCACCGTGCTACGCAAGGAAGTGTGTGTGTGTGTGTGTGTGTGTGTGTGTGTGTGTGTGTGTGTGTGTGTGTGTTTTTTTCCCACACGAGAGCCGCAGACCGCAAGATTTGTTGCTCTGCGACGGAGTCCGAACGGCGCATGAGGCTCATGCGGGAGCTGAGCAGGGCACAAAACAAACACACAAAAAACACACACACACAAAGAAGCGCCGTACAACTCAAGGAGTCACCTTCGGGTTGCGCGAGAAGCGACGCAGAGCTCCGTAGAGGTCGTACGACGGAGCCCCGCCCCCTCTCCCCGACCGCCGTCCTCGCCGTTTGATGTTGTCACGGTCGAACCCGGCCCGATCGCCCCGCGTGATGAAACAGGTCGGCCCCGGCGAGCAAGCGCCTCTATTAAAAGAAACCAAAAACACAACGCTGGTCGTAAATGGGAGCGCGCGGTGATGCAATATCTGGTGTCCATAAGCATTAGCAAAGCAAAGCCGCGTTTGCATAAAAGCCTTTATATGCTAATGATTGCCAGAAGATGCGCGGCGCGCCGCAGTCCCCGCGAAAAAAGGCCCCCCTCCCCCGTGCTAATTTCCGCTCCGCGGAGACCTCACAAGACTACAAATTTGAAAAGAATCGTCGGGGGCCATAAGAGGACGCTAACGCTCCCCCCCTCCCCCCTTCCCTGCGTAGGGAAGAGGGAAAAGGGGGGAGAAAACAACGCACTGTTTGTTCTTTGTGTTGATAGAAGAAAACGCACCCCTCGCGTCAGATTGCCAGATAAACAAGGTCACCGAAACGAGGAATTTGTCTTGCTCTGAGTCGGAATATAATTGGCTGTGCTCTGAGTTATACTGTAATTAGCATTTAGCATGCCTAATTTGAGCGCGATAAGACAGAAGTCCCACAGGCGGCTGCACAGGAAGTCACACGCCGCCGCTCGCCACACGCGCTCACACGTATGACTGGATGGGAATTTCGTTAACCCCTCGCTTTGACTCGCAGGAGGAGCGCTCCTCTCAAAGAGGAATCGACTGCCCAAACTTTTTTTTTCTCGTAGCTGTTTCTTTTTTCTTCTTCTTCTTCTTCTTCTCTTCTCTCTCAAGGTCGCTCCGGTTTCTTTCGATTCCAGTAAACACTCCCCGCCGTCCCCGTTAGCGACGCCTAATTGTCTGACTTCCCGCGCTCCCTTTTCCTGCTGCCGAAAATCGGCGATTGAAACGTGGAACGCCGGCTGAAATGGAAAGCGTCGGAAGAAGAAAAATGACCCCGGAGCGCAGCCCAGGCGGAATTTTTTTGTGCGGATCGGCGTGTCCGCTCTTAAAAGCGAGTCGGTGTTAAAAAAAAAAGAAAAAAACCTCTCTACATTTTTTTTTCTTTCTTTTTTTTGGGAACCGACAACCACGAGGTCGGTCCGCTTTTTGATTCGCACCCGAGGGGGAGGAGGATGAGGAGGGGTTGCCCGTGTTCGCCTCCGTCTTGGTGACACCGCGGGTCGTGCTTGGGGGGGTCTGTTCGCTAAAAATCCCACGCCATCCCGGTGACATCGCATGACTGTACCTCTCACCTAAGAGCCAGATGGTGGGTGGGGGGGGACGGGGGGACGACACAACGCGCTGGTTTCCTGAAATATTAACGAAACTCACATGTTGTCGCCTCAAAATTTCAGAAGCTACAACATCTAAAACTTTAATGTTAAAAGTCTGTCTTTGTGTGTGTGTGTGCGCGTGTGTGTGTGTGCTCCTCAGAGCCCTAACGCGTTACTCTATCCCAGAGATCAACCGTAGGAACATCAACAAACACACAAAAACGTTCCCCACCAAACTGAAGTATAGTGGAGGGGGGGAGCCACTTTCTCTTCCTTTCGCCGCTTTCCCTAATAGACAGAGAAAAGCAATCCAGCCAAGCAAACGCGCAGCCTTTTTGAGTAATGGACGTGACTCACTTTCTCTCGTCCGGCCTCTCCACCCTCTCTCTCTCTCTCTCGCTCAATCGCTCTCTCTTTCTCCACCTCCGCACGTAACCTGGCTGCTCCAATGTATCAGATTCCCCCCCTCGCCACGCTCGCAGGCAAGTCATTCCGGCCAGCGTGGGAAATCACTAACCGGAGTGGAAGTAGATGAGGCAGCTCGTCTGAGGAGGTAATAAATTACGGGCGCCTTCGTCGTGACGGCAACCGACGTCTCGTGTTTATGATGTGCTGCGCTCTCGTCGAAGGTTCCTTCACCCTCGCAAAGGGTTCACGCAACGCCGCTTCCGCCTGTAGAGGTGGACGTGGGTCGCCGTGGCATCCGGCCCCCTGTCACTCCAGGTGTCGGTTGTCAACGTGCTACTGCAGCTGCTGTGAGCTTCGGGCTCCGGGTTCCGCTTCACAGTTTTAGCTGCTGCCTTTCTCTGCGTGAAGACTAACAGACCGACAGTGATTGGACAGTCCAACCGCACTTGTGTTTGCATTATAGTCGCACAGTTACACGCAGTTCTTAAAGGAGAGTGATTTACAACACCCTCTTGTGGTACAATAAGTTATCACAAGAAGACTTGTGGTGCATTCCAATTATCTTCCTTAATCCTCAATCCTCAACCTTAATCCTTAAAATGTGATCTTTTACGATCCGGTTTCTTCTTCTTATGACAGACTGAACGCCGCTTTGATGTAATGCTGCCCCCTACAGCATTGAGGAAGTATCTGCATAAAGGAGTGCCCCATTTCTAACCGTTTTGAGGGCTAAGGTTAGGGAAGAAGGTTAAGGATTAAGATTGAGGATTAAGGAAGACAATTGGAATCCGGCCTTCTTCTTTCGCGATAACCTCTTGTAAACCTGACATTCTGTTGACAGTTGAAGGTTCGTCCTCCAAACTTCAAGAGTCCCACATGAGCGTGCTGTATCTGGTCCGTCCCAGCTGTATGCGCATATTTATTCCTGCCTCCAGTCATCCACCCAATCCATCAGCGCTTCCGCGAAGACGCGAATCACTCCAAACGTGTCTCAGCTTTTCCCCCCACCGCTTTCATCTAACCCCCGCGCGGCTGTTTGTGTCTTTGTGTCAGGAGTCGCGGAGGCGTGCCGCCCCTGCACGCGGCCGTGCCCCGGGGAGCGGCGCCCAGAGGAGCCCCGCCCAGCCGCGCGCCATCCTCCAGAGGGAGGGGGGTTCAGAGAGCCAGAGGGGCCCCCCCGGCCGCCGGATACAGGCCGGCTCCCCCCATCGTCCAGGACACATACGGCGAATACGTGAGTATCCCTAAAAGCGGCGTCGCCCTGCGTTGGATTGGTCTGACGGTTGGATGCCATCAGCTGCTCGGTGGCAGACCTTCAGGTTTCTGTGGCCGGCCGCTTTTTCACCATGTGGTCACTTCATTGAGCACACGTGAAAGTAAAGTGCTGGGCTCTCAGGGCTTTGTTGACTCTATAGTTGTATTGTAAGTTCACGTCTGAGGTTGAAGGGTTTTGTGGTGGACTTATTATGGGCTGCAGCGCATTCAAAGGCTTCAACAGTCCATTTAAAGCCCAACTGCGCGTCAACGCTTTTGTTGACAATCGTTGCCTTGGCGACGGCGTGGACTTTTCCAGCGAAACGATCGGAGGTGTGGTTAGTGGGGTTGATGGACGGGTTAGTCGACATTCGATTCGCCAACTCTCACCAAGTGTTTTAGCCGCATGCTCGTACTTTTACTGCGCTGTAGCAGAGTTCAGTGCCAGCAGGCTAGTCTGGCTGCTCGATTATTTATGTGACACCCAACCCCCCCCCGATCTGAGTTGGTTTTCTGTGTTTTGCTCGCCGAATAAAGTTTTAGACGGTTTCATGCAGTTGGTTCGTTCGTCCAGATGTTGCAACTCGCGTCTCGGGAGTTTTCCAGACTGATGAAAAAGAAGTTGAAGGCTAAAGTTCTGGGAGGGGGAAGGTAGCTGTGGATGCTGAAAGAATACTGAACGCCGTGTTTATGCATACTGTTGGTAAAACAAACAGGTCGGTCTGGCTGAAACACAGCGGTCCTCTCGGCAGCGTGGTCGCCGCGGCGACAGGGAAGGAAATCGCCGCATCCTTCGGCAGCCCCCCCCCCATTGCTGCAATTTATGTCAAACGCTGAAAATCCCTCTCCGCGCCAGGGCGCCGAAACTCACACGCTCACAATGTGCATGTATTTTTAGCGCCGGTGTAATTTACACTTCTCAAGGATGCCGGCCTTGCTCGGGGGTCCGTTGCGAATACACCCTCGGTTCTGCGCGTCCAAAGTGTTCAGGAAGGGAAGCCGCAGAACCTCTCCGGTCGTGTTCTTGAAAGTTTCCATCCTGTTTTAATGTAATCGGACGAGAGGGGGGGGACGGTCCTTCTCAGAACCAAGGAACTCGAGCTACTGTCGTTCCCCACTGTCTGACCTCTGGGTCACTATTAATTGTGTGAATCTCTACTGCACCGTTCCACCACAGTGACCTTTTTTTTTTTTTTCCTCAAACACAACATCATTTCTCAACATTTATTGGTTTTTCCTCGCTCGGCTTTCCACTCGATTTTCCCTTCGCACTCTCTCTCCTCCCTCCGTGCATTCTTGTATCAACGCGCCCCCCCCCCACCCCAAAAACCCAGCCTCTTTCTGGAGAGGTTAATGCGTGCACGCCGATGATGATTTGTTGCTTTGTAATCCTGGCGAGCTGCTCAGCCTCGACGAACATGTGTCAGCGCTTAAATATGTGTTTGCACATGTTGAATTCAAACACACCAGTGAACCCCGTCCAGGTTGTGGGATTTTTTTTTAGTTTTAATGTCTCGAGTGTGATTTCATTATCGCAGCCATTATCAGGTCATAGAGCTCACCTGCGCTGTCTTCTGGGAGCGCAGCTGCAATATCAACAGCTGCCTGGAGATGAATGCGTTCAGCTTTGGTGAAGGGGAGGTGGGTGGGGAGCCGGAGCCTTTGTGCGCGTGCCAGGAGAGTCTCCTGCCGCACTGTCAGCGCCACTTTCTCCCCCCCCCCAGAGAGCCGCGGCACCGGCGCGGCATATTTAGTGGAGAGGAGGTGGGCCGGGGAGGGGGAGGGGGGGAGTCGGCGTCGGAGAATTGCCCCGGCAGCCCGTCCCTAACCACATCTGACAGGTTTATTCAGGGGTTGCGATTGCGAATGCGTGGAGGTCGTGGAGAATGACTCCTGGACCAGCTGTTTCCCATCATTGTCGCGGTTGTAAACCCAGCAACCCACCCCCACCTCCACCTCCTTCCCCCCTGACACCTGCACCTGTGTGTCAGCTTGGAGTGGGGGGGGGGCGCACACACACACACACACACACACACCACCCCCACAAACATCTGCTCCATGATAAATCTAACCACCGGCGCAAATTAGAGGCTGAACGAGTTGCTTTGTGTCGCCGAGCGTTCTCCATCGGGAGCTCCCGCGTTCATCGATGGCGGCAGCAAAGAGGCGCTTCTTGTTTCGCGTTTTGTGGCGTTCATTTGTTGCTGCTTAGCGCTGGTTTGTACACGTGTTCTACCCCACCCCCACCAGCATCACCACCAGCCAAAGCGCTTGTTCAGCCGGAGGCGCCGAGCGCTTCCTCCGGCTGATGGAGACGAAGCGAAGCAGGAGCTGGCTGCCGCTCTTCATCTACCGCTGGAACACGCCTGCGTTTCAGGATCCACCTATCAGAGCGCTTCCGCCAGCCATCAGTGTCAAAATTTACCCACAATCCAACTGTTGCCAAAATAATCACAGAGACGCGATTATCCACTCTTGGCGTCCGTCCGTCCGCCTCAAAAACGCCGTCTCGTTGGCCTGGAGCCAAATCTCGTTTTCTCGTAATTCATTAAGCCGGTGGAGATCGCTGTCTTACCTGCTGCTAATCCCATCGAGAGGGAATTAAACATGATGTCACTGTCGTATCTTAGAAGGGGGGGGCAGCTGCGTCCCCGTCGTCCTCGCGGCAGCGAGATCCAACAAGGTCGATCAACACGGCCGCGCGGAGGTGGGGCCACGTTTGTTTACTGCCACAGAGACGATCCACTCTCTTTGGCTGAGGAGACCAAAGAGCGTCCTAATGCTCATGGGTGGGTGTCGTGAGGGCCCTCGCGAGGCCTTCAGGTCCTGCGGAGAATGAGCGTCAGTAATTGAACTGTGTTCTCTCCCTTGTTATTGGACGTACTGTGCTGAGCAAGTGATTCGGACGCGCCGCGTCCAACCGGGACGTCGCTCCGCGCCACTTCCGCAGATAACATTGAAACCAACCCGCCCGGGACAAAAACATGCGATTAGAAATAATTGTCGGGGCAAATTGAATAATTTTTATCTCCTTACAAAACGAGGCGCCGAGTTAATTTTCGCCGCAAATTAGACGTTTCAATAGGGCCCGACGATTATTTATCTCCGTAAACGCGGCTCTAATTTATTTTCGGAGAACAAAATGATTTTTCCTTTCCTTTCTGTTCTTTGAAGCGACGCGAGCGAAATCTCTCTGAAGTAGTTCTTTTCTTTTTTTTCTTTATTTTGTTCGAGAAACCAGCTGCCAGAGGGGGATTCCCTGGTTTCACGTGCGACACGTTTGCCCTCCGAGGCCAAATATCTTTGTCGGAAACTACAGTAGGTGATTCAACCTCGCACGTTCCATCGATAGAGAGAGAGAGAGAGAGAGAGCTGGGTGAAGGAGAAGATTATTGACTGAGATATTTACAGCAAGACAAACTCTCTCTCTGAAATTGCCCCAAAGAAAGGCTGTGGAGCCCCCCCTGGAAACTACCCCCCCCCTCTTTGAGCTTTGATTCCTCCCAGAGAAAAGCTGTAAAACATTGGAGAAAAGGCAAAAACGCATCTTATTGTGTTTAATCTTCAGAATGTGCGATTTGTGATTTGACAATCTCTTTATCGCTCTTCAACCTGCCGAATCCACTCGCTGGCTAAGGAGTTCCCAGATGCTGTGATGCAATTTTACATACGAAACACCTTCAGGTGTCACATAGCTAAGCACCGACGTGCTAGCATGTCTTAGCATGTCAAATTTAGCCCTTTTAAAATGCTGCCCATGCGGTGAAGAAAACGAACCCAATCGAGCACATGACTCAGCCACATTGGTGGTTCGGTTCCCTCCCAAATAAGAGCAGGTTCGGTCAGCCGATGATGCAAAAAGATGCGTGGTTTTCGTGTGTGTGTGTGTGTGAGTGCGCTGTGATGGATTTGAGATCTTGGACAGGCTCCAGCCCGGTGTGTGTGTGACTCTCGGGGGGGTTTAATCGCGTACATCCGAGTTTGAAGGCGGCAGTCCCGACGCTTGCGCGAGCGTCACAGTTCAAACGCGCCTCCCCGCAGGGCTAATTTATTAATGACATGGATTCCCCTGATAATGCTCGGCAGATGTTCCCCAGCCTTAGTTAAGACTCAGCCAAGATAAAAAAAAAAACAACCACAAAACAACCAAAGGTGTTCAAATAGCAGGGGACGCAGAGACATCCGAGGGGCGGGGCCGGCCATACTTCAACTTGATGCATGGGGGCCAACTTTTTTTGGCAGCGCTGCATCTGATAGCGTGAGTGGTATTTCTTTCCCCCCCCGCAGCAGAAAAAAAAAAAAGAACGCTCCGGCAGGATTCCAGCCTGTTCAGCTTTCTGAAATATGCTGGCAGGAAGAAGCGAAACAAATGACACGTAGCTTCTCTGAGAGATCTCTCCAAGCAAAGATAGATGACCGGAGGAGGAGGAGGAGGAGGAGGGGGAGGGGGAGCAGGGAGCCGCCGCGACCACCGGATTATTTGTTCTTCCGTCGAGCGCTGTCGTAGGGTGTTGTTTTGTTTTTCCTTTTTTTTTCGGTGAAGGAGACGGCAGCGGCGCGCGTCGGAGCCCAGACATCCTCCTTTGAACAGATGGCCTCGTAATGTAGTCGTCCGGGAGAGAGAGAGAGAGAGACGGGTCTCCGTCTCGTCCCCCCCTTGCCGGATCCGTGACACCCCCTTTTTTTTCCCCCTCGTCGTCCGGTGCCGACGAACTCGTTCGGATCCAGCGCTCGTCTGCAACGAGCGAGAGGGGGAGGTGGAGGAGGAGGGGTGGTGGGTGAGAGAATGCAGCGCCTGAGCAGGGGGGCTGCTGCGGAGGGGAGGGGGGGGGGTGTCGGTGGCGTCCTATCTGTTACCGTGGTGTTGTCGAGCACAGCGGAGCGGCTGTGATACGGCTGTCGCAACACGCAGCGCGCCGGAGCCCTGCGCGAGTCTTCGGTGGCCTCAGAGGCCGGCCCCCTTATCTTTGAACAACACGCCTCTCAGCCGTCCGCTGGCATACAAATGAAAGACTCACTTAGGAGCTGCTCTCCCCCTCCCCGTCTCCCCCCCTCCCTCTCCCCCCTTCAACCCCTCTCACTGTCACACTAATCCTGTTTGCTGGTGGAAACGCGGCGGCACTGTCGCAGCGCTGTCGCGCCCTCCCAAGATATTTCGAGGAAGCGGCGCGCCGACGCGAGCGCATCACACGCTGTAATAGCTTCACTCACGCCGCCATCACAGTCTGTTCTCCTGTTTTTAAAAACAGTCGTACCCCCTCAACCCCCTCAATTTCCCCCTATCCCCATGTGACGGGTGCGAAGGGTGGTGGTGGGTGGGTGGGGGGGGGAGGAGCACTCTAAACGTGCCACTGTGATTTATAAACCGGGCATGTTTCTCCTCTGGGTTTGCTTGTAACTCAATTATAGAGTAGCTGCTCTAATAAATGGCAATAACATGCCATTGTTAAAGTTTAATGCGGCCCCTTAATACTGGCCACTGTTGTCCAATCCGAGTGGACAGTACCTAGATGGAGTCGCCGGCGAGGGGGTGGTGTGGGAGGGGGAGGACTGGGTTAGCAGTAATGGCACACGGCCGGTGCAGAAAGCTAATTAGGAGGCCTGAGTCCCCCGCGCCGACCGGGTGCAGCGCTCCATTCACCCCCCCAGTAGACTGCTCTGGCTTTTGCCATCCGGTTCTGACCATGAGAGCTCATTGTTTGGCTTTACACCTCAATGCACACGCGTCCTCCGGGTGCGAGCATCGATATCTCACTTGAAATAATAACGTGGTTTCTTGGATTTAAATCCGACACGTGAAAAACTGATGGAAACGTCCTGTTTTGACAGCAAAAAGCTGCCTTTACTTCCAATTTTGGGGACTTTTTTGGGGGGGTCTCTGCTTTGTTCTGTCTCATACAAAACAGTGGCGAACCTTAGGACTGCTTCATGCCCCCCCCTCCCCCCGGGGCATGTTTCCCTGCTTGGGGTGCATCTGTGTGGAAGGAGCCATTGTTCTGTGTTTGTAAGTGGCAGTCTGACACAGATGCATTTCATTAACCAACTCAAACACCGGCTCCTTTCATCTCATTGATTGGTTTATCTGACATTGATAGCGCTCATTGATCAGGACGAACATGACTGTAAATGATCCAGAGTTTGATCAATAGGCTTCATTTACATCTGCTGTCCCGTGGCGCTTCCTCCGAGAGAGAGAGAGAGAGAGAGAGAGAGCTAAAAGTGGAAGAAAATGACAAATCAGGACAAAAAACATTGAGAACACACAGGCCACATACAAGGTCACTGCAATGTACACACACCGATCGACAAAACCATTGTTTATAACCCCCCCCACCCCGTGTACAAGCCGGGAGGTGATGAAACCATCATCGTGCGTCAGAATCCCCAACGTTTTGCCTCGTCTTAGCTCGCGTTGCGGCAGCTCCTTGTCGACGCGCCTGGAAAAACCTGCCGTAGAAGGAGGGACCGTTTTCATATAAGGGTGCAAACACCAGCAATATGGCTCCAACATCTGTTCGCACCGCGCAGGGGTGGATGCGGGAGTAAGTCGCGCGTTTGAAATGGCAGTGTCACATCTGTCGCCAAGGCGACGGGACCTCCAGCACGGAGGGGCTTAACTCGATCGTTGGCTTTGTTTATCTGATTCATGGTCCCCCCCCTCACCGTTTCTCTTCACACCTCTGCTCAGCCTGTTTGGGGCCGCACTCGGCTCGACATCAGGGCGGCGGTCCCATGCACGGAGGTGGTGGGGATGGAGGGGTTTTTTTTGGGGGGGGGCTATGAGGGTGGAAGTAGTATCAACAGCCATCCTCAGTCATTTGAAGGAATAATTAGAGTTTAAGGCTGACTGTGTAGTGGGGACTGTTTGAGAGCTGAATGTGCTCTTAAAAGGGAAAGTTGATAAAATCACGGGCCGCACCACTCTGCCACCATACGGGGGGGGTGGGGGGGGTGCGATGTTTGCAAACAATGTAAAAGGAGAAAGGGGGGAAAAAAATTACATTTTGATCTCGTTGTCAGAATGCGTTTCCTTGGCGACGTGACCCCCCACCCCCACCACGGTGGTGCCTTTTAACTGTATAAACTGGCGTCGCAAATCTAAAGTAATCCAGAGACAAAGTGCGATAAAGGTTTGTGAAATCAGCGTCGTGTGGGGTCGCCGCGCCGGCCGCGGCCTGCACCGCTCATTATTTTTAATTAGCCCCACCTTTCTCGGCGCAAGCGTTTCACCGCGGCGCCCGCTCCGTTGTCATTAGCAGTCCGAATGTCAGGCCTCGAAAAGCCGTCAGACGTCTGATGCGATGTTTCCTCGCGTCGAGTTATGCAACTCGGCCGCGGCGCCACGCGGACCTTTCGACTCGGTTAATTTCTTATCGAGCTAGCGCTCCGCTTATTAATGCTCGTGGACGAGGGGCCCGCGCGTCTGAGTGCTAATTGACTGTGCAGACTCCGTTTGGTATCATGACCGCCTACGATCCGCAGCCCGAGTGGAGCAGGAGAAGCCTTTAGTCATGCTAACATCAGCATCGACGCGAATCGATACCAAGACTGTTTTTGTGCATTAGCAACAAGCAACACATTCATTGATGCCAACCGGGTTTAGCGATGCTAACATTTTGTAAGACTAACAAAGACGGCAAGCGGCCATGACATTCCCATGGAGTCAGCAGTGTCATTTAGAAGCATTAGCAATGGCATCTCTTAAGTAGTGCTTATGTAGACATTCATTCAGTGGCACTAACAACAGTTTGTAGGACTGATCAAGACAACAGAAGCATTTGCACGTCATGAGGCCAATGCTAGTGTTCATTAGCATTAGCAATGACATGGAGTGATGCTAACGTGATTTTTTTAGTAGAACTAAACTCTGAAATCAGAATTAAGACGTCAGATGAGCCATTTATCACTTTGTGGATTCACTTCTTGTCGCAGCACATAAAGTTTTCAGGGCGTTTTTTTTTTCATGTTTTTCTCTGTTTCTTCTGAAGCTAGCTCATTGGTTTTAGGGAGAATATTCCAGAAGGCCTCGTTTCATCCTGCCCTATTTCTTCCTCTTTCCAGACTAAGTTCCATTATCAAACAATGAACGGACCAGCCAGCTAACCGAGCTCCCCCCCTCCCCCTTTGCATGTCCAGACCTTTTTCAGAGAGCGCAGCCCTGATCGTCTTTTATCGGTCATGTGTTTCAAAACCCGAAAGCAAACAAGCCGCTCTTCTTTTATGTGTAAATCAGCCCGTGGTCAGTATAGAATAACTGAGGCTTCTGTCAGAACCGCAGCTCCAAACGCTCCGCTCCTCGCCTTCCTCTCGAGATTCCCATCATTCAATATTCACAACCAAGACACTTGTTTACTCCAGCCTGCCCGCAACACGGAGCCGTATAATGGATTCAGTTTTTAAACCGAACTGAAATGGGGGTGCACCCGTAGAGTAATGAGATAAGACAAACCAAAACAGACGTGTTTCCGACCAAAACAGAGACGGCTATTTTAATTTCAAACGCGGCCTGACACTTTCTCGCGCGCGCCGACTTCAGTCGGGGCTCCGTCGAAGCCGTCCCGGCTTCAAACGCTGCGGTGCTGTGGCTTTGAGCAAACACACGGGCGCCATGCGTCTGGGTTTCTTTCCGTTTTCGGTTGATCGGCAGCAGCGACGGCTTGCCATGGACGCTCCCTGAATTCGGCCGTCGCCCTTGCACGTCCAAGGACCCCCCAACGTCTCCGTTACCGAGCGTTGCTTGCCGGCACGGCGTGGCTCGTTTTGGAAGCCCGGAGTTGTTGTGTAGCGCGGCGCTCGGACCGCGGGGTCAGCCGCGTTGGGCTATTCTGGGCATCGGAGCGGCTCTCCGGCTTGAGTCACGGGAAGCGCGTGGGCAGCGCTGGCAGCCGAGCGCCACCGGCTCCGCTCGCATTATAGAGATGCTATGTTGACCCTCTAAGTAGGAAAGAGCTTCTCTCCCGTTTGAGACAACAAGTGTTTGTTTGTTGTGGGTTTTATTATTTTTTTTCTGTTGCTCCACCTGTTGATGTTGTTTTTACAGTCAGTTTACAGCAACCACAAGCATCTTTCGGTGACTCGTGCCAGGTGGAACGAGCTGAAGCTGAACATTAAAAGAATAGTTCACCCAAACAATGATGTACCTTCATTTTTTACTCCCCCCCCATGCTGAACAACACTCTGAAGCACTTTTCTGACGTCTCAAATGCAGCTGGAGATCTTTGAGGTTT
>JAUESF010000051.1:12380571-12394189 GCA_032274765.1 Malacoctenus tetranemus
CAAAAAAGTGCTTCAGAGTGTTGTTCAGCATGGGGGTGAGTAGAAAATGAAGGCACATCATTATTTGGGTGTACTATTCTTTTAATTCAGTCATTGTTAACGACTTCTCAAGACGAGCTGTGCTTGGCAGCTCTGCATCACACATCCAGCATAAAGAGGAGTTGCTGTGATGCTGACATGCCGATCTCTTAGATAGGCTAGCAGGTCAACGGGCAAAAAAAGAGTCTCATGGGAGAAAAAAGCCTCTTTTAATCACCTCTTATTTAGCTGGTTGTTTCCTGTCTTTTGTGTGATTTTGGTGATTATTGCGAATGGGAATCTCCACCAGAAATGCTCGGCCCTGCAGTGTCAGACTCCTAAAAGTAGCATTATAGTGTGGAAACAAACGAAGCTCCAAATGTTTTCAAGGTTAAAGACTCGCCTCAGCTTTTTTTTTTTTCTTGATTGCCTTCTTTTGCCTCCTGGAACTCACGTCCTCCCTTTATTTGTCACTTGTAAACGTTACCACTCCACATTTCCAGTGTAAATCAAAGCCCACAGTTTCCCCTGCCTGTTGAAAAGTCCCTTTAATTACATCCCCTTTTTGATGGACTCGTTTTGGAGAACTGCTGCTCCTATTGTTTTTAAAAGGGGGGGTTCAAGGGGTTTAGTGCCGTCAAAAGTACAGTTGTCGACTAAAGCTGCTGGCTGCATTAGTGTGGGGAATTGTTGACTTTGCAAAAGCCTTTTTTTTGTTATTCGAACCGCAGAATTAGAAATGCCAGAAGGGACTCCAATTCCCTCCCAGCAACCTCCAGACAAACGGAGGAGAACTGACAAAGCAGCCCAACAGTCCTCCCACACCCAACAAACTGCAACATCACAAACAAGACTTTAAAAAAAAAAACAGCCACCCGATGGGATGACCAAAGAAAGGTTCAAACGCGTGGCTCCGCGGCGGACGCCTCTGACACAGCTTTCGCTTTTTCTTTTTTCCCGGCACAGTTCAGGGAGGGTGGGGGGTGTGGGGAGTGGAAACAAAGCAATCGCGGCACATGTCATGTTTCAGCCAGGAACAAGGAAACCTTCGCACATCTGGGTCCTGCGTGCGAGACTCGTGCGTCGTTCTGTCAAACGCGCCTCGTTTCCGGAAGGATTAAAGATAAAAGAGTCAATTCCAAATACAAACGTTTGGCAAGCGCGCGGTCCTAATCGGGAATTAGGGGCCCCCCTCGATAAGAATACGGACGTGATGGGCGCCTTTCTTGTGCCCGTCGACTCTCATGGACGTTCAAACATGCAAATAAGGAGGCAGATGGAATTAGCCGAGGAGGGCGTCGGGGACGAGGGGGGCCGCGTCGCCGAGGGTCGACGCCTTTTGTGGAACATAAGTCCCATTTATCCCAAATTAGGGCGGGCGCGGCGCTGCTCGGCTTTGATGTTCCTCTTGGCGGGTGCCAGGGTTGGAGCGAAGGGGAGGGGTGGGGGGGATGGCCATGGCGGGCAGATTGCGAGAGCGCAAAAAACAGATGTTCAAGGCTCATCTTTTGAGGCGCTGATGAAACGCGGCCGCGGCGCGAGTTCAGCGCGAGCAGCGTTGACCCGCGTGCGTCGGCTTCCGCTTGAGGAAACCCCCGACGGTCGCCAGAAGAACAGTCGGAGGACAGGTGCGGCGGCGCCAGGCAGGCTGTTCGAATCCACGTGTTTGCTCAGCGTCACCTGGGTCCTTTTGTCTCTCCGCTCTTGCAGGACTACGACGACGGCTACGGAACGGCTTACGACGACCAGGGATACGAATCGTACGACAACAACTACAGCAATCAAGGACAGAAGTAAGTTCACAAATCACCTGACTTTGGTGCACCATCATTTAATATGTTCATGAAACTTCATTCTTTTGAGCAGAAAAAGATCTTAAGATGCATTCAGGTTTGACTGTTTGACATTCAGTGGCTTTTTGCTATGATGCCTTTCTTTCACCTTTGTCCCTGTGAACATAATTATGACCACTAGAGGTCAGAATTTTATCAAGTGTCGTTGGAACAAGATTCACAACAGATTCAGTTTCTCGCCTTTAAACAGGACTTAGTGATTGTGCCCTGAGTTAGACCTAAAATGAACACTATGAGGACGAATATGGGTCCCTTGTCCCTCCCGATCCCCCTCAGGACACAGACGTCATACCTTTCGGACCGTCGATGGCACTTAACATTCTTTTTCCCGACTCAGTATTTCTCGGCTGCCTCCAAGGAATTCCTTCAATTTGTTACAATTCGCTCCCCGTTCAGAAACAGAAGCGATTAGATTTTTTGGTGCGACCCTGAGCATCAGAGTGGAGGTCGCTGGGACCCGCGGTGGTCTCGCTAATGTGATATTACGAGAATTTCTCCCAACGCGTTTCTTCAGATGTGGGTCACATGTTCATTCCCACTCAGGCCCGACTTCAGTGGGGGTTTTTTAACCCAAACGTCAAGGTCACTTTGACTTGAGCGGTTGTCCCAATTTTTTTGTCAACACGTTATTGTCTGTGGGTCACTCATAGCAGTAGTCGATAGAGTTCAATCCACCACGTTCGCATCATTTGGTTGAGAGAGCTCTATATTTTTACCAGCTTACTGGTTGAGCATTTGGCAGGAGGGACAGATTGCTGTTTGCTAACCCGGAGCCCAAACTAGACCAGAATGTTGTCGGTGGTGTTAGCACCAAGTTTCCTTTTTATAGTTTCAATTAGCACATTTACAAGGTCGCATGTCTCACGATGGAGCCGCGGGCACGTGAGCAGCCGTTTCCAACAGTCATCTCTGAAGCTCCTCCATACGAGCCTCCTGTGGACCCCCCCCCCCGACATGACAGCGAAGCCACTCAGGTGGAGAACCACTGACACCGAGCGGAGCGCCCCTTTCCTCAACTTTTAATTCGTGTTATTTAGCTCTTTGAAATCGCGATGGCTCGTTGAGAGTGTCGTTAGCATCCTGGCAAAGTGTGTACTTTTGGTGTAAGAACTAAATAAACCTTGAATTAAAATGGTGTTGTGGGGATGTCAGGTTCTTCAGAGGGTGAGAACGTGAAAAAGTGACACCGCTTTAAAACAGCTTGACTGAGAGCGGGCGTGAGTTGAGGAAATCCAAGCGCAGTGGCGGCATCTAAGGGACGTCGAGCCTGTGGCAGTTTGGGCGTTTAGCCTCGAGTAGGAGGACGTGTGGAGATGTGGTCGTCTTGGCGAGCCGGGGGGGCGGAGGGGGGTGGGCAGGGGACAGCTGGATTATAGCGCGCGCGCCGTTAGGAGTCATTTACGCTCGTTTTCTGCCCGGTTTGAAACTTGAACGAACGCTGGCTGTTAATGAAAGTATTTTGTGAAGTGTGAAATGTTTGGACTGACCTTTGAGTCGTCCTCTTCCGACTCAGCCCTCCTCGACAGCGCTCTCAGGCAAGGTGTGGGTGGGGAGAGTTGGGTGGTGGTGGTGGGGGTCTCTGAGCCTCGTAGCGACGAAGAAGCTAATCTCCCAATCTGAGGTCTTAAAATAAACCTCCCTCTGCAGCCGCGGTGACGCAATCGCAATTTCCTCCGAGGAATTTAATTGCGGGCTCGACGCGATAAACATATTATCTCGGGGTTTTAATCACCCGTGAAAAAAAAATCTCTCGCTAAAGGTGCATCTCCTTCCTCGCCGCGCGAACGCGCCGTCTTCGGGGGGCTGGGCTGCTCCATTTAGCAGGAGGTCCCGCGCAGCTAAATGCAGATTATTGATTTTCTTATATATCCAGGCAGCAGCTATCACACTCGCCGAGCCACACAAGGTCAAAGGCTCCCCGCCGCCGGGCCCCGCGCTGTATTTTTCTCAGCACACGGCGTGCCACGCTGAAGCACTGGCCGAGCGTGGCACCGCCCGAGAAAGGAGGCTTGTTGGCACATTTAAGGTGTCAGAAATTGGACGGAATTGGTGGAGGGAAAAAAAGGGACGTATACAGGAAGAGAGATGGAGGGTGTGTGTGTGTGTGTGTGTGAGAGAGAGAGAGAGAGGGTGAGCGAAAAAAGCATTATTCTGGTAACCTCACCCTCCCCCCCACCACCACCACCACTACCTCCACCTGCTTTTGTGTGCTGGGCGGTCGATGTTTTCTTTTGTAGAGGTGTCAGGGTGGATGTTACCCAGGCTTCATCCATCTTTTGTGCTATCTCTCTCTTTCATTTTGGTCAGATCACACACCCACACACACATACACTCTCTCTCTCTCTGTCTCTCTCTCTCTCTCTCTCTTTCTCTCTCTCTCTCTCTCTCTCTGTCTTGCACACACACAGTTTGATGTCGGAGTGTTGGCGGATGCGTGTGTGTACAGATGCTTTGCTGCAAGAGGAGAAATGCTGCCGCGCCTCGGGAGTCCGTCGAGGTATTTGTTTTAAGAATGATGTGTAGAGGTGGTGAGGGGGAGGGGGGGGTGAGGCTGTTTTTTTTTGAGGAGGAGGGGTGCAGACGGGCGCGCGTCGGTTCGCGCCGCGGGCCCCGGGGGTTGGTGGACTCAAAAGAGATCCGGGCTGTGGCCGGAGACGAGGAGCCCGGCTAATGGGGCCCCCAGACACAGAAGGCTGTGCCCGGGGAGACGGACGGACGCGCTCGGCCATGATCGGACGCGTCCCGAGCCGGGTTCAGATGTGACTCCAGGCTCGCGCGTTTGCAGCCTTCGTGGGATTTGATCAAATCTTGATCGCTCGGTGCATTAGGATGATGCGCATTATCTTTGAGCGTGCTTTGTTTTATCATCCTGCAGGCGCGACGCCTCAGACTTGATTTTTTTTTGTTACTTTTTGGATCGTACTTTTTGTGTCTTTTTAGGGTTTTTTTCGTGTCGGCTGCCAGAAGCTCTGGCTTCACAGTTGGACGAAGCGTCGGCAGCGTGGGCCAGACCAGATGTCGGCCCGGTTTCGATTCATTCGTCTTTACTATCAGTTTCAGCGTTTTTTGGGTTTTTATCGCATCTCTGAACGGAGTGTCCTGGTGAGAAGGAATCGCGTTTATGGCGCCGTCCTCTGCTGCGTCTGCAGAGATTTTCCTGTGAACGCTCTCCTGACTTTCAAGTCCTACCGGATCCCTTTGGACACTTCTGGAAATACGTCAGATTAGTAACTCCTGTGATTAAAATATGAAGAAATTACTCAGAAATGTTCATATTTAAGCAGTTTTTTTTGCTGGTTTCGTGCGTTTGGGAGCAGACGTGGGGAAAAAAAACATTGTCTGAAAGTGAAAGAAAATAAGGACCTTGAAGGACGACGGGCAATCACACAAACGATGCGCGTTATCATT
Source organism: Malacoctenus tetranemus (assembly GCA_032274765.1). NCBI lineage: Eukaryota > Metazoa > Chordata > Actinopteri > Blenniiformes > Labrisomidae > Malacoctenus > Malacoctenus tetranemus. The sequence goes on from JAUESF010000051.1 coordinate 12,385,851, forward strand.
ACCTTAAGACACGCTCGTGCAATTTCACACCAAAGACGAGAGGACGACATTGCGGCGATGGCCTCCGTCCGACGCAGCACAGCGCCGAGCATCCCCGCCCGCCCCCCTTCCCCCCAAGCTGGCCCGGAGTGCGTTAACTCACCTCATCCCAGAGGAAAGTCACACGGTAGCGCGTCCCGGCATTGCAGCCAGGCTGGGAGGACAGCATATACTCTGCACGTGTGCGAGTTTCCCTAACGATGCTTCCCCGGCGCCGAGAGCGTCTCCCCGTCACCGGCTGCGTGGCAGGATTCTCCAGCAGCCTGCGGGATAACAAGCAGAACAATTTACAGTCTCTCTGTCACGGCCATCGCCCCCCCCCTCCCCTCCCCGACGGCTTACGCTGGGAAAACAGGGCGGCCATTTGTGAACACGACAGGAGAGGAAGGTTTTTTTTTTTCTTTCTTTCTCTCTCTCTCTCTCTCTCTCTCTCTCTCTCTCTCTCTCTTTTTTTTCCAACAGCGCCGCTCCTAAACGGAGTGTGACGTGGCATCAGATACCTTCATTAACGCCCAAAGTATTCCTATACGGATCGTAATGAATGGAATCCGCAGGCGGCGATCAGCTTTGAGGGCCGCGGCTCAGGTGATCGATGCCAGATCTTGCTGTTAGGCGTCACTGCGCTTCCCTCCATTGAGGGGGGGGGGAGGATGCAAGACGCTGACAGTTTTACTCTGAGAGTCTTTTTTTTTTTTGCTGCGCTTAAAAAATTTAAATCAGTTTCCTTGTCTTTGAACCCCCCCCCCTCAAAAAAGGTTCCCAATCACATGCTGCTTGTTAATGAGAGGCTGCGGATGTGCCGGTTAAACTGTCTCGTTTAAAGGTGTTTTTTCAATCCCCCTCCACCCCCCCCCCCCCGAACAAATCAACTAATCTGACATCTCCCTAATGTCTCAGTCTGACTGCCTCCCCCCACCCCTCCTCTTTCTGAAACTCCCGTGTCTAATTGGAAATGTGGAGTCGCGGCCCTGCTGGGAGTAATAGTCCGCGTTGCTCCGCGGCGCCTCCGGACTTCTCCTTCATAATGGCGTCGGATTGGCCGCTGTCATATCCGCCTCTCCCCATCCATCCATCCATCCATCCATCCATCCGTTTGCGCTCGCTCTCTCGGTGCTCTCTTCCCGCGGCTGCCACTGCTTCACAGAGGGGCCTTTGTGCGACTGTCGCCAGTCAGTCAGCCAGTCAGTCAGCGGCACAGTGTGAAGCCACGAACACCGAAGCCTTTTTTTTCCCCCTTTATAAATTCCTCCTTTTTTGCAACTTGTTGCACCGTCGGACCAGACGCTCCGCTGATTTTAGGGGGTCGGGGTGGGACGGGGGGGGGACGACATTCACACACAGATTCCGAATGACTTGTTTAATGACTCGCTGACAGTCGTTCCCCTCGTGTGAGGCTCCATTTCACGGCATGCTTGGTGAACGAATGAAAGTCCTCCTGCAAAAACAGAACATATAAGCTGCACTGGACAACGTGTCATAAAGAGGAGCCTAAACACTGTCATTCAGACATGATTAAAGGAGCCAGAGCAGACGTGTGACTCACTCTGAAAGGATGTTAATAGACTCTTTTTTTTTTTTTATCACATGGACGTGTTTTCAGAGCCCTGCGCGCGGCAGCTCCTTCAGCGTGACAGTCACAGCAGCAGGTCCTCCAGCTCTCGCACCGCGGCCTCTGTACTTCAACAACACAAAGCTCCCGTCTACCTTTCTTTTTTTTTTTCTTCTCTCCTTTTTTTCTTTTTCTCCTTTCGAGTGGCGCTGGAGGGCTCCATCTCCGGAGAGCCATCGAAAGCCGACGCTCCTCGCCACCAATCCACTCCTGAGGTTAAAGAGCCAGAATGGGAGGGAGGAGGAGGGGGGGGGCACTCGTGCGGAGAGAGTGGCTTTAATGCTGTTAGCCGAGTGGAGGTGACGTACCGGGGATGGGGGAGGAGGGCTGACAGCAAAAGGGGATGCCATCCTCGCCCCTCCGTCGCCTCGCACCTCGCTCCGCTGTGCCGGTGGCTCTCGTGACGGAGGAGGGGTGGTGGCTTTAAAGGGCAGACGCGTCCCACAGGAAGTACAGTAAATCCGAGCGCCGGAGACGGAGTGGAGCTGATGGATTTTAGAGCTTCGCGGTTCGCAAATCGATCGCCTCGAAGGTCTTCGGGAATCGGCGACAAAACGGTCCGCCTGGCTCTGCTAATGCCCTAAAAACACTTCAGGTGAAGCTATGAACTTACTGGATTGTCGGTTCGACAGACTCGCACAGCTTCACCCTCACGACGCCTCCACCAGTGATGGAGGGGCCGACTTCAGCAGGCCTGTCTCGTTATTGTTGGAGCACCGAAGGGGGCGTCACAGCAGAACTCCCTGGCCTCTATCAGCGATTCCCACCGTTATGACCTTTCACGGCGATCCCTCCATTAGTTTTTGTAGCAGAGTGGTGGACTGACTGAGTGACTTGGGGGGGGGGGGGGGCTTATCTGTAAACCCCGGCGCCGATGGCACCAAGTGATAACCTGAGAAGTGGTTTTTCGAAGGGGGGTCAAGGACTCCCAGCGTAACGGCGCCCGCGCTCATCAGATGGCCATCAGCCGTCACTGGACCATATCCGAGTATCCGTGGCAACGAGGGGCACATTGGTTTTTTTTGGTGTATTAGTTAGAAAAAAAAAAAAAACGAGAAACCCACCAACGCGTTCACAGTCACCTGATGTCGCGCATGTTCAACCACCGGGACTTCTGTCGTGCCGTCGGATGGTGAAAGGTGCGTTTGCGGTGTCACAGCCCCTCAGGCAGAAAGTTGGTCAAAGAAGCAGCACTCATGTGTGATTTCTCACTCTTAGCGTGGATTAGCCGCGTTTAGCTGTCGAGCCTTTCCGAGGAAGACGGCGCGTCAAAGATGACTGACAGACGCCGTGGTGGGAATTAGAGCATCTGAGGGGAGAGGTGGGCGGGATTTAGAGAACTTTATGTCTGGAGACAAAAAAAAAAAGAAGATTTGTGGGAAAGACGTGAAGCCTTTTCAGACTCAGGGAAAAAAAAAAAACACATGTCGGATTTTGAAGAACGCTCTAGTCTGACTTGAAGATGGCCTTGTTTCTCCTTCAGGGAGGATTTGATGTCATTTCTACAGCAAAAAAAAAAGTAACAGGTGAAAAGAGGCATGAATGGTGTGATCAAAACCACAAAGATTTATTCAAAGGAAATAAAAAAAAAGGAAGCAAATCTCTGCCGGAGGCCGCTCGGTCCCTCTGAGCGACTCTGCGGCCGGGGGATGGCTCGGCAATCAGCCGGCGCGCTCGGCAATCACTGGTGTATCCGTGACGAAGGCCTCCGTCGAAAGGGTTGGTGGGCCACGGTGGTGGTGCTGCTGGTGGTGGTAGCGGGTGGAGGAAGTGCTGCTGCTCCTTTTTTTTTTTTTTCAACCACTCCATCTATTCCCATTGTGATGTTGTCTGTGAAAAAATCACCGCGGCCGCCATAATCAGAGCTTTCTTTGTGGGGCTTTTTTCATCAGCATTTCTTTTTTTTACAGCAAAATGAATGTGAGGAGGAAAAGAAGGGGGGTGGGGGGAGGGGGGGAGTGACATAAGAAGCATCAAGGAGGTATTTTTGTGTACGGGGGTCATGATCAGTCAGAGAGAACAGAGATGCAGGAAATCAGCCAGCAGGACGGAGGAAAAGGAGGAGGCACATCTCTCTCTCTCTCTCTCTCTCCCTCTCTCCCTCTCTCCCTCTCTCGCAACGCCTCAACCAGGTTCCTCCAGATTTATCACGGAGGGCTGCAAGAGTGATGGCGACGGAAGAAAACAAAGTCCACCAGGGACGTGTACTACATCATTCAGATTTAACACCGCCATCTGTTTGCTGCTGCCCGGGAACGCCGGCATCAGTGCTTAAGATGAAGCATTTACCGGGATGACAGATGCGTGAGGGAGAGACGGGGGTCCGCACCTGAGGAGAAAAGGAAGGGGGGGGGGGCGCCGTTCAGACGTCTGATGAAAGAGACCCACTTATCTAACAGGCCCGGTGGTTTTTTTTGTGCCGTGCTCGCGGTGTTTTTTCCGCCTCCTCGGGCGCGTGAAGATCGGGGGAGCAACAAAGCGATGGCCGCCCGCTGCTAATGAATGTCAAATCAAACGCTGACCTATTTAGAGAGTCGAAGCACCTCCACGCCCGCGACTGGTGAGGGAGGGGGGAAGGCTCCGACGAGGAGGGGCCCGCCCCCGAACCCGTCCCGGGCACTCGCCAGCTGCGCGCGCGTCTGACCGGCGTGGACGATGATGGATGGCGGGGGCGGGCGAGGAGGTGACACTGAGGCGGGCGTGACGGCTTTCAGCTCGGAGTTTGGCTCCTTTTACCTCGCAGCACCTGAGCAGACAGCTCACCTCAGGGGGGGTAGAGGGAGGGAGGGAGGGGGGTCACCTTGGATAGGGCCAACAAACCTCGGGAACACACCTCAGTCGCAGCGCTGCTCGGATTTCCACACACAGACGGACGGCGGAGTGTGTGAGCGAGCTGGAAAGTGAAATTCAGCCGCATGATTCAGCTGAATTAGTCCGTACCAGGTCGAGGCAAGTTTGGGTGTTTTGCTGCTTCCAGCTAGCTGTTAGCATCAACACTCTGAGGAAGAGAAAAAGCATTTTACTTCCTGACAAACCTCCCTTTAATTTCTCCCAGTGGTTCAGTCCGACGCCCTCCGCTCTGATATATATCAAAACATACAAAAAAAACCCTCAAGTTCATTCAGTGTCTTATTTGGATTTATAAGTAAACATGTGCTATTATTTCGTTTTTCTTTTGTTGACAGATTTTATTTTGGTGAAAACGTCAGTTGTTGACTTGTCATTTTTCTCCACCCTAAATCTTGTAGTCAGGATAAAAATATTAACTTTTTTCAACAATACATTTTTGAATATTTTTGTCATATATTGGAATAATTTAACAATGTAAAATAATATGAATAATAACAATCCCAAAATTTTGTGATGTAATCATAATACTACTACTATTAATAATCATTATTATTATTATTATTATTTATTATTAACTATTATTATTATTATTATTATTATTATTATTATTATTATTATTATTACTGCATATCACCTGCACCAAACACACATGGGGCGAGTTCTCTTGGATGATGTTTTGGATGGTGTCTCAGCTGGTGTTTTTGCTCCTCGTCCCCCCCGCCCCCCTCCCCCCGCCCCCCCTCTGACAGGATCCTGAAACATCTTCTTGTTTACTGTCCCACAAAAATAGTGAAGGAACGCATGTTCCCCCACGTCGGCTGTTGTAAAACACGCCGCTTTATCCGGGGGACTTGGGAGCGAAGCAGCTGCTTCCCTGCTTTTACGGCCGTGTTCCCAGGGGCCCCCTGACATATAGTCTTTAGGCTTTACTGAAAGCATCAAAAGCAGAGCTCGATTGGGGCGGGGGAGGGGGGGTGCTCCGCAGAGCGTCCGCCACCAAGTTTGAAGCTTTTCACGTCACCCAAGTTTGGGAATCTTTGACCTTCGGGAGGCGACTCGGGACTCGGTCGGTGTAATTGAGAGGAGAAAGTAACTACAGGGAAGGGAGGGGGGGAGAAGTTGTGTAGCTATATTGACAAAACGTCACCTCGGAAATTAGAGGCGCCTAACGGCTTCTGTTTGGACTCGTCTCCTCTGCGCGCCGGCTCTTCCTCGCTTCTGTATGTAAATGGCTGAGATAATAGGAGGGAGCGACGTGACGGCACGTGAAGGACGCCTCGGTGACCGCGGCGAGAGCGTCGCCGGTTATGGTCCCCCCGCCTCGCGCTTGAAGTGTCACTCGGATGCTTTTTTCTCCCGGTGCTGGTAAACATGACAGAGCAAGGCGGGAAAGCCCCCCCCCCCACCCCCCACCCCCACCCTCGAATTACCCAATATTTCACGTGCTCTCACAATACGTCCTCGAGCACCTGCGAACTGCGGCAAATTGATTTCCTGCCAGTCATAAAATTGATGTTTATTTTTTTTCGCCCCCCCGCTCTCCCCGGGACGTTTTAGCATGGTGTGAAATCTAATTATTTAGTGTCCTGTCAGGACCTGTCTCGGGGTACACAACATGACGAGCCAAAACACGCATTCGCCCGTCACGTGTGCCCCCCCCGCCCTTTCCTTCGCTCGGTGGTGACTGGGATTTTCCACCGACTTGACATGGGCGGCAGATGCGCAGCGGCGCCTCGGCCACGAGGGGCGACTTTACAAACCTCCTCAGCAGCTGGCCTCGCTTCGACGGAGAGGGAGGGAGGAGGAGAGACACGAGTGCAGGGGCGCAGCCTCGTTTGGTTTGGCTCGCCGGCATTGTTAGGAGTTGAATTATGAAGTGTGTAAAAAAAATTTATGCTAAGCCTGACTTAAAGGCACGCCCCCCCCCCTTCGGGGGGCCGTCTCGTGTGTCACGGCGCCGCCGCGAGGCCCTCCGAGCGTCTCCTCTCTCCGTCCTCGAGTGCTCTCCTTGTTTATCTTCCCCCGAGAAGCTGTTGGAGGGACTAATAAAGCGGCTGGTCGCGCCGTCGCCCGGCGCGAAGGAGGCTTTCCACCGCATCAGGGCTCGTATTCACACCCGCAGAGGCTCCTCATTACTCCACACCGGCCACATGTATATAAAAGTGTGGTGTGTGTGTGTGTGTGTGTGTGTGTGTGTGTGTGAGGCGGCGGGGGGGGGGTCACCTGGAGCCTTGAAAGAGAAAAACTGCAAACTCTCCTTTTTAATTACCAAATGAAAGCTTAGGATCCTTCAAAATAAAAGTAACATCCAGGTTCTCAAAGAAGCTGAATTATCTGGTTAACTTCAGGCTGGGTTTTCCTTAGGAGGCGTGTTGCCGTGGTAACTTATGCAAAATGCCTTACATGCAGGGGCGCAGGGAGGTGTTTTTTCTGTTCTTTCTCACCATGACGTGAAACTTTTGAGCGAATCGCGGATTTGAGGGCGGTGGTTCATTCGAATGTGCAAAGCAGGAATTTAGGACAGAGCCTCGGAGTGGGGCTTCCTGTCACGCAGGCGGCCTCTCCTCGGCAAACGGGGCTGAATCTGTCCAAATTGATTTCCTGGAGTGCTGCAAACTCCGCTGTAATTCAATGAAGGAATCGACTCTTGGCAACTTTTTTTTTTTTTTCGGGGAAATGATTTTTATTGCGATCTAAGTATTTCTCCACCGAACGACAAAATCCCACAGTGAAACCCAGGCCGCGAATCAAGCTCATCTCGTCCCGGCAAAAGTCACTCACAAGCATTCGATCCCAAAGAGAGTAACACAAGTGCAGCATGGGGAAAAAAAAAAAAGCAACCAAACTTTTACTCCAGCGAATCACTGAAAGCCGTTTCCACTAAGAGGCGGAGCCACGACGAGCCCCCTCCATCACTCTTTACACCAGTATAATAAAAACTAATTCGCTCCCCTCCACCTCGGGTGCGCGACGGCGCGTCACCTCTTTGACCTTCGCTCGCTTGCCGGGGTGGTGTTTTTTTTTTTTTCCCATCAGCCCTGGCGCTCTCAGCAACCCCCCCTCTAATCTGGAGAGCGGTGCCGCTGCTGCTGACAGGCTGAGTGACAGGCAGGCGGCAGAGGAGCCAGCTGTGATGGCTGGTGTCGGCTCAGTGGCAGCCTTATGATGAATTGCCCTTCTTGAATGATAGCGCTGTTACCCAATGATACCGACGCGGGATTGTTCTGTCAGCATCTCGACCGGCGACCGCAAATAAAGAAATAAATATATAAGAGGGGGGGAGGGGAGGGGGGGGGTGAAAGTAGCGCCACGCATCTTTCCTTCACCCCTCCTCCTCCATCCCTCCCTCCCTCCCTCCTTCTATCTTTTTATTTTTCATTAAACTTGCCACCTCTCATAGATCTCCATATGCAGCGATATGGAACTGGAAGTTGGAGAGGGAATGCGGCTAAAGGAGGGAGGGACGAGGGAGGGAGGGAGGGAGGGAAATTGCCTCGTAGGATCGCAAATGTAGCCGCGCGTTGGAGTGATTGAACGCCGCCTCCTGTTTATGCCTCGCTCTCATTTCCTCGCGAGCACGTGCACGTCTGCGGGACGGCAGGGCCGCCGCGCGATTAGATATGATCGCCTCCTGATGAGTGTGTGTGTGTGTGTGTGTGTGTGTGTGTGTGTATCTGTGTGTGACTTTGATGTTTTCCCAATAAGAGCGGGAACGATAATAAACTCAATTTACGGGCTGATAATTGCGGGGCCTGTTTGTGCGTGCATGTGTGCGTGTGTGTGTGTGTGTGTGTGTGTGTGTGTGTGTGTGTGTGTGTGTGTGTGTGTGTGTGTGTGTGTG
>JAUESF010000051.1:12394289-12409941 GCA_032274765.1 Malacoctenus tetranemus
GTGTGTGTGTGTGTGTGTGTGTGTGTGTGTGTGTGTGTGTGTGTGTGTGTGTGTGTGTGTGTGTGTGCGTGTGTGCGGCCCGTCTTGATTACTCACCGAGCTTTTCTGTCTGTTTCGCAGCTCAGACGACTACTACGAATACGGACACAGCGGGGAGTCGTACGACTCGTACGGTGAGTCACCCACCTCCTCTTCCCTTCCCCCCCACCCCCACCCCCCACCCCCCACCCCCCACCGGTTATTGGCTCCATTGCCGGAATCCATCAGCGGCTCCATCCGTCTCCGCTCCGCCGAATTCATCCCGGGTGCGACGATGGCAAGCGGGCTAATTGTGCGCTTTTCTGGGATACCTTCTAAATGTGATTTACGAGGCGAAGCAGAGCTGCGCGCTCTTTGTTTTCGATCAGGAAGCGAACGCACCTCGGCAGGCGGAGCGATCACTGAACAACAGCTTCAGGTCGTTGTTGCATTGCTGATTTTCGGGAAGCATCTCACAAAGAAGTGACTCCTGAATAACAACAGCCACCTGCTGCCAAGACGCAGGACCAACGCGGACAGTAAATATCGCTCCACCAATGGAGCATCCATTAACTTTACATTTATCCTGGAGCTCGGTGGAAACGCTAACATTATCGTTTGACCAATCTGATCTGAGGGAGGTTGTTCAGCCTGATTTAGCAGCGGCAGCGAGTCAGGTCTCCTGTCTTGGCTGATCAGAGCTTGTTCAGCGTGTAGCTCGCAGCAAAGATGTGCTGGTAAGTAGCAGCAATCTCGGAGTAACTTTCAATACACCAGGTGCATTAAGCATAAAGTGTGTGGGGGGGTGGGGGGGTGGGGGGGGGACCGGCCCACCAGAAGGTCCAGTCTGGGACAACCTGGAACACCGTCTGCGGTTTGGCTGTCAATCCCGCTTCCTGTTAAGTCGTCTGAACACAGGGATCCAACGCAGCAGATGGCGCCTTCGCTTGTATTAAACTGCAGTAATGCAACACTGAAAGTTAGCTGAATCATTGCTACCAAAGTAGCATCACTGTTAAAAAAAAGACAAACTTTGAGTGAGTGAAAAAAAAGGAACAACCTGCCTGAAGCTGCAGGATTTTGTTCCTCAAGAAATCTCTCAAATCGCATTTTGCTGCACTACCTTAATTTTTGGTTCTTCTCCTGAAAGAAGCCTGATTGGGCCTTTTCCTGCAAATTTGCCCCACTCCTATTTAAAAACAGCTGACGGCTCAGTCGTGCGTCAGTGTGCCTCTGCGGCTCCTAACCAGGACAGCTTTTTACGCGTCTGTAAAAAAAAGAAAGCGGTGGAGGGGGGGAAAAAAAGGAGCTGCCAAGTTGAGACAAAAGCAACAGCACTCTGAGATAATGTTCAGCGGTCCTGTGGCAGCTTCTGACAAGCTACAGGAGGAAGTGGGCCAAGGTCGCGCCTCTGCTGCTGCTGCTGCAGCGCAGAGCTACTGTACGAGGCACAGTCGCAGCTCAGCGTTCTGCGCCGCGGCTTGAAGGTTGAGCCGTCGCTTCCCCGGCGTGAACCGGGAAAACACACGCGAGCCTCCGGAGCCCCTCCCTCTGTCGTTCCCCGAGACGTCGGTTGCAAAAGAAAAATATATCATCAGGCCCTATAAAGGGCTTTTTTTTCTCTCCTTCTCCAATCGTTTTAGAAACCGAGTGCCAGCAGACGCCATAATTAGCTCCTTCTTAATTGCTGCGAAACATCATTTCGAGGTGTTATGGATATTTGCGTGGAGTGTTGTCACGTCGGAGTCGTCGTCGCGCCGACAGTCCTGGGATTCACAGTTCGCTCCCCCGGAAACGCACACCAGCGAAACCAGCGTGCGAAAAAAAAGGGCGACGATCCCCCTCCCACCTCCCCCCGTCGCGTCATGAAACTGACCGATGACCCGCGTCCCTTTTTTTTTTTTAAAGAGACCCGGGAGGTATTTGTGGAAGTCGAAGCCGTTAGAACTGAAAAAGACCAAAAAAAAGTTTTCCCAACTTTGCCGACCGTGCAGGCGGAGGAGCGGCGCGCCTCATTAGAGTGCTGCCTCGCTCCACGCCAGGTAGGGAGGAAAAAAAACCACACACACACACACACAAAAAAACCCCGGCAAAGCTGCCGCGTGGGTCATGCAGCAAAGAGGGCGACAGTTCAAAGGAAACAGATAAACAGCGCTGATGCGCCTCCTTGTTCTCAAAACACAAGGTTACCTTGGTGTGCTTCTTCAAAGTGACTGTCAGTGGAAGGGTGACAGGTTTAATTAAGGGGTATTGGCAAAGGGCTGCCAGCAGAGGAGCGGGGGGGAAAGGGGAGGAGGGAAGGGGACGAGGGGAAGTGGTGGTGGTGGTGGTGGGGGGGGACCCTTTGTGAGCCTCGGCTCTAGGGAAGTCTGAGCGCTGGCGGAAGATCAGACAAAGGGTGCCATCGATACTGGCACTCTCGCACTGACAGTACCAGGGGGGTTGAGCAGACCTGATTTGGGCTAATGGTAATTGTGACCTTTTCGCCGGGAGCCACTAAACGGGTCCTTTTCAAGTAGCTATTTGATCCTCTCATTCAATTATCGGAGATGAATCCTTCCAGGTGAAAGTCAAGCTCCTCGGTGCGCGCCTGCCGTCTGTGTTCCCAGCATGAAACGCCGCTTTTTGTTTTCCTGTTGTTTTTCTTTCTTTCGTTCATTCCTTCTCTCCTCCGCGTCGTCAATACCGCAGAGCGCCCTCGTCCTCTGCGGGCACCCACCGTTTGACGCGGAAGAGCCCGAAAGGTCAACAAATGGCTGGTTATGTATGCTTTAAGTAAGTACAGTGCTTGTGTAATCACTCCCCCGCCCTCCATCTCTCTCTCTCTCTCTCTCTCTCTCTCTCTCTCTCTCTCTCTCTCTTCTGTTTTCTCCCCAATCCAGGTCAGGAGGAATGGGCAAACAATCGCGGCAAGACTCCGTCAGCACGAACGACCAAGGGAGTGTACAGAGATCAGCCGTACTCCAGATATTGAACTGTTTATACAACCTCCCCGCACCTGAGTCCTCATGGCTGTTTCAACCCAAGTAATGGATTTTTTATGGACGCTCCCACCTTTTTAGAATCAAAAATCGAACCCCCGCGAAAGAGATAACCCGAGTGATACGGTCAGAGCGTGACGCGCCGGGTCGCTCCACCCTGGATTTCAAATATCGGAATTTCCCTCGAAATTGAATCAAACGTCCGCTCCGGGGACTTTTGGCTCTCTGAATGCTCAAACATGTCGTTTCCTGATATACATTGCCTCTAAACGCACCGTTTAATTAACCCCTCCCCACATCGCATTGCGATTCCATTTTTGACCCAAAGGTGGAGCCACCTCATGTTTTCTCGGATTGTGCAGGTGGCAGTAAGGTGCGAGTGCAGGTGCTAGCACCTGCGAGCCCCTGCTGCCATCTCAGGTTAGCATTTTTAACTTTTGATGACCCGGCTAAGAAAGTTAGCCGCAAATTTCGACGACTTGCCTCAGAGGCTAAAAATTGATGAAAACAAACGTTTGGTCTCGTCAATGATTCTTTTTCAGGAGCTGTTCATTAAAAACAGACATTTCTCCATTTGAGCTTGCTGTTAGCCTTAAGGCTAAGCATGCTAGTTCAAAGATAACTGGAGAAATTCAGTTTGCTGTTTTTTATTAGCGGCAATGTATTTGAGCAGGAGACGACTGTGAGAGCAGGCGAGGACCACCGAGTCCAGACGAGTCACTCACCCCCCCCCCACCCCCACCCCACTACCCCCTCTCCCTCTCCCTCTCCTTGGAACCTCGAACCGCGTGGTTGATCACTTTTAACGAAAGGAGTTGTCGTAGCTTAGTCCCTAGGAAAGTGCAGTAACTGTAGATACATTTCTGGGGGTGGGGGTGTGGGGTGAAGCGGGTGGGTGGAGAGTCGTGTCCCCCTTGTAAATGCGACATTTGCAGAGGCTGAGAAAAAGAGCCGAGTCCTCCTGTATACACGTTGTATCGCTGTTCTCCTCCTCTTTCTTTTTTGTAAAAAAAACGACTAGTTCCTTAGTGTTAAAGGGCTTATAAAAGCATGGTGTGTGCAACTGTGGATATTGTCAGCTGTTTTGCTCTGAAAAAAGCCTGTGTAGTTGTGTCCATCGATCATACCCACCCCCCACCCCCCTCCACCCCCTCATCCACCCCCCCCCCTTCTCACCGCTCCCCTTAAAACATCCATTTAAACCCATCTATAAATAGTCGCGCATACAAACCTCCAGAGCTGCAAAACCGTTTTAATGTTTGTGGACTTTTTTTTTTAACCTCCCTCTTTACATTCAGTTTCGATGATGTTCAAAACGAGTACTTTTTTTTGCTGTCTTTTATTTTGAAAAATTAAAAAAAAAAAAAAAAGAGAGACTCTCCCGACTTTGTAGGCGACCTCACGGGGGGTTTTCTAGGGAACTTAATCACGCGCCCGGTCGGAACCGGCAGTCATCCTCATCTCGAGATGTGTTGAACTTGATTTTTGAGCTTGTGTAAGCCCTTTAATATCTTTTTCTCTTCTTTGTTGATGCTGAATAAACATTTTGAGAAAAAAAAAAAAGAAACGAACACGACGTGTCGACCAGAATAATTATTGACCCCATTAAAAAAAAAAACCCGCTCTAATTTAAACTAACCAACTTAATATAACCCTCCTGTTTTTTTCTCTTAAAGTCACCAACGCGCTAACTCGTACGTCCTTGTTCAAAATCCGAAAGAGAAACGTGGCGTACCCCCCCCAACCCCACCCCCCCCAAAAAAGAAAAAAACTGCCACTAAGAAGTAAATGGCTGTGCGTGACCTTGCCGGTGACCTCAGTGAATCTGATAAGTGCCGTTTCCTATTTGTGTTTGAAGGCCACGCGATGCATTTGGTGTGGGGAAATCTCCCCCCCTTTCCGCACACACACACACGTAACACCTCCCCCCCACCCCAATCCCCGCCCCCGCCCGCCTGAGATTTAAGGGGATTTGGCGATAACGCCGTCGGCGCTCTTGAAACTCTATCCGCTCTGTTTGCTCACGTAATTCGAAGTGAGGCGGCCGCCGATCGCGCCGGGCGCCGTCGGTAAACATGCATTAACTCCGTCCCGACTTGTTTACGGCGCCGGAAGCCCCCCTCCCCTCCCCGCGTCCTCCCCCCCCCCCACACACACACACACCTAAAACAAAAGCCTTCCGTGACCCTCCTCTGAAGACCGTTCGGCACTTCAGCAAACTTGGTTGGGGTGGTGCTGTTGGTGGTGGGGAGGGGGGGTGAGGTGAGGGAGGTCGGGAAGGTGTGGGGAGTTGGGGATGGGGGGGTGGGGGGTGGGGTGGGCTTCTCTCTCTCTCTCCCTCTCCCTTTCTCTCTTTTGCCTTCTTCCTCTCTCTCTCTCTCTCTCCTTGTTTTGCTCTTCCTACTCTCCGGTCATGTGACCCTCTCCCAGTCGTTTTAAAGAGCCTGCCTCTGCCCCGTCCATTAAAGCGACTCTAAATGACCCCCAGCTGACCTCCGCAGAGAGAGGATGGCAGTAGCTGTATAAAAAGACCTCCGTCCCACAAGGTAAACAAGCTGACCCAGTTTAACCTCTCCCCTAACCTAGTTGCTCATAAACCCTCTCTAAACCTCACTGTAATATGTTTGCCTGTCTCTGCTAATCTAACCACCGAGCTGGGAATAATTAGATGTCTGTAACAACAGCAACAACAACAACACAGAAAGACAGATAGGAAAAAAACGACTGTAAAAAAGAGAAGAAAAAAAAAGTGTGATAAATAGCAGTAATATTTCAGTAATAACTTGATTCTAAGACTTTGATAAAAGATTTCCTCTGTTACAATAATTGAACCATAAACTATTCTGTGTGTTGACGTTTGTTTTTGTTTGGGTTTTTTTTCTTGTTTGTTTGTTGTTGTTTTTTTCTTGCATTGCTGCCTGTAAATTGTGCGCGCGTTGTCAACCTGTCTGGTCATTGTGTTGTTTTATATTCCCTCGTAGGTCAAAGTCGCGGCTCCGCAGCGCCATCCATCCGAGCGTCTCGCCAGTGCTGAAGGTGGGCTTTGGTTTATTGGGCTGCGGCTCGGATGTGTGTGACGATGTGTTTCATGTGTGTGTGTGTGTGTGTGGGGGGGGATCACCTGGAGCCTTGAAAGAGAAAAGGGGAGGGGGGGAATCATGCCGGGGGGACCACGAGGCTTCGGCCCCTCTGAACTCCCCCAAATTAGATCCGCCCTCTGTGAACCCTAAAAACTTATAATCGGACTGTTACCGGCTTCCTCCGTTTAAGGGGCTGACTGTGGATCAGTTTGTAGAGCAGGTCAGAGTTCAATTCCAGAGGGCGGCGGTCCGCGCTACCCACCCCACCCCCCCTCCCCATCTCGCGCCGCGTCCTTGAGCCAGACATTGAACCCCCAACCCCTCCTGACTCTCAGGACAAGGGATAAAAGGTCTAAAATAACCAATAATGAGAACCTCTAAGAAGTCTGCGGAAAGAACCGTCAACACCTGAAGTTCACATATCAATTATTTATATAGAGATGCACCATAAACACTGTATTTATACATATGTCCCTCTCGGGCTTCATTCGTTTCTCTCTTTAAGAGTTTTGATGGTGCTGGAGCATCGTTAACTCCTACGAGTGTTTCTGATCGTTAGCATTACTTTAATGGTAGTTTTCCGGCCTCCCTGCATGCGAGTGAATCTGCAGTGACTGGCGTCAAAACGGCACAGTTTGGATGATCCCCCCCCGAAAAACACGGAGGTCAAACGGAGGTCAAGGAGATTAGCCGCTGAGGAGCCTCCAAGACAGATCAGCCGAGGGGGGGGCTTAATGTCACGACTCGATCATGTAATAAAAAAAAAAAAGATTGTTGTGTTGGATGTTTGCTTTTTTATATTTCCTCCAGCCGTGTCATTTTATGGCGCCGATTTGAGTCGCCACCAAATGCAATTTTTGAGGTCGTGGGAAGTTGAGCGGCGATTCTGAGGAATCCGAGACGGAGAAGAGAGAGAGTGAAGATTCAGATTAGACCGATTATTGTAGCACCTTTAGGGGCAGATTGACGACTACTGTGTTTTTTGGGACTCGTGGGGCGAGGGTGGGGGTCCGGTTCACATCACCCGACACTTATGGTTCCCCCCATCACCAACCCGTTCCGTCGTCTGCGTTCGTCCGACCTCCGCAGATCTCGGACTCGCCCTGCTCTTCGTCAGGTTTCAGGACGCAGCCAGGCAGGGGACGGGGGTGTGTGTGCACAAATCCCCTCAGATGAAGGCGTGACCCTCAGAGATATTATAGGCGTCCGTCTTAAAACCGCCAAAATGAAATATTCGGGGGGGGGAGGGGGGGACGTGGCATTATCCGGCCCGCATCAAATATTAATGTGACTTTGAGGGGGGACTTGATGGATGTTTTTAAGCGACGAAAATATATATATATATTTTTTTATCTGGAACTCCTGAAATCCTTCAGATCCCCCCCTCCCCTCCCAGTCCTCCCCCCTCCCGTTGGAGAGTTTGACCCTCAGCTTCAGCCTTCAAACCCCCCCTTCCTCCCCCCCCCCCCACCCTCTCTTCAGAGGATTCCAGTCCCGGTGGGCTTCCTGCCTCTCTCTGTACCTGCGCAATTAGTGTGCGAGAACACTCTGTGTCATCTGAACCACAACAGGGTCCTTGTTGCCGCAGTCTGAAAGTGACACCCCGTGCTTGTATTAAGTGGAGGAACGTAATGCCTGACTGGCTGCATTAGCCCGAAACCCCCTTGAAAGGCTAATACGGGAATGTGACAGTCCTAAAAAAGACTTGCTGCTCTGCTCTGCTGCTCCTCTTTTTTTTATATATATATATATACAGAGAAAAAAATGACACCTCTCTCTCTCTCTCTCTCTCTCTCTCTCTCTCTCTCTCTCTTTTTCCCTCTCTTTTTCCCTCTTTGCAGATTCATGACCCACACAAAGAGCCTCTCTCTTCATTCAACGCCACCCCCCCAAAAAAAATCGGACTCGGCCCTGATCACGAACTCCGCCCGCATCCGCCCGGACCTCCGTCCTCCTCCAGCACCCCCCCGCTCCCCCCTCTTCAGGAAGCAACCTGTTAGGTTCTAGAGGGACAGGAGGTGGGGTTAGCAGGAAAGATAATGCATGTATCACACATCTTTGGGAGGAAAAAAAAAAAAAAAGAAACGAGGGGAGGAGGGGAGGAAAAAAAAAAAAAAAGACGGTGAGGAAAATGGAGTTCCCAGCCCGCTGGGACGATCTGTCGGAGAATATTTCCTTCAAGAGCTTTACCCCCCCCCCGTCCCCCACCCCCCCCTCATATACGTTCTACATACTCACAGGATGGCTCTGAACTGACGCTGAACCTGACCCGCGCCTCTCCAGAACTGCCGACGGAGGAGATGCATCTACCTCTCACGCCGAATGTAAACTGTCACCTGCTGGGACGCACCTGGGGGCGGGGGGGGATGGAGGGAGGGAGGGGGGGAGGGGATAAATAATGTAGCGAGCCGGGGGAAGGACATCACAGGTCCCGTGGAGAGACACCTCGAACTGGTGACGCCGTCGCGCTCATTAACCTATATCCAACCCGCTCCCCGTGAATAAATAATTCACCAAGTGCCTTAATGTTGCATTGTTATGACAGTTTCTCCATGTTTACTCTCATCGCTGGAGTTAAAAATAGGGGGGGTGGGGGTGGGGGAGGGGGGGTGGCAAGGTGGTGGCGGCTGGATCTCTCTCCTGCTCGCTCTCGTGCTGCGTTTCTTGATGTTGTTTTCTCGACTCTGCATTAAGGCGACGTCGGAAGGAAGAGGGGTGGGGGGTGGGGGTGCAACGACGCCGGTCTGTTCCAGATGTAGTGCTTAATCAGAATCGACTCCAGTGGGTATTACAATGCCGAGGATGGCTTCTTTTTTTTACCCTCGGTGGGACAGAGAGCTCCATTCGCGCCTCGTGCATAAGTCCGGGGCAGGCTGAGCCGCTGCTCCGCCCGCCTCTGTGTCCTCGGCGGCAGACAATGGTTTTCCATTAGAGCGAGTGATACTCTCTGGAGCCCGGAGGGCCAAGCCTCAGACAATAACCGCGGCGACCCCCGCCGCTCCCAGCTCCGGCTCCGAGAGTCAACTCTCATCACCTCCGGGGTGGGGGTGGTGGTGGGAGGGGGTGTGGGGAAGGGAAGCGATTCCCTCTCCGAAGTGGCTCAAAGCGGGGGCCGGCTTAGCCGGGCGAGCTCGTCCGAGTTAATAAGAGCGGGCTTATTTGACGGGGGGAACACGCGCAGAGGTGCGATCCATCAGCGCGAGACGACTCCATTCCATTCGATGCCGGAGCGCGCATCGATCGGCCGCGGGGCGTCGGATGCAGAGAGCGCCGGGGGGCGGCGGAGAGGAGCCTGTGGGATCAATCGGAGTGTTTTCTGGGACTGACGTGGTTCCAACGTGCGCTCACCGGCGCAAAACCCCTCCGCCCAGCCCCCTCATCCAATCAGAAGTCAAAGGGGGCGGGGCTTTGAGTGTTTTTATTTGCAAATCAGAGGCACTGAGGAGAAAAATAAGGTCACATGTATCATAAGAAAAAACAGTATAGTGTTGAGTTGAGTGTGTGGAATATATCAGACAACCCACCAAATAAAGTGACCACTGGTCATGGTTGGATCTCCATTCTGGTTCGTCGATTGCTTCCTTTCACAGCCCCATCAGATGTTTGAACCTCATCATTTCTTTATGCTACGCTTAGGTACACCACCGAGGCGTTGGCCCCGCCTCCTGAAACAAAGTAATTGTGTCCAAACAGAAAGTATTTGTTGTCTTCAGATGATTTTTTACTGTTTTTCAGCCTCATTTAAAATTGAAATCAAGTTTTGGGAACATTGAAAGCTGTAATTTTATTGAGGGGTTTGTTTTTTTTGGGGGGGGTCTTCACCTATTATAATGATGATTTTTGTTTTGAGTTGAGATCCTGTACTCACTGTGTAATCTCTTGATTTTCACTTGGTGGTGCCCCAGAATGAAGGTTTAGCGTCCAACACAACAATGGCGTCAGTCATGCTCTCTCTGAACACGTAACGAGGAGATCTTTAAATATCTGTGCTCTGTTTGGGAAAAAGTGGAAGTGAAACGTGGAGACGTGAGATGTTCCTGACTGCCAGGTTTTTCTCCCCTCCGTCATGTGAAATAAGTGCAGGAGATCAACACTGCCTGATCACTGCCGGAGGGTGTGTTCCCCACGTGGCCGTTAGTTAGAAGGTGGCGTCCGCTTAAGTGGAGGTTCAGGCTGAGACGGATCGATCACTGTGTAGAAGGTGTCTTCTCAGCTCACATCGCAGCACAGCGATGTCGTGTTGTTTTTGTTTCCTTCAGTCAGTCACTTTTCAAACTGTCAAGTAATCGGGGCCTGCCAGGGGGTCCAGCTGAGCCCACAAGATGATCTCACGATGTGGAAAAGTTCAACATAAGTTTCTAGTTGGTACATTTGGTGATCTGACTATTTTAGTCCCAGTAAGGGTCATAAGACAGTTGTAAGGCCCAAAACTGAACAACAGGTGGCAGCAACGAGGTGCAACAAAGGATTAAAGTGGGCTATCGAACTGATCGCAAAACACTAAGTTGTTAGTCTGTATGTGGCCCCCGAACTACGATGAGAAGGCGACCAGAGAAAATGACAGAAAGAAAGTTGAAGGAAGAGTGAACCTCCAGTGGCTCCGCCTCCTTTTTAAGGAGAACAACAAATACATAAACAAGACATCAGGAGACTGTGTTGTTTTTTTTTCCAGCATGAACCGAATGATGAACGACGCGTCAACAGACCCTGTAAAAACCTTCATGAGTCAGACTGCAGAGTGGAGCTTTGTGACTGAGCAAACAAAACAAAAAGTGCACTCTGTCTTTAAAAACATATTAACTAAGTTAGGACGATGTTGTTTTTGTTTGTTTTTATTCTGCTCCTCCGGCCGGAACTCTGCACTGCAGCTGCACAGCAAACCACTGAAACCTCCACTGCTAACGTGTGATCGGACGCACAAACATCCAGACAAAGTTGGGATCCATCAGGACCGCGTCAAGTCAGTGTCCGTGTAAAACGTGTTGATATTGTGCATCCTCTGAGTCGTGCTGTCGTGCATCACGCGTTGCCACTAAGTGGATCCGTGTTGGGGTTGTGCACGTGCTCGGTGGTATTAAAGTTTGACGGATTGAAAAAAAAAAAGAGAGAACCCGAAGAAAAGTGTGATCAACATTCTGGCTGCTTTTTTCCCCCCGCCCGACACCTTGACGTCTGAAGTCGGAGCGCCAGCGAGGAAACCAGGCGTAGAGGCGGCTCCCACTGTCCCGACTGCCGGGGACTGACGCTCTTTAACGAAGCCTGAACTAAATATAGGTTGTTTCTTTCCTTTTTTTTTCTATTAGAAGTGCGAGGGCGACGGGGGTGGGGGGAGGGGTGGCAATGGTGGCACTCGTGATGAGTTTGGGCAGGTTGGCATGTTTTCGCGACTTCAAAAACAAATTGCGGGGAGCGCGAAAAAAAAAAAAAAAAAAAACCCGAGCGGCCTCATCACGGCGGGGGTGTTATTTACCTTGATACGCCCTTGAAATAATAGTCGTAGATCAAATAAGTTGGTGTAGCAAAGGCTGTCTCAGTCTCCAGCCTCTTAAATATTGCATGTTCCCCCTTCGCCGCTGCCTTGGATACATCTCTCTCCTCATGTAAATGCCGCTCTTCTTTATTCTTCTTTCGCCTTTTTTTTTCCTCCCCCCCTCCCTCTCTCCCTCCCTCCCTCCCTCCCTCCCTCTCTTCGCTTCAGTCCTCCAGGCCGTTCCACTTTGAAGTCGTTTCTCTGCTGAGATTCTGCAGATGAAAAAGTCCATCTGTTCGAACCCCCCCCCACACACAATCAATATGTAGATGGAAACTGACCTCAAGATATATTAACATTAGCAATAGTAATAATATTAATAGCGACTCTGGGAAAGAAAAAAAAAGAAAAGACACCGGTAGCCTCGGAATAACTTTCCAATGGCTTCGACTACAGAGGAGTCGGATCATGTACCTGTGGGTGTCAGGGAAGATTAGCTGCGCGCTGTGTCATAGAGTTATTGTGCGAAAGCCCCGAGAACTAAATGAAATCGGAGAAACACGCGGCCCACTTGAATCGATACGCACACACAGATCTCTCCCCTCTGTCTGGTCATGTTTATGGTAATAAATGGAAGGTGCTCTCCAACCTGATTATTTATTGAAACAATGGATTCTTCTGCTTGTTTCTGTTTTCATGTTTTACCGCTCCGCTGTTGCTTCCCACGTCCTCCTGAATCAACCTCAAAAATGCGCCACTCATCGTCCGTGGAGAGTCTGAATTTGTCCCACAACGGGGGACCACGAGGTTGCGCCTAGCTAGCGCGCTGGTTTAGCTTCGCTCGAGCTGCGATGGCTTCGGAGCGGCGTCAGTCTGTTTGCCATTTAGTCAGCGCCGTTCTGCGTAAACACTGGGGGGGGGGCGGCCGGACCTCCCTGTTGTTCCACCGCGATCGCACTTTAATTGTAAACGGTTTAACGCGTGTGCCGGGTTAGCCCCCATAAAGTATTGTAATTGGGAAATTACAGCCTGCACATTACCGATACTTACAGAGGTGCAACAGCATCAGGGTAATGACAGAGTGCAAATGTGCCGAGGCCTTAATGGGTACTTCCATTCAGCACAAGTGCAGAGCCGCCGCCTCCGCGCGCACTCGGCAGCCCCTGGACGTGACGCCGCGGCCGCCTCGGGTCGCCGTCGCACCGAGACGCTTGGCGCCCGTCAATCCTTCTGGACTTCTGGAACCTTCTCCCTAAAAAAAAAAAATCTCAGCGCAAACGCGTTCAGTTGCTTGTTGCCTCAATTGTCCCCTGCTGAGGCTGACCGAGCAGCACCATGCCGTGGAGGAAAAGCTTGCTCGCTCTGACTTGAGGTTGCGGAGCAGTGGTGTCAATCCCAGGTGACACTGGAGGAGGGAGGGGAGGGTGGGGGGGGACTATTTGGACAGGTTGGCAGCCCATCACAGGCCAAAGAGAGAGAGGGAGAGAGACACACCTCAAGTCTCAGTGAGAGAACGGTCAAGTTGAAGACTTGTTAAAGTCACCAAAGAGGGAAGGGAAAGGTAAACTTTATACAAGGAAAGATGAGTAGAAAAATATGGGTTATGATTGCCATGGATACACTGATTTTTAACTTTCTTTTACCACAAAAATGACATTTGTAACCTGTAAGTCTGAGGTTGGTTTGGGTTTCTTAATGAGTTGGTAGGATTGAGGGATTTAGTTCATAGAGTTGACTTCCACCTTTGTTCCAGTAATCATTTCCACAGCCACTTGAGGGCGCCCTCCAGATACTTTTGTGAGATTATTCAGTTTTTTAGACTGAGAATAAATCGTGGTGCGATGTCAACCGTGTGCAAGAAAAGGATCGAAATAGACCCCAGCAAACAAAAACGACGACAGCTTTGTGAGCAACTGTTGGTCAGCGTTTCATCTCAATGTCCAGCTGCACCGTACAATTAAAAGGAGCAGAAGAAGAAACAAGGTCTTGTTACACACTCTCATCACAGATTAGGCCCTGCGCTTCTTTTGGGCGCCTCGCACGTAAAAAGGCCGCGCCGGGATCCATTCACGCTGGCCCTCATCACAGGAAACAGAATGTATTCCCACCAAGCAGATGCTGCGGAGAGCAAGATACCACGCGGAGCACATGGACGGGGAGCAGCCTCATGGCCACAGCAGCTGTTAAGCAGAACAAAAAACCCACAGTGAAATGCTTGAATATTCCTCGGCTGGTGTGAGTCTGTTCAGGACTCGGGGAGAAGATGAAACAGTAGATAAGCAAGAACAGTGTTTTTTTGACTTGTTCGTTTGAGATATTTTACAACACTGTAGCAGCAACGTTTTACCACGTTCGTAAAAAGGAGGCACAAACCAGCTCGGCCTTTACCGGAGATGCAGCTGTGATTGTGCGAGGATGTGCTTCATCAGCTCCCCCACTTTTCGAAACCAAACTGCGTTCTGGTCAGATTTCTGCGTGGCTTCACTTTCCTTTAAGCCTCTGCCACGTCTGACAGCTCCCTTCCATTCAGCTTCAGCTTAACACATTTCGAGGCGGGCTTCCTCTCAGCTCTCCGTCCACTCATTCTGTGCAGACGGACGTCGCGACGCTCCACTAGAACCGTCATGTGAATCCTCCTGTTTGTATACGTTGTCGCTCGAAACGTCGTCGAAGGCTCGGGGAACCGAAAGTCTGTAAGTGCAATTTAGCACGAACGTTACCTAGGAGATGAATAAATCAGGCTCGGGTGATCTGTACTTTTCCCCAAACTCATTAAGCACTTGCAGAACTTTTGAGCTATGCAGTAATTGTCTCTTTCATATATGCGTTTATGTAAATGATGTCATTATGGCGGCGGTTGCTTTGGAAGGTGTTCGTATCGGCGTTTTAACATTTACAACTGCAACGTGAGCAGTTCCAACACACCCCCTTTATTAATGGCTTAATTAATAGTGTTCATACAGTTTTACAAGCGATGATTAAAGCCATTAGTTACAACATAAAAAGCTATTAGGAGGAGGCCTAAGAAGAATTCCCATCACGGTTCACGTGTGCGCCTGCGTGTGTGTGTGTGCGTCTGTGTGTGTGTGTTCAGGGTCAGCTCGTGTCAGGAGCAGCAGACGCTGGTCTTTGTATCAGGCTTTTTTCGAGGAAATCCCACGGGCGGCCGGCCGAGCACGTTCTGACATTAGCGTTGCGTCAGCGTCGGGTTGAGCTGATGAAACGCCCCGGCGCTGCTTTCTCTGAGCCCCCCTCCACCCCCACAGAAATGAAGGTACACACACGGACCACCCTCCCACCACCACCAGGGGGGAATCGTCCTTCTGCACCGTCCGACGGTGGTGGTGGTGGTGGTGGTGGAAGGGGGGGCGGATTTCACTCGGCTTTCATCTTCAGCCGCCCGCTGACCTCCGTGTCCGTTTTCACCTCCGCTTTTTTTTACCCCCCCTCCCCCAACATCATCATTATCATCTTACTCCTGCCATGAATTTATTCCACTGATCAGGAAGTCACTTACCGACCAGTGGAAAATTATGGAATTGATTTCCTCTCTTCCACCTGAACCAATTAGCTTCTTTTTTTTCCAGCACCTTTGGGTCTATTTTATGCGCAGCTCTCTGATCTTACATTTATCTCCTCATAAAACATTCGGATTGTCCCTGTCTTTTCCTTTTACCGCCTTTGCCGGAGCGCAACGTTGGAATCGTCGCTGCCAAAACACACGTACGTTTTGCGATCGCATCACTTTCCCCACGGCCTGATCTTGGCCGGGTCGTCAAAGAGCCACACGGAGGGTCAACCTGTCATTCAGCATTACAACGGTGGGAAAAGGTTCGTTGGCGTGACTGCGTGTGCGAGTTGCCGGCTTGGACGTTTCCTCTTGAGCTCCAACCGAGATATACAACCTGACTGACCACATGGTAGATACTTCTTCTATGGTCTGTCGCTCCGACGAGCACAGATCATCGCGATGCACCTCAGGTCCGGTGCACACTGTAGGATTCCGGCCGTCATGGCGGGTCCTCGCCCGCGGGGGGGGGGGGGGGGGGGGGGGGGGGGGGGGGGGGGGGGGGGGGGGGGGGGGGGGGGGGGGGGGGGGGGGG
>JAUESF010000051.1:12416792-12438887 GCA_032274765.1 Malacoctenus tetranemus
GCGGGCCCCCCCCCCCGCCCCCCCCCCCCCCCCCCCCCGACCACTGCAGAGGAACAGCGCGTCTGCTCGTTACCTGCCAATTAAAAGAGGGGAGCTTTCGGTAGCTTTGACGCCATCCTCCCCCTGCGGCCCCGCCCCCTCCTCCTTCCCTGTCTTAATGTTTCCTTTACCTTGACAACCATAAAGCCCCCCTCCTCCTCCCCCTGCAGACGAAAAGGAGGGACTGCATCTCGAGAGATCATTACGCGTTACGGAGAGTCAGATCCAGGGCCAACCCAACGAGGTCGTCGTCTTTTTTTTCATGTTTTTTCTAGATTTAATTAAACGGCTGCGTTTGTCGAGGCCGCGGGCCGTCTGGAACGTCTGGGGTGGGCCGCCGTCCGCAGGGGGGAGTGGACGGGCTGACATTAATCAGCCATAAGGAAGACCCCCCCCACCCCACCCTCCTCTCCCACCCACCCACCCACCAACCCCTACCCGCCTTCCTCGCTTCTCGAAACAACTTTTTGATGTTAATTTGTCATATAGCAGTGTGTGCACACATCCCCAGGGGGATTTTAAAAAAAGCAATATGGACCCCCCCCTTACTACCACCATCACCATCGCTACCACCTCCTCCTTCAGTCACAGCCCCTCCACCGTTCTGCAGCCGCTCCCTGTTTAATAAATCACTTGGGGAAAAATATCACATCTCCAAGGGGGAGGGGGGGTGGGAGGGAGTGGGGGGGGCGCCGACAAGAAATCCTGCGCCGGGGTCACGTTCGTACGGGAGCCGGCCCGATTAGCATTTTTCCGTCTTTATCCCCGCGATTCTTCACAGGCAGCGAAACTGGGCCTCTTCAAATGACTTCCCCTAACGATACTCAAGGGTGCTCTCTCTGGCTTTTTACTGTCTTTTGTCGAGGCAGAACTCTCTCCTAATTTCAGCTTTGGTGTTGTTGTTGTTGTTGTTTCTTTTTTTTAAATTTTATCTCAACTCTCCTCTGCAATTTATTGGACGCTGCGGCGGTGGGGGTAAAGCCATCTCTGGATCCCCCCGCTCCTCCTCCCCCTTCCTCCTCCCCCTCCCTTAATGTTTAAAAGTGTTTTTCCACTCATAAAAGTTCCCAACAGCGCAGAAGAAAAAAGCCTAGCGGCGCCATCTATCATGGTGACGGAGAAGCCGACCAGCGTGTTTCCAGAGCGCGCGGACGCGACGGCGGCAGCGAGGTCCTGCAATTTCTTCTAATTTCAAAGACGCCGCTGTTGCGATTGAAGAACGCCACAGGAGCCGAGGCGTAAGGGAGGCGTGTGTGTGTGTGTGTGTGTGTGTGTGTGTGTGTGTGTGGGGGGGGGTCATCTTACTTATTTCTTTTTTCTTCCTGCCTCTCTGATTCCTCCCATTATTTCCCCCCCTCCTCCTCCTTTCAACCCTTCCAAAAATAGCTCCTCCATACAACACGGTCCCTGTGGTCGTCCTGGTACCTCGTCTTCTTGAGCGACCGCGGAGACGTCGGTTCAAAAGAAGCGCTCCTGCCTGACTGACTGACCCCAGATTAACGAGTCGTGGGAGCAAACAGTGGATAAACGACAAAAAGGAGATTGGTGTCAAATTACATGTAATCAGCGCTGCAGGAAAGTAGTGGGAGAACTGATGCTAACAGAGTGGAGACAGCTTCAGTTGCCTTTTTTCCTTTTTTGTCCCCCCACAACTTCTGAGAGGTAATTACATTCTGTTCCAATTCTCTTCCTTAATCCTCAACCTCAATCCTTAAAATGCGCACTCCCGCGAAGTGCAAGTGCTGTCCCAATTCATAGGAAGGTAAATTAAGGAGCGAGTTTTGAGGAACAAAAGGGCCATTTCGTTCCTTAAAACTGAGGTGCTCCGCTACCTCACCTTAAAAGTAAGGAATACCCAGAATGCATCGCGTTTTTACAGAGCGGTGAAGACAGCGAGCAACAAATTCATCGTTCACCGGTCCTCGAAGAACGCCAGAGCGTGACCTCCACCTCGCGTCGCGGCCTCCCTGCCGTCGCTCAGCCTGCATTGTCTCGCGTGCGACCCGCTCGCGACGCAGAAGTCCCGGATTTTTCGCTGCGAAATGCAATTATTTTAAAACGCCCCGGAAGAAAAGACTCCGCTCTGATGTAATTAAATGGGACAAAAAGAGCTAAATTGGATACGGGGCGTCGTGCCGCCGTGATTGGCAAGTCCGAGACCCGCAGAGGAGTTCGGTCCAGTGTGTGTGTGAGTGTGTGTGTGTGTTGGGAGGGGGGGGGGATTGGGGGTTGCATCCTGAACTGAATAATGGCAGCTCTGGTGATATTTGATAGGACAGTGGCGGGCCACGTTCTCCATCCTTAATGGGAGCTTTGTCTTCTGCTTTGGAGCCAATCCAGTGTCGTGCCCCCCCCAGCTGGAAACAATAAAAAGGGCTGTGAAATGTTAGCGAGCGCTTGAACAACACAAATTAAAGAGGTTATGAAATGCTCGTCGATTCCTCGCGCTGGCTAATTAGAACGGGGATCCAGGTCCTCGTCCACGTCCCTTTCTTCTGAAGTTCCTCTGGACAATTCCAGAGACGAGCGAGGAGCGCGAGAAGAGGGCGCACGCCCGCCCGCCTGCCGGTCCCCACTATATTCGGTGGCGGGGGGCGACGGGGGGGCCTGCAAGCTGTCCCTCGCAGGCTCCCTTTTTCGCACTGGATAATTGACAGCACAGATTCTCACTCCCGCGCACTGCCAGTTCTGCTGGCCACGGAATCAGCATCGGGAGATGCACATTAACATAAGTTGGGGAAGGTGCTGTCAGCCAAGCCGCACTGCTGTGAACAGTTCCTATGTTATATAACACGGACACACGGAGGCTCGGTCAGCGTTTCACAGCGTGGACTGCTTTGAACCCGCGGCAGGAACTTGAGAAACGGTTGCTACAGTTGCAAAGTTTATGTTAGCACAAAGCGTTAGCTTCATCCAGATCAGCAAACTTGTCGCTGGCTGAGATTTGGGACCCAATTCCAATTCCCTCCCTTAACCCTCAATCTCCACCCTCAATCTTAGACCCTCAAAACCAAGTGTTAAGGGCGATCTTGTGACTTAGAAATGGGGACACCCCTTCATGCAGAATCTGTGGCGCCCTCTTGTGGTTGCAGTGGTCCTGATGGAAGCAAAGTGGGCGGCGTGGCATTCAGGTCCCCCACCCCCTCACTCCCCATGTAGACATCACGACGGGGGCTGAGCTGAAAGCAGCTGCGGGGCGCCGTCGCGCCCTCGGTAACGCTTTCCTCCTCCGCGCTTTCACTCCGCCCATTGTGCCTGAGCGCACGCTGCTTTCACCCCGGAATTACCCGCCCCCTCCACCCCACCCCCGCCGTGCCTTTCTTGCTTTGGTGTGTCAACCTATTGAAACCCACCGGGCCCTGACGGTTGAACGAGACGCGAGAGACTTGCCGCGTAACACCCAATTCAGGTGAACTCCGAAATACGGCAAAGGTGCATTTTTTTCCCATTTTTGGGGGGACCGTTTTAGTATTTAATGGTTTTTTTTTCGTCTTCCAGCACAAGTACTACATTTGTGCTCCGGTTATATTCTGAAGTTCTCAGTTTTGGACTGAGTTTCCACTCAGCGTCTCTCTGTAAACATCCCTTTCGGCGCTTCTTTTGTTGAGGAAATGGAGTGACGCACCGTGCACAAGTTTCTCCCTGGCAGATAGTAATGTCATTATGAGAGGAAAAAAATAAGATGTTTTATTTGTGGGGCTTTTTTTTTGGATGTCTCCCAGGAGGTTAATTTCGGCTTGATCATCGACAAATGTTGTTTTGTTTCTGGCCTCGTCAGTCGCCAGTCCCTCCCTTTCTCCTTTCTGCCGCGTCATCTCAGCTGAACCATTCGAATCACTGACATGTGAATATCGTGTAAGGAAAGTAAGGGGAACAAATGTGACCCCCTTCCTCCTCCTCCTCCTCCTCTTATACGCGCACCCTCAGTCCACCCAACCAACCGCGCCGCCGGCGCCGATGTCGGCGGCCAATGAGACGGAGAAAGTTTGACAAGGGTGCCGTACATTTTTCAGACCACTTATTGGCATTGCCTCCAAGGTAGCACCTCCCGCTGCCCTCCCCTTCAGCTGCTGTTCAGCCACATCAGCGTCAGGCCTCCGGCCCAGCAGAGGAAGAGAGGGGTGGGTGGTGGGGCGTGGGGGAGTAGGGGGAGCGGTGGAGGGCGGGCTGCAGCAGCGGGGCCCCGGCTGGGACTCGGGGAGCCTAATTGGGGCCCGGGGACGCCTTCCCTCTGCCGGTACAGCTGTGCCGCCGCTGGCTGACGGGGGAGGATCAAAACCCAGCGAGTCGCCAGAGGTCGGAGGTCGTCGGGTGGCTGCTCAGCTGGAGGGGGAGAGGGGAGGGGAGGGGGAGCGGTGGGTGACGGCAGGCGGATCAGACAGCGCTGTCCTGCAGTGTGTGTGAACTCTGACTGAAGCCCTCAGCCGCTCGCGCTGTCTTTGCCTCGGAAACAGGAGGGACAGAGATGAATGGAGCTGATGGACGCAGGAAGTTGGAAAAATCCCTCCGTGGAAATGAGCTTGTTGTAAAAGTCGCCTCCGTGCGACTGATCTGTGGAGGCTCGCCTCACGCGCTCCCACCTCCAGACATGGCGAGCTTCTCAATAGGCCTCCACCAGTAACACCTGCAGCTTTCAAACCCTGCGACGAAACAAAATCTTCTCATCTCATTGTCTGCACCGCGTATTATTCCGTGTTACTGGAGGTACACCCTGGACAGGTCGCCAGTCCATCACAGAGACAAACAGCCACACACACTCACATTCACACCTACGGACAATTTAGACTCGCCAATCGACTTTCTGCATGTTTTTGGATTATGGGAGGAAGCGGGAGAGAAGCCACGCATGCACAGGGAGAACATGCAAACTCCACACAGAAAGGCCCCACCTGGGCGCAAACCCAGGACCTTCTTGCTGTGAGGCGAGAGCGCTAACAACCACGCCACCGTGAAGCCAAAACTAAATCTTACCAAGTAGAATTTACTGATCTTAAGTCAAAAACATTTTATCACATCTAAAATTTGACTTGATCATACAAAAATGTAAATATTTCCTTGCTTTGTTCAATTTGTTGCATTTCTAGAATGATTTGTCCATCAAGTCAAAATTCATAAAATATGACTATTTTTGACTTGTAATTGCTAAAATGTGCTTAGTAAGATGTAGTTTTTTACAGTGTATTTGTGCAGTTATTTCTGACAAAAGGACTCATGCTGTGGTATCATGTCTTCCACTTCCACTTCCAAGGTTTAGGATGTAATAATTAGCAAAACAAGCACAATGAAGGAGGCCACAGCGCCCCCTACTGGCGTTGCCGTCTCATTTAACCACATAAGCAATAATCGAGACACATAAAACTCTCCGAAAATGTCATATTCTATAAGAAACTACTGAGTCAGTGTAACTCGACGTGGTATTTCAGGCATTCAACCGCAAAGGAATCAATTTCGGGGACGAGGAAATCAGAGATGACACACTGCTAGCTTCGTTCTGGATTAATGGACTCGTCCCTGTGTCTCTGTGTACAGACGGTAACCCAGGAAACGCAGTGGAATAAATAGACGCGCGGCTGTCAGTGCGCGCTCGCTCCTGGCCTGGTGTCACATCTGGAGACTGGAGCCACTCCACCAGGCAGCCCGAGCTCCGTTTCATGGCTAATTTTAACTCGCAGCCGCTGCCACAACAATAACAGGCTGCCTTCATGTTCCCTGGCCCCCGGCTGAATTTTGTGATGACACATGATGTAAATAATAGCAATTTATAGACTATCTGTGACTGGTGAGTCACTGGAAACACCGTAGGACAATTTCTTTTCCCCCCCTCCGCGGCCTTTGCTGACGACACTGGCGTGGGGCAGGTGGGCGTGCGGCGGGGCAGCAACCGTTCAGGTCAGACTGGAACATATAGTCACAAATAAGAAGTCGACCCTAATGCAGAACGCAAAGAAAGGATCAGAGGGTTGATTCCAAAACATATATAGAAGGGAAATGCTCACAAACGAGGAAAAATGCAAACAAAAACACACAAAAACGAAGAGACAAAATTCTCAGATGAGGCCTTCAAGAGATCAAGAGACGAAGGGTGTGAGTCGGGGACAAATAGGACAATACGGGACGTGAAAAGACATGGACGACTTCAAATTATGACGTGGGCAAGGTCAATCAAAAACACCAAAACTCGAGAAGGTGAGACACTCTGAACGCAAGGAACCATCGAAAAAGCGGGAAAAAATAGGCGGCAAGGAAGACGGCTTGAGAAAACGAGAGCTACAACACACTAACAGCTCAAAACATTAAGATCTGATGGTGCAGGAGAGGCTGGAACGTGTTTTATTACTCTTATTGACTCTGTGTCGCTGCCCTGTAATGTAACTGTAGCTTCTCCCCCGATCGTACAGACTGAAGAACCTGTATCGACATGTGTAAAATCTCATTGGCGGATTATCCTCTGTTTATAAATGACGTTTAGTGTAAACAGCTTTGTTAATAGAGAAGCGCGACGCCAATGAAGTGCGGCTGTAATTGGCTGTCGTCGCATCGATCGGCAGGTCTTCGGCCGATAACGCGGCGGCCGGTTGGATCGATGCGGCTCGTCGATCACATACATCATAATCTCGCCAGGAAAGATGGCTCCGTCACCGGGGGGCGACGACGATCGGACCCCCCCTCTTCCCCCCTCTGCACGGGAAAACATCCGTCTTTGCAAACGCCGTGGGCCCACCGAAAGACGCCCCCCCCTTCCAATCGATGGGGAAAATGAACCCCGAGGAAAAAAGAGCAGAAGAAAAAAAAACCGAGGGGAGTCGGAGTGAAATTAATTTAGCGTCACGCTCAACAGTCGGCGAGCTAAGCCGTTCACTTACGGCGCATGATTATTCCCGTCACTTCATGCGAGGGAGCGAGCGGGGAGCGGCGCGCGGCTGATTTATTTTTGTTTATTCAAATAAACAGTGTCAGCGCAGCAGCCTATGACAAACACTCAATTGAATTGCTATTGTGATAAACAAGTTGCTGCTCACACCTTTCTCTTTTTTTTTTAATGAGGCCCGCGAAAACAAACAGCGAGCGATGCCGAGAAACTTGGTTTCCATCGCGAAGGTGTGGGATGAACTCAGCCTCACCTCTGCAGCAGCTGCTCCTACACTGCCCCCCCCCCAGTTATTCTCTCCACGTGGAGCCCGTACATCAACTTAAACACAGGAGTTATCAAAGCCAATGGGGTCCATATCTGCGCTGTGATTACGTATACTGTATATAAAACCCTCCCCGCACCACTTCCGCAACCAATGTCTCCACGGTGACGGTGAACTCTGGGAAAATAAACAAAAACAAAGCTGCACGACTGAAAGAAGCGGGCGCCAAACTCCACGCGAGTTTGACGTGAAACAGGCTGGACGAGATTTATCGTAGGACGATGACTTAGCTCGTTCGCCCATCTCTTGTCTCACAGTGGTGCTGCCACCCTCTGTTCAGTTGGTGGTATTACGATTGCCTGATACTAAATCAGCTCAATCACCCGATCGACAGATTAGAAAAAAAATAGATCTCTCTCTTTTTTTTCCGTCTTCTGCCAGATTGAATCAAGGATTACGCAAAAAAAAAACAACCAACAAGCCCAAAACAAAACACACGGCTCTTTGCTCGGGGATGTTACCACGTCGATACTTCACTCGTCAGCTGGGGAAGGTGAGTCAGTTTCCCGTGGAAGCGCTGACTCAGACCCCCCCCCCTCCTCCCGCACCACAAACACGTTCATGCCTCCCACCTTGATCGACAATATGCTGTCGGACGGGGCGATGGATTTAAACCAGCCACCTTGCTTGGGTGCTAAAACCGGAGAGAAACAGTGAGTGAAAGGAGCAGTTTGGTTTTTTATTCGGAGGCGCAATTCACCGTGTCTGTGCGCGCGCTCCCTCTGGGGCCGGTTGTTTATGACCTGTAGGAGCAAGGCACGGGGCAGTGCTGTGATATGTGTCCCACTGTCCTGGGGGCCACGACGTTCCACCTGCCCGTCTCCTGAAGTACAAGGCTTTACAGGCTGGGGGGCGGAGGGGGCATGCTGGAACCGGTCTGTTTTCACCACTTCTCTTGTTTAAAAGGCCACAGTCTAGCAAAGTAAAATGCATTCTTTGCATTATTTTTTCTAATCATTATAAATAGTTTTTATTCCTGTTATTATTCTTACTCTGTGTGGTCTTTGAAGTCAGCCTGTATCTCGTGTTGTTTAAACCGGTGACCTTTCAGAGCAGCTCACAGAGACGAATAGGCAGGCCTGACCATCGGCGGCAGAGAAGCACTGCAGACGGAGGCCCGCGTGGTTTCTACCGTCTCCATCGTGGCCTGCTGACGCCACGCGGGGCGCCACTTCAGCTGCTCACACTCCAACAGAGGGTTTCACGATCGGACCCCGGGGGGGGGGCGCCCGGCGTTGAGCTCTTATGTCGGTAAGGAAGTGTCATGTCGGTGTAGAAAGCGAGCAAGGAAACAAACGCTCCGGAAGGAGCGGCGATCCCCCTCGTGTCCATGAGCAGCGTCGAGTGATTGAAGCGTGTCGAATTCCCGCGCGAACTCGTCTCTTTGGCTCCGCGGCTGCGATTAAAGAAGGCGCCAGACGCCGAGCTCGCCTGTGATGCTGACTAAGTGTTTACCCATCCCCCTTTATTTCCTTGTTTTTTGCTGCCTGTTTACTACAGCATGAACCTCTTCACGCGATTTGTACAAAGAATCCACGTCGGCACCCGCGGTAGAGGAGGGCCAGATGACGGAGCGGGCCGACATCTGAGGGGAGGAGGGTGGGGGGTGTGTGGGGGGGGGGACACATTATCATCCCGGAGGACGGAGGCGCTATTATAAACTGATTAGGTAGAGGAGAGCTGGACGGAAATCACTCTTGAATCTTTTTTTAACCATTAATTAGTGGTTCTGTCAGCGCGGTTCATTCTGCGGGGATGACTAATGCGCGGAGCTCTCCCACTGCTCCTCATGACCAGTTGGTACATTGCTGTCACATTTGCATATGTAGTTCTGACAGCAGAGAGGGAGGTGGGGTGGGGGGTGGGGGTACAAAAAAAGAAAAAATCCCCATCGCCTATTAATGGAGCTGCGGTTGGGCAGACTCTCGCACGGACTCTGCACTTCTGTCTGAAAGCAGGGTGACACTAAAGTACGCCGGCTCGTCGCCCCACATCAGTAATTGGTTGGCTGTGATTGTGACTTACAGTAAGTCGCGTCGGTGTCCTGTCCCCGCCCGCGCCGCTGCCTGAGCGGAGGCGGGGGGGAGCTGGGTTTTGAATTAAACGCTCCTCACCTGGAGGGTGAGGCGCAGTCCGATTCCCGACGCTTGACCGGTGACTCTTTGCTTCCAGATGTCTTTAAACACCTTAAAGACGTGCTGCTTAGGTCGCCTGCAGGGGGCGACAGATCCTCCCTAACCCAGGTTTTATCGTGGCCTCCATTGGTCACTGTAAATAAGATAAGCACCGCAGAAGGTTGCACTTTCCTCGTGTTCCGATTTCAGTCCACAACCCAAACTGGTGGCAGCTTCCTATGACATCAGTACTTGTCTGTGAGCCTGTTCAATATCATGTGTCTGTGCAGCCGATAGGGATCAACAAGGGCCCTTTAATTGGGCTCAGATCATGTCAGGCTCTCTTACGATGACGTAGCTGCTGTTTCCCCTGGAAAACGACTGTTTATTGTCCCGTCTTCTATCGATGGAGAGGCTGCCTCCACGTCTCTGAACCGCACCATCTGAAATCTGAGCGCGAGCTGTGCTAATGTGGAAGCTAACAAGCCCGCGAGGTGAGCCTGGCGCTGCTGTCTGTCTCCTGGGTCCTTTATCGGCTTTGTCATCGTGTTTGTTGTTCTCCTGTCTCCTGCTCACATGGTGACTTTGTCACTTCCTCTTTTTTTTCCCCCCTTGATAAAACAAAATAAGTCAGAAAAACTCGGCACGACTCCACAGAGACGCCGGGCTGTCAGGGGAAAAACAGAAGAAAAAAAATCCATGTGAGTAATCCAATGTGTTGTAATCAGATAAACCTGTGATCTGATTAAAATAAAGAAGACGACACTGTTTCCATGGCAACTTCAGTCGACCGATAAAGAGCCGTCGGAGATCCGACAGTGATTGGATCCACGTGCGAACGGACTGTGGGCTCGGTGGAGTCGGACGGGCTTCCTGAATGGTTCACTCGACCTACCGAGTGAGGCGCACGTGGTCCCACAGAGCTATTTACAGCTGACATAGAAACCGAGGGGGGGGCGGGAGAGGAGGGGGCGGGGTACTCGGGTAGTCGCCCGTCAGCTCAAGGTGTGGAAGCAAACTCCGACACGAGCTCCGGATGTGGGCCATCACTTGAAACCTGAACAGCGTGAGGGGGAGAGGTGAAGCGCTGCGATTGGACGGCTCATCACCGCGTTAAAGTCTTAACAGCAGAAACATTACAGACGCGCGAGGGGCTAAAGAGCCTCATGAATACATGTATGTGGCGGGGAAAGGGAAGGTTTTCGCGAGCTTCCTTTGTTGCCCTGGCAGCCTCTGTCCAGAGGCACACGACGAAGACTCTTTCTCCAGTTCAAATGTCATCTGCAGACATTTCTTTGTGCTGAAGCCACAGAACCAGTCAAAGGGGCTTTCATACGCCCTTTAAGCTCCTTTTCTATGTCATTTCTAAATATCTTCCAAAGCCCCCTGCCCCTCCCCCCTCCCTTCTTTTAACTTCTTCCCTTCCACCTCAGTTTGTGGAGTCTACCGTGGACTGACCTCTTAGACTTTCCTTTCCTTTCGGCGTCCGTTTGGAGGGTTTTTCCGTCCCGCACTTCAGAGACGGCGGTCCTGGCTGTAGGCGGAGGGAACGAGGAAGCCCCAGAGGTCAAGTGCCCTCAGCATCCAGTGGAAGGCTTCATCGACAACAATGGCAGTCGGATCACTGTTGAACTTTTCTTTCAACATCATCCAAAAGGATCTTAGTTGATAGTCAAATGTCACGCAGAGTCATGTGACTTCATAAATTAATGTAGTTTGAACAGACAAGAACTTTCAGTAGGAGAAAAAATGGTATGGAAGGTGGGTGAGTAAGGTGAGATCATCAAGGGGTTAACTGTTTGTTGCCATGACGATGAGGGTCTGGCCCACTCGCCGCTGGAACAAGTGGACATAAGCGATGGCAGAAATGTACGACGCGAGCATTCGTCTCATGGTTGTTTGTCTGAAGCATTGCTGCGACCGAGTAACAAGCAGCCATCAGCAGTTGGACACAGTCGCTCCCCCTCCAGGTAGAGTGGCGCTGGGGCGGAGTGGGGAAAGGAGGGGGGTGGGGGGTGGGGGGGTGGTAATGAGCGTGACAGCGAGTTCCCACTGACCCCCAAGCGACCCTGCACGAACACAGCTTCTTCTTTCTTTTTTTCTCAATCACCTGTGAGCCCAAACGTCTGTCGGAGTCCCACCTGTGATGTGAGGAGCGCCAGCAAACCCCAGCCGCCCCTCCCCCCTCCCTCCTCCCTCCTCCCTCCTCCCAAACACTGACAGCTTTATTACAAACCCGAGAGCTGTTGGGAGATAAGCAGGCCTTGCCCCACCACTGACAGAGCCCCCCCTTCGAACGAAGCGTGTTGCCTGAATCCTCAACATGCTACCGGCGTCAGATCCCAATGACACCTTTGGTTTAATATGTGCGGCATACGCCGTAATACATCTGTGATGCTGTGGTGGTAAAAGGAGATTTATGACACACAACAAGCTATTAAGGAGCTGTATGTGGTGGGGTAATCAGGGGGGGAAATGGGGTGGAAATTCTCTTCTTCATGCCACATTGATTCATCCTTCAGTGGGAGAAACCTCCCCATTATGCACACCTCATCGGAAAACGGGGGGCCCCTCGGATGATCATCGCGGGCCCACGGCGCGCTGATCCCAGGTCTGCTGCGGGGGGTCAGCAGAGGTCCTCCCTGCAGCATCTGGACTCTCAGGAGGACGCCCCGGCTGCTTGATCCATGGAGTGTTGATAATAACCCCCCGCGTGAGCGAAGAGCGCGAGATTGCCCCATCGTGCATCGTGTGTGTGTGTGTGTACGTGTGTGTGTGTGTGTGGCTAAAAGGGAAGTGTTTCTCGCATTACGAGATTGTTCCATGGGGTTGCGCCGAAGCCTTCAGTGATGTTGAGAGAAAGAAAAAAAAAAGAAAGGTGTTTTGGAGAGGCTGGAGTTTAGCTTCTTTGGCCCGTGATTGCACGGAATGACAATGATCGCATGTGAAGGAGGGGGGGGGCAGGTTTTTTATTAATGACTCTGTCTCAGTGATTAGCTCAGTCATGGACTGAGGGGGGGGATCGCCACAGTCATCGATGCCAAAGCCTTTGTTTTTTTCCAGCGCGTGGCTGATTGGAGGCCTCGCATCCCTGTGTTGCCCGGCGACGTGCGGATCGACTGGAAAATATCGACATTTCCGATAGCGAACTTAAAAAATACGGCCTCAAGATTGAACTGTAGCCAAGACAATTGATTCTGAAGGCATCGGAGGGGTTTAGCAGGCAACCCCCAGTCACCAGCTTGTTAAATATAACATTTTTCCACCTTTAGTCTGTGAATTATCTTCAATAATTCCTGTATTTTGTCACGAAATTCCCTTTTTGGAGCTGCGATTGTCCAACTCTGTACAAGCTGCCACCAACTTGAATCCTGTGATTAGTTCAAAAAGTTATCGCGGAACCCTGCGATGATCGACTGCTCCATGGAACGACTCTTCTCAACCAACATTTGAAATATTATTGCTGCCTGTATCTCTAAACGCCCCCCCTTGTTGTCACTCCGTGTTATCTAATTGCGACCTTCACCGTAAAAGCCCACCCCCCCCGCGCGTTGAGAACCCTTCCGCTCACTTTGTCCTCCAGGCGTCATAAATCCAGGAAGATCCTCCATCGCTCGTGCATTTTCTTTTTTTCCCCCCTTATCTAAGTGAAAAATGTCCACTATTGTGTACGCCAACCATCTGTCACCGAGCCGCAGTCTCTTTCCCGTCGGGCTCATGAAGCGCCCGGGATCATTTCGTCTGACGGTTAGCGTTTTCTCCGTGTTTTTCGAGCTCATCATCATCATCGCTCGGCTGTTTGACAGATCGCGTCTCCGTGGTTCATTTGTGTCGTGAAAGGCGTCGGGTGATGCTCGTTTAGCTTTTGGCGCGAGCTGCCTATCTTGCTTTGTTCCAGGCGTCGGGGGTGGGGTGGGGGGCAGCTGTGCGAGCTCACCTAGGCCTGGCCATGACTCACTCGATGGACGCCATGTCCAGACTGCTAGTGTGGCTAAGCTAGGTCAGGCTTTGGTAGCTGTGGCCTCGAGCGCGTCTGTCGCAGGACAGGAAAGTGTTGACCTTTTTCAGAGTCAAGGAGGGTGGTGATTACAGGGGATTACATGGAGACCTGAAGCAACCCTTTGTTGGCTGGTGGATCAGAACGGAGAAGCTGTCTTGGTCTCTAATAACAAGCTGCGGTTGTTGATGAAGACTAAACAGAGGCGCCTTCCCCTGTGTGATGCCTTGATTGGCTTTTCAGTCAATCATCGCTCATGAACCCCACTGTGGTATTAGCTTCAAGGCGCCACTTTTCTGCGAGCTCCATAATTGAGGTTAGATGACGTAAAGATTCTGCACCGATACCTGGAGGAAGCCAGTTCACTGCTGTAAATACGTTCGGTTTACACGCAAGAGCCGTGGTGCTAATGCTAATTCTGCATTACACTGTTGCTTTTTGGAGGCGTTACCACTCCTCACGCCGGCCCAGAGGTAGGATGACAACACCCCCCCATCCTTGTCGACGCCTGAGACAGAAGGTGCCTGTAAAAAAAGGGTCGCTAAAGGGGCAACTGCAGCGCAACAAAGCAGCAGTGTTACAGGGAATGGTGTCCGCCCAAAGGCATCCTCAGTCAGTCCTTATTCGTCTCCCGATGGCTCACCTGCGCCCTGCAGCTCCTCCACTGTAGAACTTCATTGGCGCCGAATACAAACACTGAAAATTAAATCCAGACTGCGTCGTTGTCACCACCTCCATGATAAATACGTGGTGCATAGAATCCCTCTTCCAGTGAACACAACAATGAATTTTACGCAGTGTTAGTTAATTTGTTTGAGTCAATATATGTATGCACATTTTTTTTGTTGTTGCCATGGAGACACATACACTTTGGGTAGTTTTTGGACGACAGTACTTTTAGCAAATGGCTGGTGCTATTCATTTGCAAACAATGGACAGAAGTAAACAAACAAACAAAGAGGAGTCAGAAAGTGCGTGTACTTTATGACGCAGCACATTACTGATAGGAAAACATCAGACATCCTGAAGTCTAACTTTGTGTGCAACTGAAATCAGAGGAAAAGACCCAAAATCGCTCCCTCTCTCTCTCCAGCACACCTGACCCTAACGAGGGCGACATCATGAAGCTCTGCAGGCAGACTGCTAACGAGCACCTCGTTGCAATCAGGTGTGCTGAAGCCGGGACACCACGACAACGAGGACTGCAAGCCTGCAGGACCAGAGGGAGAGGAGTGGGGCGGGGGCGGGGGGGGGGGCAACTTCTGGCAGGATATGTTCAGAAAAAAAAACAGCTGGTTAGCAGTTCGATGCTAATGCTCTTGGGAGGCCACCTGACATTTCGCACCACAGAAGAAGACCTGCAAACTTGCTGCACATATGTTGAGTGGGCGCAGCAAAACGCAGGCAGGATGCTCAACATGTGAGATATCAGCTTTCTGATGCAGAGGAGAGAAGAAACATAAACCTCAGTGTGTTTTGAATATGATGAGAAATCACAGTCTTGCTCAGTTGGTTCTATTTAATTCAATACAAACGTGAACCATCTTTCCTGGTGCTGAATGTCTAGCTTGGCAGGTTACTCATGGACCCCGTTGTGTTACTGGTTTTAGACCGCATTACCTTTTTAATACCCCTCACTCGCATCCGATGGAGGCGAATCGGGAGGGAGCGGCCGCGGCGACGAGCGCGGGGCTAATTTCGTCCCCCCCCCCCCCGACGGCGTAAGTTAATTTCAAGTACTATTAAAACGATGGAAATGAGGGAAGCTAATTCATTTACTCGTCTCAGACATGTAATAATATTTCATCAAACTCGAGTTAGGCCCCGCGCGCTGCCTTTCGATTGGCCCCCGCTCTCTGCTGGGCTCGGCCCCGCGACTGAGCAGCAAGCCCCGACTACTGCATGCTGGGCAGTCCTGCGACGATAACGTCGGCTTTTCTGCGCACGGAGACGCTTTTTCTTTTTGGTTCTGGCTACATCACAAAAAGAACACATGTTCGACGAGAGTGATTTTGTGTGGCCGATGTCGAAATGCTGCTCAAATGGTTTTCACGCCCCCCGTTCCTCGATCCGCACGCGCGTTCGCGTCGCGACCCCCCCCCCCGAAGATCCTTGTCGCAGGGATGAGCCAAAAGCCCCGGCGCGCATTTTAGCTCCTTCCATATTTCATTGACTCAATTTGCAGCCCATCGACTCAATACAGAGAATCGCAGCAGTAAATCCACTTTTCCATTTCACTCCAAACTCTAAGCCCCTGTGGTAAAGACCATTCTCTGTCCTCTCTTTGATTTGACATTTCATTTTATTATTTTCTTGCCACCGGGTTTCTGCGCGATGGCAGGGAATAGGGTGGGGGTGGGGGTGAGGGGGGCGGGGGTGCCCGCCACGGTCAAGGTTATGATGCGGCCCGCGAGAGACGCTCGCCTCGTATCACTTCGCCCCCGAGGGCTGGCGAGGAGCAATTTCAGGCCGGAGCTGCTTTGTCCCGGCGACCATCACCACCGCCCTCCCTCTTCCTCCTCCTCCTCCTCCCCCATCCCCACGTCATTTAAATTCCGACTGCCGAGCCAGATCGGTCAGAAGGCAGGAATCAAGCGCTTAATGTCACAACCCGCCGGGGTTCAAACCGACGGGGCTCGGCGGCGTGAAACCGATTCCAGCTGACTGCGGTGCAAAAAAAAAAAAGCGACTCGGCTCGACGTCGGGCATCCTGATTGAGATCGCGCCCGCTAATTTGATCCGCCCATTGTTTCGTTCATCCAGTTTGGAGCCATTTTGCTGCTTCAAAGTTTCTAATTAACCAGATACAGAGAGGAGGCGGAAAAAAAAAAGAAGCCTCCTCTCTTCAAAGTGAGTATCTTTAATTAATACAGGAGAATTAGAAGAGAGGGGACCAGGAGCTTTATTGATCTTTTACCAGTTTTAATTAACTGAGTGAGTTATTTCAGCTGCTCTGTTACAGTCCTTAAAACCACTTTATTTAGGACGCGTTCAGCTCGATCTTGCGTGATCGCAGGCGTTTTATTTTGAAATTTCTTCCTGAGTTGGTGCGAATAAAAGTTTAGCTCCTCGGTTATTGGCAGTCAAGCGCTGCGCTTGCATCCCTAAATCGCATTTAGACTCCCCAAAAGAATTTATTTGTTTTTTTGCGAGGACTTGAAATCTTGACCTTTAAAGACGAATCAAAAAAACCCCCAAAACGACGAAGCTGTGATCCATCTTTGCGTGATTTGAAAGTCATCCGACCTGTTAGTGCTCTACCCGCGGCCCACTGGTTCCATCAATCTCATCCGAGCTACAGAGTGACAGCGCTGATCGCGCATGATGAAACAGGAGAAAAAAGCGCGTCGCACAATGCTTGCCAGTGTCGCAGCACACGGCAGGCTTGCAGTGTTGTTTCTTTGAATCTCTCAAGATTATTTTTATATAAAAAAACACACATCGTTTTCGCCAATAAATTCGACTCAGGGTCTCGTCACATCTGAAGTGAGCTGCTCACACAGGCGTCAGCGTGAGCGCTTTTCAGAATAAAAGCTCCGGCTTTGTACCATCGGCGCTCACACGGCGATCACAGACGGACGGCGGCGGCGTGACAAAGGGCAGCTGCGGCGCTCCCCTGCCGTTCACGAGCTCCGCGTGAAGCTGCTGAATTTGAAGCCGGAATCGCATTAGCGGTCGTGCCTCTGGTGCTGCTGCCCCCCTCCCCCTCCCATCGCCGGCGCTCCCCCCCCCTCCCCCCAGTTTTAGGAGTCGGCCTGTTGAGGCTTCTTGTTGGAAACCTGGACAGTAAATACAGCTGCACTGGATGGTGGGAAGAACTAAGCGCGTCGCGCTCTGAGACTTCTCTGTAAATCTTTGCGGACCAGTTCATCAACCTAAGTTCATGTCAGTGGCTTATCTGATTTTCAGGGGGCTAATGTCAATGGACAATGGGATATCCTACCTACACACAAGTTATCTGGAACATAAAGTAAACTTTGCTCAAAAGGTGAAAGGTCTTGCAAAAATACGAGTCAAATCGTCTCAAATCACAATATAAAGTGAGGTTTTAGCATTCCGCTGATCATCACTTGAGCGTTTTTGCGGCTCCATCTCAAACTAACAGGACGGAATAAAACAACAGCCCTCGCTTGACCCTGTTTGTTCCTTTTTTGTATCATCTTTTTTTTGGGCCTCACGTCTTTCTTTGACTTTGTTTCAACAGTCTGAAGTGCTCGATAACTTCCTCCGCCAACACTTCCAACCCATCACCTTTCTGTTTTTTTTGTTGTTGCACGCACTCTGCATTCTGAGTGCTTCCTGTTCTGGTGGACACAAAGCAGAACCACCCACCAAAATCCTCATTTAAATACGCTCCGCATGTGATGCTCATCGGCTAATGTGCCGAATTGATTCGCTACGCAACCTGCAAAAAAAAAAAAACACAACCGAACTGAGAGCACAATCGTTTGCATGCTACTCAGCGCGCGTTGTTGTTGGGATGTGGGTAAATGGGAGCGCGTCGCGTCCAAACCACTCCAGAATATAAGAGCCTCTTTATGTGAGTCATCCGCTAATATGACAGTATTCAGCTCCGTGTGACTAATTCATGCTTTTCATCTCCTTGGCAAAAATGTAGATGTTGTCAAGCAGCTGAAACGGAGCCAGTTAGATTTTGGTCTGCGGCTCGTCTCCCTCCGTCCCCGTTTTCTGTCGCTTCTCGAGACGTCTTTTGACTGGCAGTCTGGAGCTGTATAATTGGAGACACTACACATTGTCACTTAATGAAGCCCATGCTGTCATTCAGTGTGTGTGTGTGTCCCCCCCTCCACCCCCCCACCCGTGTCAGAGTCGTCCGTATTTGTTGTACTCTCACCGAGAGTTTGCAGCTGCATTTCAAGTCGCCCGGCAATCACAGCTGCTGACACTGCAGACGTGGAGGAGATCATAACGACGAGACGAACCAGGGAGGGGAGGGGGGCGGGTGGGGGGGGGGGCGACGTGGGAGGAAGATTGCGTCTGTGCCAGCGTGGGTCAGGGAAAAAAATGACAGGCGAAACATCCTGGGGAGTATTTTTAGATTTGGGTGACCGCGACACAGACGGCAGCAGGCTCGTCTCCAGCCCAGTCGGACCGACATCGAGACCCCCCTACCCCCCTCACTCCTCCACCTCCCACCCCTGCGCCACTCCGGCTGGTCGGGATATCTCCTCACTCGGAAGTTTGGTGATCAAGTGAAGAGATCAGGCGAGTCGTTGTCCTCGCTGGTAAAAACAGCTGCCGACGCCAATGAGAATCAGACGAGATTCAGACAGGAGGGGGAGGATGGGTGGGGGAGGAGGGGGGGTGTCACACAGGGGGAGAGCAGGAGGACGCTTTCCTCAGTCTGATGTTGAGTTCAATCAAATCCGCCCAAATCACAGGCTGAACGGGCTTCCTGGTTGTTTGACAGCTCACTTGTTGTCGGCTTCCTGTGCCGTGTCTCGCTATTTCTGGCCTTCAAATGCAGAAGAGAACAACGACTTTCACAGGAGGAACTTGTGTGGAACTGAAGCTTTGGGGTGGGGGCGTTGAAAAAGGCTGCACCACGGGGGCGTGGTCACCACTTTTGGGCCCGAGGTCCGTGTTGTGTCCTCCACATCCTCCTTTTATCTCCACACAGTTGATGAGGTCGTTGCTGAAATCGTGTCTGTCTTCGATCAACAAGTGGTAAATCATGTTCCAGTTGTTGAGCAGACTCGGGATCAGTAACGGCTTCTTTAAAAGTCTATTGACTCAGCAACTACAACCCTTGTAGCATTGACTTGCTGAGGCTGGTGCCAAATTACAAGTGACTGTCATCGACCAGAGTGGCTCAAATCAACGGCAGCGCGACAGGATAGAGTGATGGCCCAGATCGGTTCTGATGAGCCTCTTTCCTTCACTTGACAAGTTTCACAAGATGAAAAGAACAGAAGAAGAAGAAAAAAAAATAAAGGAGCGCTGCTCTTCTTTGATTAACTCAAATTATCATTTCAAAGCGTCAAGAAGACAGACAAGATCTGTGTTCCCGAGCGTCCGCGTCGTCTCGCTTGAACACGCACGTTTCACGAGAACAGCGTGTGATACAGCGTCTTTGTTGTGGCGATGAAGTTCCGCGTGGACTCTTGTGTAAAAAATCATTTTTCCAATATGAGGACCACCGCCCCCCCCCCTCCCCACCAACGTTACTGAGACACACGGAGGGGAGCCGCGCATTACATGTGGTGGTGGGGGGGAGGCCGGCGCCTGGCGACCTCTCGCTGCTCGGCCCGACCCTCTCTGCTCTCGCAGATTGGTTATCGATCCGCGTCTCCGTACGCATATCGCCACGTGCACTTTTCTCCCCCCCCGCCTTCTTAACCCCACTCTTTTGTGTGGAGACAGTCTCGCCGCCGCGGTGTCCCGTTGCATGAAAAATGCTGAGCGGCGCGAGCCGTGTCATCCCCTCCCCCCTCCTCCCCCCACAAACCACTCCTCCATAAATAATGATCGCTTCAGAGGCCCCCGTCAATTTAGCTTTGTAGGGCAATATTTTCCAAAGCATTTATTTTTCCAATTCAATAGATCCTCATATTTCATTACCTGAAGCAGCATCAGTGTCTCCCCCCCCCCCGTCCCCTCCTCCTCTTCCCATCTGAGAGCGAGGGTCCGGACATGTGGCTGTAATCAGCCGCGCAACCTCGACGCAATCGATAAACATGATAAAGAGTTTGGGATCGATCGATATCACTTGTTCTGGATGTTTTTGCAAGGTCAGAGAAGAGCGATGGAAGCGATTCCAGCATCTTCTTGGGGAACTGTAATCAAAACGAATGGCCGCGCTCGACCCTCACTCGCGTATGGGGGAGGGGGGGGTAAAATTTGGCAAAACCACGGATTAAATATAACTGAAACCAAATCCTGCGGCGTGCAAAGGTGCAGCTTTCCCCACTGCGCTACTGTACTAGAGTGTGATCCTTCTTCCTTTCTCTTCGTATTTCCAGCTTTAATTACGGCGCCCCCGTCTTTTATTATCAGCCAACAGCAGCGATCCACAGCGCTAACCTTTAATGGAGTGTGGCCCCATTGTGCTCTCTCCCTCTAATGATTGTGTCTGAGCTATGATATTGTGTGTGTAGGAGGATCTCTGCATTCCAATCTTGCCGCGCCGCGCCGGAGTCGCCGCGTTGATTAGAAGACGGCGAGAAGTCGAGCTGCGGCTGAGCTGGCTCTCTCCCCCTCTCTCTCTCTCTCTCTCTCTCTCTCTCTCTCTCTCTCTCTCTGACAGAGGGATTAAGTTCTCTGCCGTCCACTTGGCTCTGGTCGTTCTTTTATTACCTGACGAAACGTACGTAGAGGAG
Organism: Malacoctenus tetranemus; assembly: GCA_032274765.1. NCBI lineage: Eukaryota > Metazoa > Chordata > Actinopteri > Blenniiformes > Labrisomidae > Malacoctenus > Malacoctenus tetranemus. The sequence goes on from JAUESF010000051.1 coordinate 12,437,476, forward strand.
AGGGGTGAGTTTTAATGAGGAATTGCTGGAAGCTGGAAGATTCAGAGGCAGGACTCGTCCTTTGAACACAACATGTTTGCACCTCTGAATCGGTCAGAGTGGTAGTGTGTTTAGACTTGGACTGTCCACTCGCTCTTTTACATTGAGGGGGGCGGGTCTTAATCTCATCCTAGCTCGGGATGCAGCTGATTTCGAGTGGTTGAGAGTTGTCATGTGATCACATAATGGTCAGATTTGCCCCTCTGTTTGAGCGCAATAGGTCGCAGTTTAATGAGGATCCATGTTTACACTATTAGTCCACTTGGAGAGATTTCTCCCTCTGCGTTCCTGCTCGTCATTAACTTAACAAATACGAGGAGCATCGGCCTGCCACAGTGCAGCTCTCAGGTGTACTCAGTGATTTGATTGGCTTCGCTCACGGGCCAATAGAAGCAGCTCTTAGGGACGTCCTGTGGCTTTACTTTTCCTGACTGCTTTCCTCAGACTGTCAGCGTACCTGAACCAGTGACTGTTGGACGTCACTTCTGGGAGCCCTCCGTCCCTTCAAGCCGTCTCCAGACCCCAATTTTGGACCTCTGACATCGGACAAAAGCTATTTTTAACCAACGTCCAACAGCAGGAGCCTTTAAGGGGGATCGCTCCTCACGTTTGGGGATGAAAGTGAATTTTTTTGGGCTTCGAGCAAAGTGAGGAAAAAAACACGGTTTTGGCTTTTTCAAGCTGTCACTCCACAAGCCTAAAAAAAAAAAGCCTCCTAATACCCGTCATTCCTTTTGCTCGACAGGTCCTGGGCGGATATTATGTCAGCCGCACTTTGCTGCTTGATGGAGGCACATGAACCAAAAGGTGGTCATTTCACTTCCAGAGGAACACGAATCAGCGCGACTGCACGTCAGGAGCCTTGAAGCCCCCCCTCCCCAAGAGGTCTGAGGACGTGCCTCGCTCGCCCGGAGAACGAGCGCTAACAGCTAGCAGTGAGGCGCTCCGGTATCGCCTCGCAAAATGTGGGCGGTTCCCCCGCTTTGTTTTTGCGAGGGGGCCCCCCGGTACATCACTCAGCCGTCCCCCCCCCCGTCCCCCCTCCGACAGGCGGCCAGCTGTGTCCGTGTCAGCGTTCTGTCAGGGCGGCGCCGCTCCTCAATCAATCATCCCGTTAGCCCGTCCAACATTTCCAAGATGAAAATGACGAGGAGGGGGGAGGAGGGAGGGGGGGTGGGAGGAGGGAGGGGGGGACCAGATTGGTATTGGCGACTCTGGCAAAATTAGCACGTGCCGGAGGTCCGCCAAAGGGGGTCAGCCTCCTCGAGCTGGCCGACCGACGACGGCTCATCACGGAATACATAATTGGGCTGCTTTGACACTTTGCGGTGGGGGGGGGGGGGGGGGGGGGGGGGGGGGGGGGGGGGGGGGGG
>JAUESF010000051.1:12480951-12493988 GCA_032274765.1 Malacoctenus tetranemus
CCCCCCCCCCCCCCCCCCCCCCCCCCCAAGCAAGGTGTGTCTGTTAAAGGTTACCCAACAAACAGTGAAAAAACAGGTTAGGTCCAGGGGGGTTGGAGCTGTTTAGATCCTGCAGCTGAATTAAAAGGCCGTGTTTTCATATTTTTGAAGTAGAGAGAAAAAAAAATTGCTGCTGCTTTATTTATTTTTCTTCATCTCGTGTCGAAGCTTCGAAAGAAGAGAAACATTAAAAATGCTGATTCCCAATGGAGGGGGGGGGGAGGGGGGCACAGAGTTCAGTCATCATCCCAGAGACACTGAGTCAAAAAGTAAAAAAAAGTCTAAAGTGACTCCCTGAAATGCTCACGTCTCCTCGCATCTCTCTCTCTCTCTCTTTCACTTCCCTTCCCTCTTTATCGCTCTCTAACTCCCCCTCCCTCCTTCCATCTCTCTCTCTCTCGCTCTCTCTTCCCTGCTCTCCCACTCCGTGTCTTTTTCTGGAATCGCCCGTCGGTAATGTCAACAGAGATTTCACGGCACAGTGCCGGTGCATCAGCCGGGCTCACATTTCCCCTACCTGTGATTTACATCAGAGAAAGAGGCTCATGGGGGATTTTCCATGCGAGGCCAAGGGAGAAGGGAGCAGAGACGGTGGTGATGATGGTGGTGAGTGAAGAGCAGAGGAGGTGGGGGGGGGGTGTAAGCAGGGAGGTGAGCTTGGATGGAGCCAGTATACCCTCGGGCTTGATGCAGAAAGGCACTCTAACAATGGCGACGTCGACCACTCGACTGAGAGATGTTTTTTTTTACCGCAAAGGGAACCTGCGTGAGTGCATTCAGGGTTGGCTCCTTAAATGTCACATTCCTCCTCGCACTGCACACAGGTCTCACTGAGTTATTTCCAGTATATTTTTGGAACAGCAGCATATGCATTTGGGCACAGTGGTGTTACGCTTCCACCAGTATACTCCGTGAGGATTTGAAAGCTTGAAGTCCTCCTTGATTTAAAGCACAGGAATATACGCATATGCGCCAATGACTCACTTTGTCTGATTTAAAATTGTCATAAACATTTATTACGAGGCAAGTAGAAGGTACAAAAAAAAAAAAAAACCTTTCATTTATCTAAATTACCACAGGGTGTTACATCGGTCCAACAGTTTGGGAGAGGATGCATCAAAGTTAAAGGTGAAACAAGGTGTACTTGGAGGAGGAGATTTTGTTTTATTTGTATTTTAAAAGCAGCTTGGAATTTACGAATGGTTGAAGTATTTGGCAACATTCCCCCCGAAAATACCCGAGTGAAAAAATACTGCATTTAATTTAATTCATTTTCAAACCCAATAAGAGTGTTTCACTGCACACCAATTCTTCTTTCAGTTTCAATCATACCAAACACTGAGTGGTATCAAGCACTGAAAGTGATAAGAACTGTCAGGCAAGACAAGGCAAGTTTATTTATATAGCACAATTTATACACAAAGTAATTCAAAGTGCTTTACAGTGAAGGCAAATAAAATCGCATACAAATACAGATAAAATCGCATAAAAAAAGCAAAAAAAAATCGCATAATGGAATGAAGGAAAACTGTTAAAATTTGAGAGATTTTGTTTTAAGACAGCCGGTAACTAAATGTTTTTATGAAAAGCCTGAATAAATAAAATAGTTTTGAGGCCTGATTTTAAAGAGGTGAGTGAGTCTGCAGTCCTGAGATGATCTGGAAGTTGTTTCCAAAGGTGAGGAGGAGCACAGTGACTGTTGGAACAGTGAGTAACGCTCTTTCTGAGGATCTGAGGTGTCTGGATGCTTTATGCTCTATGAGTGAATCTGAGATGTATTTAGGTCCAAGACCATTCAAAGCTTCATAGACCAGTAGTAAGATTTTAAAGTCAATCCTCTGACACATAAGAAGCCAGTGCAGTGATTGAAGCACAGGTGTAATGTGCTCCACCCTCTTTGTGTTGGTGAGGACTCTGGCTGCAGCATTCTCAATGAGCTGGAGCTGTCTGACTGATTTTCTACTAAGACCAGTGAACACACCATTACAGTAATGGAGTCTGTTGAAAATGAAGGCATGAATAAGTTTCTCTGAGTCCTGTTCGGTCAAAAAACCTTTGATTCTTGCAACATTTTTCAGGTGGTAGTAAGCTGATTTTCTTACAGTCGATGTGATTATTAAACTTCAGGTCAGAATCAATCATTACCCCAAGATTTCTGGTTTGATTTGTTGTTTTTAGTGCCATAGAATCCAGCTGAGCCATGACCTCTGACCTTGCCTCCTTTGGGCCAAACACAATCACCTCAGTCTTCTCTGGGTTCAGTTGTAAGAAGGTGTGACATATCCACTCATTGACTCCATGTAGGCTGGGCTCTTGGCTGTGACAGGGATGTCCTTTTCACGCCCTGTGTGATCTGGAGCAAAGCGTCATGAGATTGGGGAGACAGAACAGCCTCCTCACTCGCACCGATGTCCTTGGTGCTTATCACAGATCTCCTGTTCCACTGAGGTAATCCAATGGCGTGACAAAGGTTGGCACCGAGCAGTCTGGATCCAGTGATATTTGGATGGACCACCGTCAGATTTCAAGCGCTCTTTACAGTTCCAAAAGATGTTGAAGTTGTCGATGAAGTTGATCCCTCTGGCAGCACAGGCTGAGGTCAGCCACGAGTTCAGAGCCAAGAGGCGAGAGAGGTTTTCAGCTCCCTTACCCAGAGTTGGAATCGCTCCTGAGATGAAAACTCTGTGTGACTGGCAATCACTCAGTTCATCCAGTAGCAGGGAAAAAACCTTCAGTCAGAGCCACATAACCAGTCTTCTTCCGCAGTACATCGAAAGAACCCGTGTGAACAACGAGGTAGCAGAAAAATTACAATCATGAATCAGAATCTGAAGAAGGTTATTGCGAAGTATGTACTGGACATACAAGGAATTTGTGTTGGCGTTGGCAAAACACGCTGATTGATTTCATGACAGGTTACAAAAGAGTGTCGTCTCTTCTGTCAAAAACTGGCAACTAATTGTGCTCAATTATTTTAAAGTCCCCAGTGTGTCGGGGTACGATGGTTTCGGTGGGATCAGGTCCCTTCAGCTCCTAACTTTAAGGCTTTGGTGTTGTTTTTTATCCAGTTCCACCACTAATGTTGAAATGTACTGAATAAAGAATTTTCTTTATCCGTGCACTGTCTCAGCAAATATTCTGATGATACACTGTTACCACACAGTTTCACAAGCCAAGATATGTGGCAAGACTGCCAGCAAGGTGAAATACTGCATTGTCTTGTTGTTTCAGGCAGTGTTGTAAACTATCCTCAGACATTTCTTGCAGAGAAAAAAAGTCAGTGAGACAGAAAGTTGAGGCCAATTTAACGTCTTGTATCAGGCCACCTGCTGAACAGGCAACTGTGAAACATTCGACAGAGGAAATGAATCCCACAGTCAATCAATGGCCAGTTTATCAATCATTGACACACATGATAATGTACTCTGTATCTACATAGTCTGTTGCATGCTTCAGCTGTTTGGTTTCAGTGGAACCTCTTTGATAAGTTGAACGCAGGCATTTAGACCGGAATCCTTGTGTAAGGAGACTTGGGGTCAGCTGTTTACATGGATGTGATGCATTTGTAATGGAGTCTGGTGCTAGCGTGTGCTGGAGCATTAAATTTGAACAGCTGTGCAAAATGTGCATTACACTGCCACATATGCACCCGTCACACACAGTGTGCTGGCAGGAGCACCAATACAATCAGTTGATCTAATAAAAAAAAAGGATAATGCTCCCAGTGATGATGTAATGGCACGGAGTGGAGTGGCGGTTCAAACACTCCCAGCAAACAGAGTTTGGTTTGCTGCTGGGCTGCATGCATGGGATAGCTGGGCCTGCCTGCGTCAGTGGTGAGTCTAAATTGCCTGGAGGTGTGCGTGCGTGCGTGTGTAACAAGATTGACGACTGATTGTTTAACCCTCCTATTGTCCTCAAAAAAAAGTCACACTTTTGCTCCTTGGGGTCAATTTGACCCCAGGGATATTTACCTCCAGAAAATGATTTACAGAATATTTTTGACCAATTTTTTTTGACAGGCACTTTGTTTATTAGTCAATTACATAAACAACCCCTTGAAAATCAGTGGGTTGACCTGTTCTCTAGCGCCACCATCAGGCCAAACCTTTAAATTTGCAATCAATTAATCTTGAATTTTTCTCACAAATCTTTTCATAATTTCTTCTCAGCATGAATCACCACAAGTCTGGCTCTGGTGATGAGGAATAGGACCTTTACTGTAGCGCCACCATCAGGTTTAGAGCACATTCACTCTCACAGAACGACCATGTTGATAAATGTTGGCGACTCCCCTTTTCCTCTCATAAACAAATTTACTTATTTTGATCTTTTTTTGTAATATATTTGTGGTTAGTGACTGTAAGATCTCACTCACTCCTCCTCTTTTGTTATCCAGGCATGACATGAGACAAAACATGGAATGTCTTCAGAGACATGGTGGCTGGAAAAATTGCTCTTCCAGTCTCAGTATTCCAAAGGCTTGCTCTTGCTTCACCGTTTGTCTTGTATTCTTCTGCTACAATTAGCAAGCCAATGTAGGCTTCCAAGTCAACTACACCCAAGTCTTTCCACCTGTCTCCATACACACGCTTTCCCTCTGAATTTGTTTTCTCAAGCACAACTGTTTTGATCGGTGCGAAGAGCTTGTTTGATGACTTGTTGTCATCTACATGGCTGACTGCTTATCTGGTGGGTCCTGGAACCATTTTCATAATACTACTAGTGCTATGTCTACCCTGCTGTTTCAGTGGGGAAAGGAACCACAATACCTTTCATTTTTGTAAGACATTGTGTCTGGAGGTGGTTGAGGGGCAACAGGAGGGTCAAACTCTCAGTCTCATCAGATGAGAGTTCCTCAAAATCAGGGTCCTCCTCAAACAGTCCTCAGTCTCATCAACAATCTCCTCTAAGTCACTGTCACTGTCAAAGAGCTGCTCCAAAACATATTTGACATAAACATTTTCCCAGAAGACATCTTCAAAGAGCAAATGTCCAGACTGCAGTATACTCAGAGCACAATGAGGAAGGATTTGGATAGAGGACTGCCATGAAAGCTTTTATATGTGCTCTTCCATGATTTTGCATGAACTACCAATGTATTTCTGGAATACACAGTGTGGCAAATATCTGTTTTATTTTGTCAGGTGTGATTTCGGAAGGTCACATGGACACAAAAACACACCTTCATGTCCATGGTGAAGGAAAAATCAAAGTTCTAATTGAAGAAAAACAACATAAATCAACTAAAATGTATCACCTGCAGCTGCAGGTGTGGTAATATTGAGTCACACACACTGCTGGACAAGTTTTGACAGCTAAAACAGCTTGGGGTCAAATTGACCCCTGAGGACCACCGATGCGTGTAAAATGTGTGCAGCACATTGAAAAAATGTCATTGTAAAAATGTTATGCTTTTTCAGTAGTTCCCATCAAATTAGGAAAAGTCATGAAATCTGAAGCAAAAAGAAAAAAGTCAACTAGTTTTTTTTGGATGCTGTGGGGAGGAACCAGGAAGTGACGCTGCTGGTTGAATCTTGCAAGGAGCAGCTTTAACATTCCGCACAGCTTGTTGGCTCTTTGTAAAAAATCTTCACCCAGTTTTTTTTTTCTAATTTAATAGAAATAACATAAAATTCTTCTTTTATCTACTTCATTTTTTCTGTTTTTTATAATTTTTTAAAATTTTATTTTGAAAGCACGATGCTCTTTTAATTTGTTTCCCTTCAATTCTTCTTCAATTCAATTGATTTCGTTTTGCTGCGCACTTTTTCCTGCTCTGTATTGAAGGAGTGAAGCAGCCCCTGCTTTTGATCCCGCGTGCCTTTGTTAGGTGAAGCGCACGCTACACGCCGGCTACATATAGGGCGAAAAACGACGACTGGCGGGGCCGCGGGAAGCCGCTATCACCAGGCTTTTGTTTACCCCGTTCCAATTTGCGCACACCGGTAAATAAACAAACAGAACGGGCCCCGGTGTTGAATTAATTTTCTCCTCCAGCTGTGTACTCTAATTGGGATAATAAGCTGAAAGGTTATCAACACTCCATGAGGCATTTTTCAAGCACCTAGCCGCTCGCACCCCCCCCCCCCTCGCCTCCCCCCCTCGGCTGCATCAAAGCGCCTGGTGGAAACACAATGCCACGGCTCACTCTCTGTGTTCATTACAACGCGGCGACAAACGCATACCCGAAAGCCCCGCGAACAGACGAGTGCGCGTTGGTTTTTTTTAGGCTGCCGAGTCGACTGCAATGCGCGATTGAAAATGGAATTAAAAAAGCCACAGACAGGAAATCCAGAGGGGGTGGGAGGTGGTGGTGGTGGTGGTGGTGGGGGGGGGGGTCCATATCAGAGGGGAAAAGGACCCGAGCAAACGACTGGAGCACACATAACGCATGCAGATGCTTCCACTCAGCCACGCTGCATGAGACAAATAGGCAATTAACATCCAATCATGCTCAGTCGCATGCAGGGAAATGCAGAGCCGCGGCGCGGCGCGCTTCAGATTTAGTGTCAGGATGACGAGGCGCCTAAGTGATTTTGAAGGAGGGGTTCATAACTGGGCCACGGATGGCAGGAGCTTCGGTCCCAAACACACTGTTCAATTACTTAGCGCTGCAGACAGTCGCTCCGGAGCGGAGACGCGTCACGTGGGTTTTGTTTACGGCGAAACAGGAAGTGCCTCTCTCTCTCTCTCTCTCTCTCTCTCTCAATCTCTCTGCTTTGTTCTGCCAGTGCTCCTCTCACAGCGGTCGTCAGCGGGGTCGTTAAGCTCCGTACAAATGACGGTCATGCACTTTTCTTCTGGCGTTCACACATCTGAGGCGCTTTCTTGCATTCCTTGCACAGTCTTACTTGAACTGCTCAGCCTCCAAATACCGTCATTACAGCACCGTTTTTCGCCTCCCTTTTTTTTGTAGGCGAAAAATATGTTTACTGGTATTGAAGTGTACCTGCTGTCGTTATCACAGGCCTGCTCGCTGGAGTCGGCAGCTCCAAATGTGACTGTTCAATGCCACGGTGTAGCTTTCCTTTCACTTTAAGTGACGGGTGCCTGCAAGGTTGTTTCTGCAGGCCCGAGGGCAGATTTCCTCCCCCTGGCAACCCATGATGGCCGAAATATGATTGGATAATCAAGGCAGGAGGCAGTAGCTTTAAAATGTATGATCTTGAAAAGTATGGGGATAGAATATAAGGAATCAGGTGATCTTACAGAAGAAAATATGACAGCTTGATCATATGAGACTTGGTGGTGCCAAGCAAAAGGATTCATTTTGTGACGATGAACACATGAATACAGCCATAGCTTCATTTGTTAGCTTCCAGTGGTATGCTAATAGCAGGTCATCGTTAACTTTATTGCAGCGGTGCAACTCCTGATCACTGCATGTTATCAGGCCACCGGATGACTCTTCATGTGGTAATGAGTTTCTTGAGAGTTGACTGGAATACTAGCACGCTGTTATTGAATTATTTACTGGAAGTATTATGGACTCATTAAAGCAGGTGATGGTTAATTGATGAACACCCATGTGACAGAATATCCACCACTTCCTCCAGGAGTCATTATTGATTAAAACAGACGCGATTTCAGCCGGTCAGCTGAATTGATGCCGTTACATTTTAAAGCTCCAAAGAGGAAGTTGGACGTGAAATTCGTGGCGCCCTCTGGTGACCGTGAAAGTTATGGCACGGTGAATGTAGCGCGATAGAGAAGTGAAGGTTCAGGTGGAAGGATGTGTTGATGGACGGCAATAAATGCAGTATTTTTAACCACTTGGGTCTTTGATCCAGTCGATTAGTCGGGGCGTCTCCTTGTGTTGTGACATCTCCGAGCCATCGTACCTCTGGCCTAGAGCGTACTTGTATGATGGCGCCATTACTCCTGACATCTCCCACTCTGAGCCACCGTCCCCCCCTCCCACCGAGCCTGGCTGGTGTTTACAGGGGGGGGGCTCCGTGAATAGCTATTGACAGTGCGTATTGTTGATGAAGAGATACTAATGTGATAAGCGACCGCCCAGAACGAGGCACGGCGTTTTACGAGAGCGGCTGCGAGCTCAGTCGCATTACAGATACCGATCAGAGACATGGCATCCCCGTGTTGCTGTAATTATGCACCGCAACGGCGCCAATGCATTTAAAGCAGCCGCATTATTACAACTGACAGTCGACTCATCTCTCCATCACTTATTCAGCGCAAGGCAATTTTCCACGGGCCTCCCCAGATGGTTGTCAATTTTTATGCAAAATGGGACAGAGAGTCAGTCCAGCCAGGCCTGAACTGATACATCCCGGCTCGGGAGGGGGGTGGGGGGTGGGGGGCTTATTTGAAAGGCCTTGAAATAAAGTATGGGGTCTCCGTCTAATATCTGTCTGACAAAAGTGACAACGGAAAATACATGTTTTCTCACCGATAGTTTTTTTTCAAGGAAGGATGACAAAACATCGCCGGGCCCCCCGGGCTTTTACGGAGCCATTTATTCCACTTTAACATCTCCCACACTTTTGAGGGTCACTTAGGTTGCGTTCAAAGTGGCCATTAGCGCCCGCTTTCACAGACAGGGACCTCTCGCGCGAGGAGCACGGTGCGATACGAAAGAGGGCCCCCCCGTCTGATCTCTTCCGTCTGAACGCGGCGCTTCCACGCCGAACACAAACACATCACGCCGGGTTAAATTATAATGTGTCCGGATAGCGGATCTCAACCTGTTGGGAATGCATTAACACTGCGACCACCCAGCATACCCCCCCACCCACCCACCTCCATCACCACCCCCCTTTACATTCTGCAACCTATAATTAGCCAAATCATGACGTACACAATGCGGCCATGCTTGTTTTGAAACCTGCTGCGGTCCTGCTGCGCCTCTCGTACGCATCTTCTAATTGCAGCTGCATCGCAGCGCGCGCATCTCGTTTTTTCGCCCCCCCCCTTGTTTTGATTCTCCTTTGAAGGCTTGTTTTTTTCGGAGTCCATTTCGGCGTCGCTGTTTTGCTTAAAAGCCCCCCCCGGTGAATGTGCTGGACTTCGCCTGGGCTAACGCGGTAGCGTAGGCGATGCTCCTGGTGGTGCTCATCCAGCTGTATCGCCCCCTGCCATCGACCCCCCCACACACACACACACTTTCATTGGTGGATGAATAGTCTGAAAAATCCAGCATTGTCGTCTCACGAATTCAGATGGTTCAGACTGAGAAATGGTCACATGGCGCATCGTATCGCTTCACGTCATTCACATTCGCACGACGGTTGAAGTTGAGTGTCTTGCCCAGAGGCACTTGGGCTCCAAACCGCCAGCTTCAGGATGGTTGAGACGGTCCGTGACGGCTTAGGATCGTGCCTTGGGGTCGTCGGAGAGGGGTTCATGTCCTTGAGCGGCGAGCAAACAGGAACCACGGTCCCGTAAAAACGGCCGCTCCTCCTCCCCGCCTGACGAGAGCCTGCGAGACGCCGCAGAGGGTTTTTTTTTTCCCTTCACTATATCGATGGGATGAGTGGAGAAGACGAGAGGCCCTTTCGCTTTGATTTATTAGCCCCCCTCGCCCCGCCCCCGCCCCCCTCCCCCCCTCCGCTCAATGCAACTGTACCCACATTTGAAAGGTACATATTGGTCACGGCCCGCCATCGATTTCTCTACAGTGAAATGGATGGCTTTGTTTAGCGGTGAGAAAGTGAGCAATTTCAGCCACACTAGCAAGCTGTTTAATAGTCCCAAATCTATATTTCATTAAAATGATGACACATCGCAGCCCCGGCCCCACCTCCACACAACCCCTCCCCCCCTCCTTCTCCTAACTCCTGTTCTATTGATCTCCAACAGTTTGGGCCCTTGTAGAAAATAATAGATTGTCCCGGGCGTCGGCGGGCGCTCCTCCTAAACGCTCACCTTTCATTACACATGTAATGAAGCACGCGAATTACACGGCGACACGGGGGAATTCGAGGTCACCCCCGCCATGAATCTCTATCACTCACAATGTGTTACGGAGCAATTTCATCCTCGTGATGGGCGGCGCGGCGCGGGGCGGGGCAGAGCGGGCGGCAGTAAACACCGCCCGCCAGAGCGCCCGGCGCCGTAAGTTGTCCGGCACGGGGGGGACGCGAGGAGGAGGGAGGGAGAGGGGGGGCGGGGGATCCATCTCACTTAGAGCTGCGCGGTCCTCCAATTGTTCTGGTGGCGCCCGGAGGGGAAAAAAAAGCACGACAATCAATTTTTTTTTCAATTTTTTTTCACCCCAACTCGCCGACTCACGATTGAATGGCGGCCACGCAGATCGCCGACCCCATGCGAGAGCAGCGGCGTCCCGGCTGGGGGGGGGGGGCGGAGTGCGTCGGTGATGGATACCGTCTGATCTCGGCGCGACCGGAGGGTAAACACGTTTGACATTTGGTGATGACCTTATCGCTTCCATTAGGCCGCTTGTTTTTCCTGACAGAGATGGATAAGTGCGCTCTTTTTTTTCCCCCGTTCCATCACGGGGACCGACGACGCCCCGTTTAGCGCGGCGTCCTTGACAGGTCGACGCGTGCTCGCATTTGCATTCTCCGGCGCGGGGGGACCCGGCGCGTTGTAAGGTGAGCCCGTGACGGGCTGCCGCTAAATGGGGAGACTGTGTGACAGTCGGCCATCTGACGTGAAAATGTCCATGTGGGAATAAAGTCCTTGGACTTTGGCCTGATTTCAGCTATTGATACGATGCTTTTATTTTGAAAGTGTGGAAAAAAAAGAAAAGAAAATATTTGCACGGACGCACACATGTAAACATAAACAGTGATGAAAGCAGACAAACTAGTAAAACATTGCAAGATTAAATCAAACAGATCAACCGTGAAGTTGCAACCAATATGAATATTTCATTACAAAAAACACTGAATATTAAAACTGAAATGTTTCTGTAGTGTGTGTGTGTGTTGTGTGTGTGTGTGTGAAGTTGCTTCGTGATGGACGGCGACCTGTCCAGTGTGTTTCCCTGCCTTCGCCCATGTCAGCCAGTATCGGGTGAGATGAGTCACTCCCCCCCCCCCTTCTCTCTTCAATGGAATAATCCAATTCAACACCTCAATGTTTTTTGGAGCTTCTTCCTACTTTTAACGTAATGTAATCGTGAATCAACACATCAAGCTTCCCTTTTTGCTTTGGCAGCTTCGGTTGAGGCTCTCGTGTGTGTGTGTGTGGGTGTGTGTGTGTGTGTGTGTGTGTGTGCTGGAGGCTGTTCCAACAGAGCCCCAACCCCCCCCGCACCCCCCCCCCACCCCACTATTTCCAGCGCCGATCCGAGGAGACGTCGGCGCGTCCCGGACACCTCCCTGACTGACGGGGTGACCTCAGCAGGGTGCCGCGAGACGTGATCGGGGCGAGCACCTGGGACCAGTGGCGTGCGGTGGCAGGACGGGACGGGATAGCGGACAACAGAGGCCGACCCCGTCTGACCCGGATGCCCCCCCCCTCAAACCCCCCCCACTCACCCCCCCACCCTACCGACAGGCCCTCAGCTGTGCACCCCAGCGTCCATGGTTCATGGTAAGACCTCATAGATTGGCTTGAAGTCGCGTTGCTGTCAATTTGGGGGGGAATGGAAAGGTCCGCACGTCGAGAAGCTCTCCTCCGATGCTCCTCGCGGCTCCGGGGTCCCGCGTGAACACGCGGGGGGGGGGGCCCCCGCGCGTCCGATCTGAACCCCTCCGGTTTCCGATTACAGCAAAGAGCAGGTGTGAGCGGCGCGGGCGCAACAGGACAGCTTCCTGTGAATAAATGCATTTTGATGAGGCGCCAACATCGCCCTCCTTTGGCCCCCTCATTATGCAAACGAGGGATTGTGTTTTAGGCAGAGGGGAAGGAGGTGGAGGGCGCGGGTGATTTGTTTGCGGGGGGGTGGGGGGGGATTTCTTTTTTTTCTCTCTCTTCCCTTTCGTGCCTGCCTGGCAGTCATATGCTGTTGATTAACGGGCTAATGGACAGGCAGCAGAGTGGGGGTGAAGTAATTTCATACCAATCACTATTCATTACTTAATGAGAGATGATGACTCGGGGGCGCTCTCCAGCTCAAACAGCGGCGAGAGGCGAAGCTGATGAATCGTAATAAAAAAATCATATCATTATTTACCTCTTTAAATTCACCGGGGCCGAGGAACTTAATTAAGAGGCGCACGGGGAGGAAGATGGAGCCGGGCTTTTTGTTTTTTTGTTGTTGTTGTTTTTTTCCCTTTCTACCGCACAGAGACAATCATCCATCATGACCTAGTACAATCTTTGTTTACCGCTCCGGCCACCACAACAGCTGTACTCCTCAGCGGTTCAACTGAAGCGTAATCAAATCAAATAGACCGACGCGTCCGTCGTATATTTTAGTTTTTTTAATGCGCGGCGTCCCGTTGACTTTGGAGACGAACGGAGCAGAAAGAGTCGTCCTATTTAATGATTCCGCCTAATTGGACTTTAGCCGAAATTTTCTTTTAATGACATGTTGTTCCCGAGGTTCGTTCGATGGGGAGAGTAACGAAGTCGGCTGCAACCTCACGACGAGGATGCGCGAGGACGTGTTTACCTGAGCGTCGGTAAAAGGACGATTTTGTGGATTAAATAAGTGGAGGCGCGGCGTAGACCGAGAGGTTAGTCGGTGTGACGCGACGGACGCGGTTGGAGTTTGAGATGCTGTTGTTTTGGATGGGTGGAGGATGCGTGGCGGTTGGCTGACGACGACCTTCGAGAGGTCACTGGCTCATCCACCACACAGATGTAGACCAGGACAGGCCACAGAGAAGAAACAATCTAGATGAATACACATTTAGAAATACTAACTTGTGCTTTCCAGCTGTTTTAACAGAACAGCGCCTGATTAACCTGTTAATTCCTCGATTAATCATCGCAGCTCAACTAAAGTCGACAGGCTTCATTCTCTCACCAGTGGCAGAGCTGACCAGGTCACGCTCTGCATTACACTTGACGCACTTCCTGGTCGCGGGCCCTTGAATTTGACCTTCCTTTCGAATCCCCTC
>JAUESF010000051.1:12497255-12518306 GCA_032274765.1 Malacoctenus tetranemus
CCTCCCCCACCCGTCCCATCATCCATCTTCAACCATTTTCACATCCAACCATCAACCTCCCCGTTACAGAGAGAAAGAAAGATGAAGAAAAGCTAATTGTTTGATATTGATGTGATGAGTTGAAAGAACAAGACAACAAAGAAAGGAATAAAATACAAAATTCATTAAAATAAGCTGTGTCTGAGAAAAAAAACGTTTAAAAAGGTACATTTCTAGAAAATAGAGCATCTTCCTCCTACTGACTTTAGGCGAACTTAATAACTGATGAGGAGAATAAAGTTAAAATTTGGTCATTTTATATTTCTTGTAAATAGTAAAGTAACTCCACTACATTTGGTTACTGTAACTCGTAACTGTAATCACTTTTTTAAAGTTATTTGCATAAGACAACTATTGGTGGTACCGCCTTTTCGCCAGTGTCCACCAATGCAAACGATGCCAGTGTCAAAATGACCACCAGCCTCCACCTGTGTGTGAATACACAGTCCCAGCCTGAGCTTGTCTCTGTAGCAGGGTCCGTCTTCACCACAGTGAAAGCAGGGTCCTTGTTTGACATTTACCTCTAGAATTCACTGCACCACAGACGTAAAGTGTCAATATAAAACACCAGGTCGCTGTGTTTACCATTTCCCTCGCCTCTCCGAAGGCCCTTTCTCCTGTTTCTTTCGCCCCTCCCACCGTCCCGACGCCGCCTCTGTCCCTCCCACCCTCCCCGCCTGACGATCTGTCATCTCAGGCGTCAGCTACAGTTCCAGCTGCAGTCCCCGGCAGTGTCGGGGTCCGAAGCTCAGCGAAAAACAAACTCTTAATATACAGCAGAGAGCAATAAATCCATCCGGTGATGGAAGGAAGAAAAAAAACAACACTCTCATCACCGTCAGATCGGCTGTCTCTTCGGAAACCTTCGTCATCTGTTTCTGATCAACTCTGAGGAAGAAGAGAGACTTTATTTGTTTCTGTGCTTCACAGGGAAGAAAAAGGCTGTAATACCGCATCAAGCCAACAGAGGCAGCGTGCAACCAGGGATGACGCAGATCTGGCGCTGACAAGGTGCCGAAGCTTTGAGCAAATATTTGCGAGAGAGAGAGTTTTTCCAAGGATTGGAGCCCTCCAGGTGCGCCTCCGCCGTTTGGTGGGGGTGGGGGGGGTGGGTGGGGGGGTTCGCACCGAAACCGCACAGCTATGATCAAGTGCCGGCCCGCCTCCGAGGCGCCCGCGCGACGCCGAGCCCGGTGGATCACAGCAGGCCCCGACATCTGAAAGGATGACGCTGGCGATCCCCGAGAGCTCCAGCCTCGTTCCAGATCCAGATCCTGATGAGGAAGAAGGAGGGGGGGGTGGGGGGAGTAATAAAAAGAGAAGAAGAAGTTTAAAAAAAAAACCCTGCCAGCATATGAATGCGTGCGGCCGTGCTGGTGGATTTGGGATGCATTTCAGAAAAGCGCACCATATGCACTTGTCACTGAGTGGATAATCCCGAGATACGCCGGGATCAAGGTTAATCTGTCGTTAAAAATGAAATGGATTCAGAACATATCAAGACGCAATCTCCCCCCGCTCAGCACGTCTGTGGTTTTCTGCCCGAGCAGCACATTTTAGTTGAGGTGCCAAAGTCACGATGACTTAGTGAAGAGTCCAGATGTAAAGCCGCCACAGCAGTCTCTCTCTCTCTCTCTCTCTCTCTCTCTCTCTCTCTCTCTGTCTCTCACTCCTCCACCTTTCTGGCACAGCGTTTCTTTTTTGCACGATAGAGTGGACCTTTGTAAGGATCATCTATCATTACATGGGATTACCATTTCTTTGCATGCAGGGATCTCTTGGGATTACCGGGAGATTACTTCATATTCCCTCCCTCCCCTCCCCTCTCTCCCCTCCCCTCCCAATCCATCCCCGCCATCCGTGCCAGATCTGCCTTTATCTTCTGCATCCGGCAGCTTTTTTTCTTCTTCTTCTTCTTCTTCTTCTTCTTCTTCTTCTTTTTTCGGTAAGACGCTCCACCTCCACTTCCTCCACATCGGTGGAGAAAAAAAAAAACACGCGAATGAAAGAAAACCACCACTGTAATGTTTGAATTTTTCATATTGTTTAAGCAAACAGGCTCCCAGCGTCCCTAAAGACCCTCCTTTGTCTGAAGGGGGGGGGGAGCTCGGTGGCCGTGCTGTGCAGGAGGAGCCACTTCATTAGGAATGCAGGGAGCTGTTGTGGGTGAACGTGAAGGTCACGTTCCCCTGATATTGTCATTACAGAATCGACATATTACACGGGTGACACGCAGGATGGAGGCGACGCATGGAAATCTTGTCAGCGAAGCAGACGCCGGCTTTATGTGAATTCAAAAATAAATAAATAAATAAAATGGAGCGAAGAGAGAGAAGAATATATTACATGGTACTTAGAACAGGAGATTACATGCCACATGCTCATTTGCTTCCTTTCAAAGACTGAATGAGGAATGTTTGTGTGAAGTGCACCGATAAACAAATGGAAAATGCCCTTCAACACAGTCAAGAAGAAAAAAAATCAGGTTTGAAAAACTGCGACCAATTAAATTGAAATCATTCAGCAACAGCAAAGATTTTTCTGCTTTTCTTTTTTTTTCCATTTTGTGTTTAACATTTATTCAGTTTTTTAACTGAATAAAGTGATTAAATGTACAATTTTGATACATTCAAAATAATAAAAAGACAGTGAGTTCCTACATTTGCTGCTTAAACGACAAATCCTCCATCGAAGGCCTCACGAGCGGCTGATAACCGACAGGTGTTACAGTCTGTCGAAGCACTCAGAGAGCGCAAACCTCCGCCAAGTGGCCACATACTGACCTGACAATCCACAGGAGCTCAACTGTAGTTCAACAAGGTCACACAAATTTACATAAAGCATGAGAAATCAGAGTCTGATGCACATTTTAGTGAAGCACAATCATTAAAGTCAGATTAGCTGTTGGCTGCACTGTTAGCTGCTGCAGACGGTTGCCATGGCGCTGCACTTCCTGCCGTTTCCCGACTTTTAGAAAAGCAGGGTTTGTAGTCGCTGTCATCAGGAAGCGAGTATGTGGGTACGGGTGCCCTGCAGGGTCAAAAAGACTTGCTTTCTGTGCGTCAGGCAACATTGATCGAGCCATCAGAAAGGTCACCTCACTGACTGGCCTCACCGAAAGTTTGAACTCATTAAATTAGCATTTTAACATAAACAGCAAACACTTCCCGAAGGCTTTCGGAGATGGAGTGGTCCATAATCCCGCCTCCACACTGATTATCCAACCATGTATCATTCATGAATACCTAAAAAAAAAAAGAAAAACATGCACTTGACACTTTTTTTTTTGTTCTCAATAATTTTTTGGTTTTTCTTTTCTCTTCGCAGGAGTCAGAAAGCGCCCGATGTTTTGACTTCACTCAAACGGCGATATTAGACTGTGTTTGCTCAGTCGGTGGGCGTCTGCAAGACTTATGTAACGTCGTGATCTGCGAACTGACTGAAAGTGAACGTGTAAGTCAGGGAGGCCGGGGTGGGCCAACTTTCTCCACAAAACTTTGCAGTTCAAAAAAACTCTTGCATTTTAGCCCCTCGACTCCTCGAATGAAGCTGGGATCTGTGCGATCAGAGGAGATAATTGTTAGCGCGCTAGCTGGCTGAGCTGGGGCCCGTCGGTCGGTTTATTCACAGAGAATGTGCGAGAGGTCGCTGCGCTTCGTGGGCTGATCACCCCCTTCCAACTCCAGCTTTACTTACCACACACAGAAAGACACTAAAATCAATCAGCTCCAGTGTCAGAGCTGGATGGAGGGGGCGAGGATGCGTGTGTGTATGTGTGTGTGTGTGTGTGTGTGTGTGTGCGCGCAGGGAAAAAAAAAATAAGTACAGCTCTCCGATTGTTGAACTCTTTCTCCGGCTGTGTCTTTTTCCTCTCTCCTCCACTTAGCATCAGCCCGGGCTCTCTCTCGACAGCCTGTCATCCCCCGCAGATATATCTGGTTTCAGGATTCACTGACCCTTCCGCAGCTGCAGCCCACCCCGGCTCGCAAACGATACGGGCAGCGCCCGGGCGAAGTGCGGCTCGCTTGGCGGAGCCGCAGGAGCGGGCGGACGTTTGTCAGAAATCACTTTAGGATGTGGACTCGCTGTTGTCCAATGAGTGTGCGTTTGTGTGTGTGTGTGTGTGTGTGCGTGCGTGCGTTGGTCACTTTGGGTTCAGAAAAAAGAAACACAGACACCATAAACACCCCTCCTCCTCCTCCTCCTCCAGATCTCTTACACCTCTTTGGTGTTATTGCCAGGAAAAGTCTGCCTGTTCCTCCACCACTCTGTGGAAAAACACCAGAGGGCACGTTTATTGCCTGGATGCACCGGTAACTGTCTCCAGATCAGCGTTGCTTCTCAAAAGTGCAGCACAGTCTCATCCAACTCATCACGCTCACCTACTGCAGCAGCTCCCGAAACAAAGAGACGAGACAAAACACAACCGGACAGTGAAAGACAAGTGGCAGGGTGGACTGTGTAGCCTTCGGTTCGTCATGTATAACATGTGTGACAAAATGGCTTCATTGCTTAAAACCTTTAAATAACTCCAGCCTGTGTCACAGATCTGGCCAGCAGAGAGAGAACGAGAGAGAGAGAGAGAGAGAGAGAGAGTAACAGCACCACCTGCTGGACACAATCACCAAGCATGACTCTATGAGATCCATGCGTGGAAGGAGGTGTCAAGATACAATCTCACCAACACGAGACAGGCCTCCTCTTCCGACTACCCCGCGGAAAACTTTGGCTCCTCGGGAGCATCTTCGATCGGCTCCCGGGACGCTGATTGTTAAGCCGACGTGGAAGGGCGAGATCAAACGACGGTTCTTCAGAGCGGCCGACGTTTCGCTCGGCTCTCTGAAAGGCCGGCTGCAAGACAGCGGCGGCGGCGCGGCCGGATGTCAGTCCGAGAAGTAAGGAGCGGAGGAGGTTCGCAGGCCCCCGTCAAGCAGCCTGACGTGTGATCCATACAACAAGTAGGGCGATCTGTGTAGTGGAGCATGAAATTACTGCCTGTTTTTAGGCACCGGCAGGAGACGCGGAGATGTTCACCAAGTAGTTACTTCTCACAAAGGGGTCGAAAGCCCCCCTTTGTTTTCCCACCAACACTACTCAGGAATTTTTTATTTTATTTTATTTCCAGCAATTTATTTACTGAGGCAAAATAATTATTAAAATTCTGAAACTTTCAAGTTGTTACAAATTTTTTTTATTATTTTTATTGCAAGTTGAAACAACTTGAGAAAACAAAACAAATATGGAAATAAATAGATTTAAAACAGGTGCATGTTCTTTGCAAGGTGACACACCACCCGTTTCACTTGCGACGCCACCTGTAATTTGACACCAGCATCGTTTCGGCGTCGGCTCCTTTGACGCTTGGCTGTAAATCTTGGGACCGACGCAACATTAAGCGGGCGCTGATCTGATGGACAACGTGCTGGAAACTGAGTGTGGGAGGACTCGCTAACTCAGCCGGGGGCCATTGATCCGAAGCCTGCCGTCGCTCGTCACAGCCAGCGCTCCACACGCGACGGTGGCCTGGTTGCCTGCGACAACGCGCCTCTGTTTGAAGAACGTTACCTCGCTCCAATGTTCCATCGTTCTCAGCCGTGACATTAATCCGTCTCGTCTCACTTCCCGTTTCACCCCCCCCCCCCAGCCCGGGAAACAACGTGACATCGCAGGTTCGAGGGGCGTCTCCGAGAGTCCGGCGCCGCTTCGCCGCCACGGCGCTCGGGTTGTGATGCGGCGCTCATCAGTGTCATGGGAGATAATGAGACCATGTGAGATCTTATTACCTTCCAGCGCAGACAGTTTGGTGCAGCAATAATTACTCCCACTGGCGGCTTGCTTATTGACGATGCCTGCCCGAAGTATCACTCTGGGACTAATGCCCCCCCCACTTCCCTCACAAGGCAAACAATGGAGTGAACATCGCTTCAATCAAGGCAGAGTGATGGATTTAATGACAAAATCATTTTTCCTCCGCTTTATGGCCTGGGAGGAGCGACACATGCAGAATAAGATGGGTCTCCGGGGGGGGGGATGTGTTTGTGGAAGAGCGATGCTGTAAACAAGAGCCCCCTTTCATTTGCCGCATCTGACGGTGAGCGAATGTGACCGACCAATAGCTGTTAACTCGAGGCGAAAGGAACGCGAGCGCCCGTCCCACCTCTTTGGGTGTTTTTTTTTGGGGTGGGGGTGTGGGGCTCGTCCTTTGGGGTCGGCGGTGGAAAAACGAGCTCTATCGATTTGAGGGAGGTAAAAAAAAAAAAGAAAAAAGCTAAATAATGGGACTCCAAGTAGCCTCAGTTGGATCCCGAGTTCAGCATGCAGTGACAAATGGGCGGCGGAATGAGAAAGAACACCCTGAAATCAAATTGAGTATGGATTGTTGAGGGCCCCTGGATTTATGGCCCCGGGGTCTCCCAAAACCTGGAAGTCATAAATTGATGCTGTTGAAGCGGGGCCGTCAGCGGGGGGATTGCCGCTATGATTCGTTTACCGCGCGTGTCAAAGGCGGACAATACAAATGGCGAGCCATTGTTGTCCCACAACAGGGCTCGTTAATAGAATATACACAGACAGAAGTTAAAGGCCGTGACAAATCTGCCTCCGAGGACCGAGAGGGGAGGGGAGGGGAGGGGAGGGGATATGTGGCTGGAACGGCCACATATCTCCGCACAGCACACGCTCGGGAGCCCCCTCCGGTGGGTGGGGCCTGGGTCTGTCCTCAGCAGGAGAGGGCATCAAAGAGGGAGGAGAGAGATAAGGAAGTTTTAATCAGAAGCTCAAAGGAATGTTTGCATTGTTAGCATCGGGAATGTCAACGTTTGTGTCAAGACGCCATCTGGTGGCAAAGGCACAATGCAGGACAAAAATCAACCAAAGTGAAACAAGTGATGCGATTTAAATCGTGAAGATCTAACAAAGGCTCGTGCTTTGGAACCTGCCTATTGCTTTTATTTTGAAGGCTTTTGGTTTATTATGAAGGTCAGAGTGAGTGTTGCTGCCAGCGTGAGTGTCCTCGACATTGCTTCGGTCGTAATTGTCAAGGCCACCAGAGGGCGCCAATGATACTGAAATCGAGAATATTGAGATCTTTTTTGTGGCACTTCCAGATTCAGGTGTGCAGGTACAACAACCTTCATATAACCAGAGAGTCAAAGGCAGACGGAACAAAAACACAACAGCAGGATTATACAAAAGGAATATTCTTTAATTTTAACATGACATCTGTTATAATAATAATAATAATAATAATAATAATAATAATAATAATACTATGCTATAGGGATTTTTGTATGTATATTTTTTACACAGGGCTTAAGCTACTGAGGAATACATACAGAACAGTCAGCAACATAGAAAAATATTCGAGTAGTATTGGCACAGATGAAGTCGTATTTACTGTACACATTTTTACATTCAGCAAAAAAAAAAAAAAAACCCAACCGCAGATTGAAATAAATACATCTTTCTCACAGTGACATCGACGTGACTTTCCTATTACATTCGGTTCAAGCACGAGAGCGGGCGACAGCGGCACCCCCCCCCCTCCCCTCCCCGCACGCACACACATGGGCTACACACGTAGAGGACGCGCAGTAAAGGGAAATCCGAGACGGACAATAAAAAAAAGGTTCAAGTCAGCTAGTTTTGAAGGTTGACAGCAGTAGGTGGGATCTCGGGCGTCCGCGGCTCGCCCCTTGAATTTACTTGGGGTGACGGCAGAGGGCTAAATGTACACTTAGCTCTGTCGGAGCCTCGTTTCGTCAGAGGAAAAAGGGGAAAAAAACGAACAATTTTTCTCCTCGCGATCGGAGCTCGGGGTGTAAATACAATCCTTTCTGATCCAATTCCGCGCCTCCGAGTGAAACCTCTTACCGGACGGCCATCCGTCTCTTGGAAACAATTTCATACCTGTATTTGCCCTTGACGGGGGCCAACCTCAATACCTTCCAAACACTTTCTCCCTCCATTGATTCCCGCTGACCCCTTTGGGCAAACACACACACGCAGCCACACAAAGGAAAAGCAAACAAGCTAAATCCTCATCCATTTCCCGTGTGTGTGTGTATGTGTGTGTGTGTGTGTGTGTGTGTGTGTGTGTACGAGAAAGGGGGGGGAGGGGGAGGTGTTTGAGAAATGATGCATGATGCATGGCAGCCCCCTGCAGATTGCTTACGCAGCTCTGCTTTGTGGGTTTTTTTGGGGAGGGGGGTGGGAACGATCCACGCGTCCTGAAGGAGCCCATTTGATTAGAGTCAATCACGGTGACACTCTGCTTACCGAGCAGCGCGGTGGCGGTGCCGGCCCCCGGCGCACAGGGTGGGGTGGGGATGGGGGCGGGGGGGGGAAGAGCACTTTGCGGTGTCATCGGGGTTGTTCCCCGAGACAGCGCGCTTTGAAGACGGCACAATGCTTGAATGGCCGAGACGGACAGCCCGCGGATTCGTTTGTAGCGCAGGACTCGACCTTCACATCTGAAGAAAGCCGCGCGTGTCGGAGCAAACAGATCGGGAGAATGGCTGTTCGCGCTTTGTAAAAGCTCCTGGAGGTTGAGTCAAGGTTTTTTTTTTTTTTTCCTACCTTCCTTCTTTCTTTCAATAAAGTGCACTTGTCATCGAAGCCAGTGCAAAGGTTAAAATATAGCTTCTCTTGTATGTACAGTAACTACATGTAACAGCAGACACACGACAGCCAGTGGGGAACGAAATGACGGCAGTTCTCCAGAGTCAGGGAAGGTAAACATCGCCTGAGGAGCAGCTTAGTGACAATGGGGACAAGGATGAGAGGGGGGGGCAGCTTCTCATCGAGCTGATGAGAAATCGATTGTTGCATTGTAGAAGAGCACAAGGCTGCTACGATGTTTCTTCAATGCATGGGACGCAATCTGCAAGAGGGTTTGTTTTTATCAAGCCCCAATAGCGACATGATTTATATAGTGGAACCCCAAAGTTGGATTTCCAAGTGTTCAATTTTTTATCAAGAGAGCAAGAGATCATGATGTTTATGAAGTCGGTTCTTGACAAGGTTCTTCTGTGGGAACCAGAAGTCCCCTGAAAATGCCTTTAATTATGGGCTTAAATATCCCCAAACTATATCTTAAACTACTGAATGTTTATTTGAATAGTGGCATTTGCTAAACCCCTTCCTCTGAAGACATTTGACATGTTGAAAGAAAAAGCCAACACCACCAGATTTCCTTTCATCCATGTTGATGTTGTGTTAGACATTGTCTGATTTGTTGCCGTTGGATTTGGTTTTCAGCACTGTGATACATGGTTTTGGTAGCGGACTTGCTTTGGTTCAATGCAACTACAGTTTTGGCAAGATGTGATCATCCACCCATCCATCAACCCCAACCTCCCCGAGAAACAGAAATTTAACCCACATCGTTGATTCCAAGATCAAACAGCTTGTTTTGACGGTATTGGAATGAGGCAGCTGTAAGGCCTCACAGTGTTAGCATGTCCATCTTCTGGGAGGGCGGAGCTTAGCAAACGGAATTTGTCAGCCAGTCAGTGCAGACGTGCACGACCTGCTGCGGCTTGAGCTGAATCTTGTTGAGGTCAGTGAACGAGTGCAAACTGATAGAAAAACGGAACGCATAAAAACACGCGGGCTACACACAATCTTAGGCTACATCGGGTTGGACTCCCACCAGCAGTGCACGACAGCTTTGCTTCCCATTGGACGGACTGTTTCACCCGACACGACGGAGGTTCACATTGAGCTGGACTACTCACATCTCAGGTACACACTCAGAATAAAAAATAAATACTTTGAAACAATATATTCATCATCTGTAAAAAGGACCGTCTATGTTTTTGTACAACAAAATACCTCATGTACAATCAAAGAGGGGGGAGGGGGAGGGGGGGTAAATGCTGCGTATCTATTGCCTCGGCTCGGAGGGGAACAGGGGAGGCTCGGAAACCGGCTCTAAAGGGAAGTTAGGTAAATGCTTCACACCACAATTAGCGTCTCGTTAGTGATCGGGCGGAGAGAGGCGATTCGTAAGGCTGGCGAAACATCCACAGGTCAGTCCCCCCCGCCCCCGCTGACGCCCGGTGGTTTTTGCGTTGCGTTGCATTTAGGCTACACGTCGAAAACCCGGGACCTCTGAGTTTAGCACTTGGAACAGTCGTGACACGCGGACCTTTCTAACAGCTGCTCGCAGTCCTGACGGATGGGGATAATACGGGCGTACGCGCCCGGCACGTCCGGGGGGGTTATATACATTGCATGTTCTGTACAGGGCGGAGGGGCCTTCGTGTCCGTGTGGACCGTGCCCCGCCCCCCCGGCGCCTAGCACCCTTTTTTTTTTTTTTTTTTTTCTTCCTTCTCATTTGAAGTAATTGAGTCCTGCCACCAGGAAGAACTTCTCCAGGAAAAGTTCCGAGTCCAGGACCGCGATGTGGGCGGCGCGGCCGATCAGCGTGTTGGCCGTGTTGGGCAGCGCGTGGAACACGTTCTGCCGGATCAGCCGGCACTCTTTGGCCTCCACCAGCGGCTGCAGGAGGTTGTTGATCATCTCGGTGTACACAGGCCCTTTGGGTGGGGGTGGGGGGGTGGGGAACAGGGAGAAGAGTCGTTAGCCGTGGTGCCAACGGACAGTCTGTGCAAAAGATTCTAGCAGTTATGATACCAGACAGGCATGTCATTCGGGGGGGTTCTAAACGCCAAACTTAAGACCCACCTGTTCACTGTCGCGTTTGATTTCTAACCTGCTCAGTCTGACTTTCTTTCTGTCCTTTCATTCAGACTCTAACTGTCGCTCCACCTCCCTTCCGTCCTTACCTGTCGTCCGGTCTTTGAGGGCCGTCTTGCACATCTCGATCCTGGCGGAGTGGAAGGGAACGTAGCGGTCCTGCGGAGAGGCCACCAACACCACGTTCTTGAAGAACTGAAGCCCTGAAAGGACAGAGAGAGAGACAGAGAGAGTGAGAGAGAGAGAGTGAGGGAGGAATAAACGTGGCAGCAGAGGGACAGTCTGTGAAAGGGCAAAACCAGGAAAGGAGAGAACTGGGTGTGTAAAAGGCAAAGTACAGCCACAAAGTACATTGACAGGCTTGATATGATGAAGCTGTGGGCTTCCCCCCCACTTCCCACCCCCCCCTCTCCTGTCAGTGTGCTTTTAACAGAGCACACTGGTGGGTTTCCAATGGCAGGGTTTGGATCATTTTGTCAGCCTGCCACCGCTCCAGAGGAGGAGGGGAGAGCGAGCAGCGTTTTCAGGCTTATCTTCTTCAAGGCTGCATGACAAACGGCTGCTTTGTTCCCCTCACACAGTGGGGAGGCCCCTCGCAGGCCCCTCGCAGCTCGCTGGCAGGGGTACGAGCGTTCGCGAGCTGACACACACGCGCCGAAATTTTTCGAGGAGGGACGAAAGGAGAAAAAAAAAAACAAAAAAAACCCACGAGACGACGACATCTTCATGAATATTTGAACAGAGTTGTCTTTCAGGCGACAGTACGCGGAGCGCGCAGCGGCGCGCCCGGTGGTTGGGAGGCTCTCCGAGTACCTGGTTTCTGGCTCAGGAGGTAGAGGAAGGTTTTCCGCGGGTCGACGTGGTCTCTGAAGGTGAGCTGCAGCAGGGAGCCCGACTTCTTCAGCTTCTGCATCAGCCACAGGCCTGAGGAAGAAACACACGCACACGCACACACACACACACACACACACACACATAAATGATATAAAAAATGATCTACTTCATGATCAATTTATTATTAATCCAAAATCAATATATAATTTGACAAAAATGAAACTTAACATTTGAAACTACACAAATATAAGAAAGATCATAACTTTTTCTTTTTTTTTTTACCATTTATGAATTAATTTTATTTTTTTGTAGGCTTTTTTAAGTACCTGCAGAATGTCACATCTAACTTTGTAAAATAAGTTATTGTTCCATAAACGTTTGACGAGTTTAAAGTGAACTCTCTTCCTTCCATCGCCCCTCAGTGGTAAGGGTGCACGGCCGGCGCTTCTCATTGGCCGGCTCCTCAGGTCCTCACCTGTGCTGACCAGCGCGCTGTTGTTGTACAGCGTCCCCAGGTGGGGGCCCGACAGCGACAGGAAGGTGTGCAGCTTGGGCAGGTAGCAGCGGAAGCGGGGCCGGGTCAGCACCGAGCGGATGATGATGTTCCCCAGGGAGTGGCCGATGAAGCTGTGGGCCGGAGAGACGCACGACTTTTACCGGGGGGGGAGGGGGACAACAACGTGCGTGACAGGAAGGGAGAGAAAAGGCCCGACGCCAGACGCCTCCGATGACCTGCGACACCGAGCTGAACATCGACTCCTCCGGAAGCGAAGAAACCGGTTCGTTTCCAGAGGCTCTCGCTTTAATTGATTAAGTTGCAAACATCCTCAAAGGCAAACACAACATAACGACGCCAACATAGAGGACACGGCATCAGAATTAATAGCATCCTCCCAGCAGTGGGAAATATTAGATTCATCAAGCTTTGTCTTTCACTTAGTTTTAATTACTCCACTGCAGCGACTTCACCCAAAATCCCTCATCGCCGCGGCGACGGCGGCGGCGGCGGCGGCGGCTCCCCGGCTCATCCGTCTGCGGGCTCGACTAAATATAGAGGTAATGTGCAAAGAAGCAGATGCTGCAGTGGCAGTCCATTGCATTTTTGCCTTTGATACGCTCCCCGCGGAGAACGTGTCACAATAAAGAGAGTTCACCAAACTTGGGCTGGAAACTCTCACAAAGAAATAAATTGGCACATTGAGGGCAATTAACTGGGAAAGATTAATAGCTTAATTTGATCGCAGCCGCCTGCATAAGGGAGCACAGTCCATCAAAGCGCCGGAGTCAGGAGCTTATTGCCAATGTATGATAAGAGCTTTGCATCCATTTGGCGCCACGTGCTCGTCTGTACGTTCACGTCAGAAGTTGCGTTTTGGAGTCCAGATGCCTGATGCGAAGAGAAAGGAGTTTTGTAGTCTCTGCTGCCATCTGCTGACCACGTGAGGAACGTTCAAGTTTGTGGACAATGAAAGGAGGTGGAGGTGGAGGTGGAGGCATGGAGGCTGACCTTATCCTCCCGATGGTCAGGTTGTAGAGCTGAATGTGCTGGATGATCTCGTCCAGCAGCCGGTCCGTCATGGTGTCGAAGTCTGCGAAGGTGTCGGCCTGCAGGGGGGCGAGGGGAAGGGTGGCAGTCGTCGGTCATCGGGTCACATTATGACCCCCCCCTTACCCGAACCCCACCCCGCTGCCATGTCCAAATCATACCTGGTTCCTCTCGGACATGAGAAAGTCCAGCCTGGATCCCGGGAGGCCCAGCTCGATGAAGGTCTTCACCAGCCGGAGGTCTGCGCTGTTGCCTGGGAGAGGAAGAGGAGAAGAAGATACCCTCCATTGTCAGTGACTGGTGAGTTCATGTAGCAAAACCCCCTTTGATCCTAAGACAGAGCAGAGTCCGTCTGCAGAGTCCGTCCTCACCGTCGAGGCCGTGGACGCACACCACCAGGTGGATCCCGTCGTCGAACTCCTCGTCGTCCTCCTCCGGTGGGAAGTAGGGCAGGTCGGACGCCAGCAGAGGAAGGTCACTGTACAAACTTGCCTGGAAGCACAGCTCTTTGAACAGCTCCTCTTTGGCTTTGTAGAAGCTGAAAGAAGAAGAGCGGGAACAAAAGGTGTTTTTGAGAGAGAGAGAGAAAAAAAACAGGATGACCGAGGAGGGGGTCGCGGAGAAAGTCGCTCCCAACATGAGTGCAACCAATCGGGCGCGGCCCTGCCTTGTGTTCATGCATTTCATTAGCGCGGCGTTCGGCTGCCCACTCTTCAAGCGTCCTCAACACAACACGGGGGGGGGGGAGTCTCAGCCTCGTAAAGTAAGCTCCTCAAACTTTTATTCCCCTCTCATCCCACCAGGTTACAGATCGCAGCCGCGCCGGCGTCAAAACAAATCGGATTCCTGTACTCGCAGCTAATCGTGATGGATTTGTCTGCACGCTCTTTGATGTGATTTAACGCGCTCAGGAGGCATTTCACCTCGTTGTGACTTCCCCGCTTCAAATTTTGCCCTCGCTCCGGTTTTGCGATGCCAGACGGGTTTTTTTTTTTCCTCTCTCTCTCTCTCTCTCTCTCTCTCTCTCTCTCTCTCTCTCTCTCTCTGTGTGTCTGTCTCTCTCTCCCAACATGAGCAAACTGCCAGCTCCCAAGCCAGATGTCAGCAGCTCGTCTCCCCGGTTACCCAGAAGACCTTGCGCTCTGGCCTGTTTTTTTTTTTTTTCGGCTTATAATCTCACTTTTGCAAACTTCTCCGCTTGGATGACGGCCCACGTGTGCAACAAACACGATTTGTTGACGCCGGCGTCGGTGAGGCGTCCTGAACGGGGAATAAGACGTAAGAAACGCGCCGGAGCTTCCGAGTCCAAAGCGATTCCATGGAAAGTGCCGAAGAGCTCGTCAACTTTCTGATCACTTTAGGTGCGTGTGTGTGTGTGTGTGTGTGTGTGGGGGGGGGGGGGGGCATTTCAGGGAACTCAGTCATTTGTGTTGTACTTTTTATGATGAGATAAAAAAAATACCGAAATTCATCCGTCGACTTTGAGAAGGACTGAAAAAGGCAGACAAATTTCTACATGTGAAGCTCAAGAGGATTTTCTTGGACAGTCCTGTGAAAACATGCATCATCAGCTATCAATTGGTCATCAAAGGTGCTTTGAGGACATGTGACTTTGATGTGAAGCCGGATTAAAGTCCCACAGGTGTTTTTCTGATTTGTTGGAAGTATGAAAGTCAGTATTTTTAATGGTGTGATTGATGTACGACACACTTCAGATCACAAGTGTTCTTTTGAGGTGGATTAAAAGTCACATTTCTGGTGTGTTGAGTTGCTCACACCTCTAATTTCTCCTCTGATTTCTGCTGACTTGCTAAATGTTGAAGACAAGCACAGAAAAAAAAGAGTTTCGGTGAATTTAAGACTTTTTGTGGTGAAGTGATACTCACTTCAGCATCCGCTCGTTGGTCTCGTCGTCCATGTTGAGGGGGCTGAGCGAGGAGGAGGAGATGATGCCGAAGGAGCCCAGCGGCTGATTGGTGATCGGTGAGGTAGTCTGGCGGGTGGACATTCCACTGATGGACGGGGAGTCCCGCAGAACGGAGGAGAACGGCAGGCAGGTGGGGGCGCACGACACCGACATGTTCACCACCTCCACCATCTTCTTGTTGACGAAGGCCAGGCCCGAGTTGGGGATCTTGGACGGCTTGGTCTGGCAGTCCAGGTGCTCCCTGTCGCCGGCCGACAGCCCGTTGAGGTCGGGCGTCGGTTCCCCGGCAGCGAGCCCCGTCAGGTCGCTGGGCCTGTGCGCGGCGCCGTCGGGGAGCCCGCCCGGGTGCGAGGCGTCCAGGCGTCCCTGCTCCCCGCCCCCACGGAGCCCCCGGCACTCGTCCCGGTCTGCTGCGCCTTCGTCTGCGCGGCCGGGGGGCTCCGCTTCGACGAGATGCACATCCTCCACTGAGGCGCTCGCTCCACTGGTGTGTGTTTGATCGTTTACATCCTCCCCCCGGCGCCCAATAACTCCGCTCCCCTTCACACGGGGGCTTTCAGACGCTCGTAAAAGCTCCGACACGCCACCCAGCACCGACGGGTGCTGCGACACGTTTGACGCCTCCGAGCCGATCGTCTCTTTGAGAATGCTGAGATTTCTCGCGGAACTCGTGTCTGACAGAGACGCTTCGGACTTCTCCGAGCAGTCTCTCCGCGCCAGGACGTCACCGGCCGTGTCCAGCACGCGGTCGTCCCCGGCGTCCTCGGGGCTGCTGATCTGCGGCGCCGACACCGACTTGGTCAGCTTGCTGAGCCGCCGCAGCTGCTGGTCCTCCTCGTAGGGCAGCGAGCTGATGGAAGTGAGCGAGGCCTGGATGCCGCCGCTCGGGAGGCTGCCGTTGCTCTCCGCCTGCAGGCCCTCCAGGGAGCTGCGGTGGGCCCGGCGGCGGCACGCCGCCTGCTGCGGGAGCTCCCGCTCGCTGGAGAAGTCCCGGGGCGGGCGGCCCCGCAGCAGCGCCGCCTCGGCGGGCCACGCCACCGAGCTGGGCTCGCTCTCGATGCCCGAGTCGGAGATGACGGAGGACGAGCGCTTCATGATCTTGGAGCCCGCCAGGCCGCGGTGGCTCGCCTCCTTTCGGGGGTCGCCTCCGAACGGGTGCGCGGGCGGGGGGGCGGCGGTGGGCGGGCCAGCGTGGGGCGCGTCCTCGTCGGCGTCGTCCGCGGAGTGGTTTAAAGGCATGGCGATGTCGGACTCCTCGTCGTTGTTCTCCTCCTCCTCCTCTCCTGCGTTGCTGGTGCTGGTGGCGTCGCCGAGCTGGACGCCAGCTTTGGACGGGCGACGGGCGGGGGACTTGCGGCGGCCGTGGGCGGGGTCGATGAGGGGGCTGTGGTTGGAGGGAAGGACTCGGCCCACCTCGGCTTTAGATAAAGTGACATCACAAGGTTTGAGCGCGACGGAGGCCCGGACGGACGCGCAGCTTTCCCGGAGACCCCCGTGCGGTTCCCTCAAGGGTTCCACCTCCACCAAAGAGAGTTCAGCAGCGTCCTTGGAGCTGGCGCTCTTTCTGGTGGTCTTGCTTTGGTTGGCCATGAGGGACACGTACGTAGGAAGGTCCATGCAGTCGTCACTGTCCAAGGAGTCCTCGAGTATTGCTGGTGATCTGGTGTCCTTGCTGCTGTCAAGAACCCCCTGGACAGAAGGGACGTTGGGGTCCGTGGCGGCTGGCTCATCCGTCGTTGGCACGTGTGACGCCCAGTCTGAGGGACGACAAGGGAACTAAAGTTTTTGTCCCGCAACAATCGGCAATTTTTGCCTGAAAACATCGGCAGTGGCTTCGAAATCAATCTGACCTGTTTGAGGCGATTCGACGTATCTGTCCTCGAAAATGATGGGCAAGCTGTTCCAGTCTCCGTCGATGTCCAGGCACTCAACCGGTAAAGGAGGCATCTTGGTCAGGTAGTCCGAGTTCCGCACTTCCGCAGCTATCTGGCCGTGTCGGTTAATCCTGGACCAGAGAGGGACGAAGATCACCTGCAGGCCCCACACACACACATCTAGGCCTCTTTGCTTTACAGGAATGGTTACTCACAGTTCCTCTTGAAACGTCAGCGACGTCTCTTTGGGGTGTTCGGTGAAGAAGTACGCCTCTGAGAACCTCCTGACCTGATGTGTCCAGAGAGAAGAGACAAAAATGAATCCGGGCAAAGGAGAAAGCGCCTTTTTTTTTCCTGCCTTTTTTTTTCTTGCCTTTTTTTTTCTTTCCGCCTTTTTTTTTTCTTCCCGCCTTTTTTTCTCTTCCACATCCAAAAGCTTTCTCCCTTTTTTCTTTTTTAGCTCCAATTAGAAACGCACCGATTTTAGCAGTCAGCCACCGTGACGGGGCGAATCACCAGAAAACACAGTCTATGGTGTCTCCCTCCACCACGCAAATAACAAAAATAAGTTTTAATTGAAACAGCGCTCGGCTGGCGAGGCGGTGTGACAGTACCCCCCCCACCCCCCACTCTCATTCCCTCCCCGGGGGGGAGGGGGGGGGGGAATCTACCACCAAAGCAAACATGTTCATTATTTTCAGACAACTGAGACGAAACAGCGCGGCGTAATCGAGCCTCGAGAGCCACTCCACTGTGAAGCACATATTCATATTAAGGAGCCCGCTGATTAGATGGAAATTGCGCTGGAAATCATATTACCCTGCTCAGCTGGGTTTGAGACGGCCCAGCTCTTGAATGGCATCTTATCGTTTCCCTAATTCCCCCTTTGTCACAGCTCGCAGATCCTCATCTGGGTAGAAAAATGGTCTTTATTCAATACCCGGCCGAGTAATGCGGATTTGTTTGGGGAGGGTGTTTTTGGATGTTTGGAGGTGCGACGTTTTTCTACAGACGAATGTTGGTTGAAAGAACGTTGGACGGTGGTTCTCGGGGTCACCCCGGACTCGACCGCAAGGACACCTTTCGACAACGCGGTGGTTTCCCGCATCTTGGGAGATGTGAAGCCGAGACGCTTTGGTTCAGTGGCTGTGAAACCTTGAAGAAATCGGTCCCAACATGCCCGCGAGGGAGCGCTTCCAGATCTAAAATGTCACAACGCTTAAAAGGAGAAAAAAAATCCAGCTCATTGTTTCTGCTTATATTTTTGATTCCGTGTGGGCGCTGAGGATCAGAATGGCTATATTTACACAGTCAGCAGTGAAAGACGCGGCAACTCAGTGGAGAAGGGGGAGAAGTGAGGGGGATTGCTGTTGCGTAAGCTCCGCGCCTTTGATGGACTGGCACCCTCACCCGAAGCGTGTGGTGCTCCTGGGCCAGATAGGACAGGATGTGGGGGTTGAGCACGGCGGCCTCCAGGAAGCGGCTCCACAGCGCTGCCAGCTGGGAGCAGAGCTGGCTCACGTCCCTGCTGATCTGCTCCGCTACCTTCTCGTGGCCTTCCTGCAGCTGAGCAAGAGACACGCGGGAGTCATGACGCACAGGCCCTCAAAGATCCACAGGACTACGCGCGGAGCAGCGTCCACCGCCTCCTGGCTGGGACCGGACTTCAGCATCTCTTAAATACTATGTTATGTCTATTTTTTCCAAACACTTTTACTATTCATTTTATTATTTCATTTCTCTCCACTCTCCACCCCTTCATCTGTTTATTTCATCATCATGAAGACAATCTGAAATATCCGGCCCACTGTAACAGACGATTAAGTTTTACCGGCCGTCTCAGTCAACCGCGTGAGTGTGTGTTTTTTCCCAATGCACTGACCTGCAGGTCTGTTGTCAGCTGGCTCAAGGTTTCCTCAACAGGCAGGGCCTCTGTGGAAGGACAGTATAAGCACAGGTTAGCGTAGACACAGAGCTGTCCTGTCAGAGTGTGTTGGTGGTCCGTCAAAGGACTCAGTCACTCATTGTTTTAGGCTGAAGTTACATCAGGAGTAGGCGGAAGATGCTCCGTAATGTGGGTGTGGCGCAAAAACAGACACAGCAACCAATCACAAGAAGAGCACGCAGTGACAAAACAGCTGAGATAAACTACAAACATGGAGACAGCAACACACAAGTATGCAAATGTTGATTTTAGTTTGCTATTTGGTTACCAGCCCCTGCAATTACAAGCACACGTCACCTAACCTTCATGATGCTGTCAGGACTTAGTTTCATGAGAGATATGGAAGAATTCCTCCTCCAGTAAACAAGAGCTCAGTGAAATAGCAACATTTAGCTTTTGAACAGAATAGAAAGAGCTGTGTGACCAAAGGATGGTCGCTTTACTTCCTGTCATGCGTCCCTTGATGAGACGGTACCCCTCCAACACTGCTCTGATGCCCCCCCCCCCTCCGGTTCAGTTCCTCACCTGATTCCAGCGCAGCCTGCTGGAGCTGCGGGATCTCCTTCACCAGCGCCGCGTAGTAGGCGTGCAGGCCGGCATGCGCCACCAGCAGGAGGCGGCAGAGGCGTCGGTGCCACGTGTGAGCGCGCTGCAGGCAGTTTTCGCTGGGCACATAAAAGCTCCCCTGCGGAGGGGACGAGAGGCGCGGAGGAAATGTCAGCTCCTGTGCAGGTCGGCGGTCACCTCTGAAGGGAGGAAGCGGAGCCCCCCTTTCTAATGACCCACGTGTTCACACGCACTTGAACTTTTACGGCCGGCGCTGCGGCAGTTACGCGGGGGCTTGTCGCGCTGACCTCTGTGGCAAAAACAACTCACAGTCGGGCTTTTTTTCCCCTCTGACATGGGCAAAGTCATGATCATTACCGAGGATCAAAAAAGACACCGGTGATGAATGGGGCCTATGCACAGCTCTGCTGCAGCCTGCGTTGGATCAATGCCCTTACGTGCCGCCGGGCGACGGAGGGCGCGGAGAAGGATGACCCATAATGCAGTTCATCAATGCCAATCCGATAGGCTTCCAGGAAGAGGGATCGTTACCAAAGGAGAGTTATGGCATTGGGAGCATTTGGTTTGTTTTCTCTTTCAGCAGGAGAGACATTTGCAGGACGAGGAGTGAGTGAGCAAACTCTGGTGGTAATCCGGTCACCTGTTGATCCACAGTGAGGAAAAGGGTGGAAGCATGAAGGAGCTCGGAGTCTGGGTGTCTTTGAAAAAAGAAAATTGACTTGTAAAATTTCTTTTTAAATATAGGAGATGATTTTCTTCACTCTCCAACATCAGTAGTACAATTTAAAACATTGATATAATATTGAAATGTTATATAAAAGTCAACCCTCCATAAATGCCACATATATATTTCTATTTTTTTGTTTGTGTGTTTTATTTTTTCCTATTTTATCGTCAAATCTCCAAACATGATAATATTCATGTTCATTCATTCATTCATTTCCTTTTTTTTTGACTGGAGGAAAAAATATGTTCGACTTCAGTGACTGTTTAAAGCACTAAGCTTTCTGTTGAATTATTTCACTTAAATGTAGCGGCGGTTTCTTAAGCTTCTACTTTACATCTCCTAATCCATCAGATCTGAGTGGGACTGTGGGGAGAGTCCGGGTTCGCCTGGCGTGAACAGGAGTACAGGAGTGTAATCATCAGCATGTCCACCAGGTGGCACCCCAACAATAGAGTAGAGCTGGGCCTTGCCGGTGCAACGTGCAGGGTTGCCTCCAGATCAACACCTCTCGTTTATCTTCTTGAAAAGCTCGTGACCCCCGCAGCCGGCACCACTGTCATTGTACCCGTCACAACAAGGCGATGGAGGAACAACCCCCCCCTTTCCCCTTACCCATGGCCCCCCCCCCTCCCCCCTGACCTTACACAGCCCCTACCACCGGCGCCACTTATCGGTGGAGTTCCTACCGTGGTTGGGATGCCTTCGCAGCGCCGCCGCGGCTAACAGGCCGTGACATGGGGGGGGGGACGCGGCGGCTGATGCGCATCCGAGGGGACGCGCTGTAATTTAGGCCCCGAGCGCGTCGCGCTGCAGGCAGGGGGGGGGGGGGGGGGGGGGGGGGGGGGGGGGGGGGGGGGGGGGGGGGGGGGGGGGGGGGGGGGGGGGGGGGG
>JAUESF010000051.1:12519120-12530262 GCA_032274765.1 Malacoctenus tetranemus
TTCGATCCGTCCCTGTGGACGCACAATCAAGTCACAGAGCAAACTCAACCACACAGACTCATCACAGCTGCACGCGCTCTGTAATCGCCGCCCGTGTTGCCACCTCCAGACCGGGAAGGAACATCTGTATGTTTACTTTCATAATTCTCTCCGCAGCTTTATGGAGCGGCCGGCGCGGAGAAAAATAGCTATTTTTCCGGATGAAGCGGTCGTTATCCCTGATAAACACAGTTTCTCTCCTCGCTTGACAATGCAGTGTGTGGTTATCTGTGTCTGAGTGTGTGTGTGTGTGTGTTGCAGTTTGTGCTTTTGTTGACCACTTTCTTCCAGCCCTTGCTTCGCTTCGCCACAGGTCGATTTCGGCGTTGTCGCTTTTAAAATTTGTCCAATTTTCATCAGAAGCAACACAAATATTCCACTATCTTCTCTCTTGACCTGAACATAAATCGACACTTTTTTTTCCCTCTCTCCAGGAATTAACGCCGCGTCAACAGGAGGAAATGCCGAACGAAACGTAGCCACGGGTGAAGTTTAAAAGGAGAAAAAAAAAGAGCCTCTAAATAAATAAAGGTGGAGGCCGGGGTGGAGGCCGGGGTGGAGGAGGCGGCGGCCCTGTGTGTGCACGTTTCACCTGCAGCTATGTGGTACGTGGCGCTTGTGAGCAGAACTCATTACTGTGATCAAACGAAGCCCCCCCGCCTGGCTAAACGCACAGCTTATTAAAGTGCCCAGCCAGGGGTGAGGGTAAAAAAACAAACAAAAAAAACAGGAGGAGGAGGAGGGGGAGGAGATGGGTGAAGGTGGCGGAGGGGGGGGGGGGTACTGTGGAGAGGGAGGGTGGGGCGCAGCTCGTTAGGGTTTACAGAAGCAGCTGTGAGGTGCGCGATGCAGGAAGAAACGATCGTATATCTGCTGGTTGTGCTGAATAAGGGATAGCTGTTGGAACTGCTTCACACTTAAAAGACGCATTAATCGGTGTGAAACACTCTATTTAGTCAGACCGACTTTTCTTACGTTCCCCAGTTTTTGTTCCCCTCCAAAGTAAAAGCACCGAAAGCAAAGTTCGAAGCGCAAAAGTCGCAGATTGCGAGGTCGGACACGGGTTAGAGAGGAGACAAGAGACCGCGGGGGTCGCACGCCTGGGACGCAGGACTAGAATCTGCAGGCCAGGGTGGAGAGGAGGTGGTGGTTGATGGCTTTTCAGCTCTGAGAGACAAAATGGGCTTTTTTTGACTCTGGTGTGACTTCCTATTTGAGCCCGGCTGAGCTGTATAAAGGTCAACATACCTCAGAGATGACAGGCTTGCAGTAGCCGGCCCCGAACACGAGGTTCTCCACCGACACCGCGGAGGGGTCGCCGGCGCTCTCCGGCGAGCCCTTCCCGAGCCAGGAGCCCTTCCCTGTTCGTGCAAAGCTGGAGGAGAGAGAGAGAGGGCAAGAGAGAGGGTGAGAGAGAGAGAGAGGGTGAGAGAGAGAGAGAGAAGAGAGAGAGAGAGAGAGAGAGAGAGAGAGAGAGAGAAAGAGAGAGAGAGAGAGTGTAGGCCGTGACTGTGTGAACGCAGACAGACGCGCTGAGGGACAAGTGCTGCTACTGTGCCAATCAATCGAGTGCTTCAGTCATCCATGTAATGCATCCTGCAGTTTCTGACATCGACGGCTACACTCATTACATAAGTGCCAGAACTCAGTAGAAACAGGAAGTGAGGGTGAGGATGAGGATGAGCGCCGCACCTGATTAGCGGCTGATGTAAGGCAACCAGTGAGGCGTGTATCGAGACGGAGATGACCGACAGGTGGAAGTAGTCGAACATCACGGGGACGTGGTGGTGGAGGCCCCTCCGCGGGTGGAAGTGGAGGCTGAGGGTGCGGCTGCTGATCAGCGGGACGGTGGCGATGTCGGCCAGCCTGAGCGAGAGGGGGGGGGGACACAAACTCGGTGGGCTCCCAGGCAGCAAAGACGAGCAAAGCGTTTCCTGACATGGCTGACAGCCAAATGTATAATTTTGGGACAAAATTTCAAACTAGTAAATTGAGTAAGACTGTATTTTCTTGTAATTCAAAGAAAGTTAAAGGTTATTAATGAAGTGGATTTTCAGCTTTTCGCAAATTTGTCCCTCATTTAAAAAAGATGGACTTTGTCTGCGTTTTTTAAAAAAACTATTAAAAGTCCATGCTATATTTTATGTTCGCTTTAATGTAAAACTACAGAGAGAGACAATTAATTACAGGCATGGCGGCCAAGTGATTTTATTGCATACAGTAAAAAAGTGACCCTGGAGAGGCTGTAACTTGGCTCTAAAGAGGAGCAGCTTCGTCGTAATGGAGCAAAGAAAGACCTGCGCTGAAGGCTTTTTCTCTCTGTCTCTATTTTTTAAAAGATGTCTGAGATTGCGGACTTGTTGCTTGGAATCCAAAAGGAAAACCAGTGTTAGCAGAGGAGGTGAAACAAAAAAAAACAGGCTGTCTTTAGACTGGTATGAACATTAAACGTCCCAGTCGAGGCTGCGGAGGGAGAGCGGCGCGATTCGGCCCCGTGCAGTGTTGACAAATACTATAATCACCCAGGTATGACAGAAACTTCAAGGTACAAGCGCGGAAAACGCTGCAGTGTTTTAGCCCTAAAACACACACACATAGACACACACTCATGCTCAGACACCTACTGTTGCTCATTATCGGTGAAGTGAAGGTCCAGCTTCAGCTGAAAGTCCACCTCACTCAAGGCTTCTTCCACCTGCAAAAAAGAGCGGCGGGGTCGTGTCAAGGAAGGGATGCTCGGAAAAGAAAAAAACAAGGAGCGAGGGCGAAAACTTTGGTTTTAACAGTTGGATGCAAAATGTTTATACGACAAAATCGGCAAAAGAACTTCAAAGCTTTGGCCACTAGTCACAGAAATGTGTCCACATGCAGAGAGAATGGCAGATTACAGAAAACAACATCAAACATAGTGTTAATAATTCACGCTATCGCTCAGAAAAGCTCAGTTGGAGAGTCGAACCCCTTTCGGAGCGAGTGGCTACTTTAAAGACATTAGTGGCAACTTAGGGGCTCCAAGTTTATATGCTACAAGCTTGTATGAATAAAAGAACAAACGGTAGTGATTGATGGATGGTAGGATGCAGAGGCAGTGATGCCCCCCCCCATCCCCCCTGCTGGCTTGTGAAAGTCTTAGGAGAAGCTGGAGGAAGGTGTGAGCGATGACAGACCACTGTGTCCACGAGGAGCTGAAGGTGGGCCTGACTGCCCCCATGTCAGTGAGACTGATCCCAGTCAATCACCAGCCATTAAGTGTGGCATCAACGTGTCCAAACACATAAGCCAAGATAACTAATCTTATCTGACCACAGTCCCACCTGTGTGTGATGCGCCCCTGTGCTGCCGCATTGTGA
This sequence comes from Malacoctenus tetranemus, assembly GCA_032274765.1. NCBI lineage: Eukaryota > Metazoa > Chordata > Actinopteri > Blenniiformes > Labrisomidae > Malacoctenus > Malacoctenus tetranemus. The sequence goes on from JAUESF010000051.1 coordinate 12,522,510, forward strand.
GCACAAAGCTTCAGCAAAAGGTCAGCGAACCGTGATGGCCACATGTTCGGCGTTCACATCTTTACGCTCATCTACGGAGGAGGAGGAGGAGGAGGAGGAGGCTCTGCGTCCCCCCGCCTCCCCCTCTCCGTTTTTTCAATCACGCGTGTCAAAGGTGACACGCCGGATCAATGAGGGAGGAACAGCCGTCGCGAGTGACCAACGGCGCCGTGATGGATTCACTGCGCCCCGGCGGCTAATGATGCTAACGCGACCCCCCCTCCCGGCCTCATTTGCAATGCTGATTCGGCCACATCGGCGCGCCGTCTAATGAAGTATTTATGTTCCCTGTAATGATCCGATCGGAGCAAATCTGAGTCCCTCTCATGTTCAAAGTGCCGTGAAATATGGCGGCATGGATTTAAAGAACAAAGTGGGGCGGGGGGGGGATAAAGGCCGGAGCGAAGCACAAAGGCGGCGTTGGCAGGGGATGAAGCAGTCTTTTGAAGAATCCACCTACATTGTTCTTTTTTATTGGATCGTCCTCTTTCCTCGTCCTGATTGTACACATATTTGCAGCTCTCTTCAATATTGATGCTCGGATTGATCAAGCAAACACACGGGGGGGGGCGCAGACGCAGGGGGGGAAAAACGCAGGGGGTTCTATATTTGGCAGCGCGCTATCTGTGGCTGCAAGCGGCAGATAACCTCCGGAAGGTTAATGAGCGGAGAGCCTCGGGGAAGGGCTGAAATTTGATCTGCCTCGCAGCTACTCGGTGCCCACACCTCCACCTCTCCCTTGAACGTCCGCGTTTAATGAAATCTTCTAAAATTAGAGAGGCGCGTGAGAGCGAGCGTCCACGCCGCCGCCGCCACCGCAGAAGCAGGGATCCTTGTCTTCCTGCCGGTGAAATCATCGGACGATCAGCTTCGTTGCCAGAGCCACCTCCACTCCCTCGCATCCCATCCCTCCCACCACCAGGGAGGGCTGCACGCGGGCGTCGCTGTCATCGTCGATCGGCTTTGATCCCGCACGGCTCTCGACAATAGAAAATCCAGACCGAGTGGATTTTTGCGGGGGTCGCGCCCAACATGGAAGCGTACAGGACAGTACATCAATATCTGTCGGGCAGGTTTAGACGCCTGATCATTTCAGCCGAGCAGTCTGGGGGGGCGCGAGTGATTTACATGCATCCATCGGAGGCGAAGGGGTCGGAGTCAGTAATCCACGGGTCGGTTCGACGACCGAGAAGGTTGGAGGCCGCGTTGCTTCGAAGTCGGGGATTCAATTTTCAGCAGGGCCGTGCAGAGACCTTTGGAGGGGCAGGGGCTCAAAGTTAAAACAGGCCGCATGAAGCCCGACTCCACCCGACTTCGCCCAACGTGACCCGCCCTCATTTAGGTCCCGACCTCTGAATGTGTTTCGTGACGTCTGCGTTTTTAGAATCTAATCGAAGAACAACAGACACACACACACAAACAAACACAGGCGCATCCAATTGTTCTAAGTGTTGCTAAGATACTCGAGCGGTGTCCTGAAAAAGGCCTTCGCTGCCGCCGCCGCGGCGTCTTTAAGGGGCCAAGTGTGAAAAACGTCTCGCTACAAATTTAGATTAATGCACCGAGCGCGTCGCCCCTCCGCCCACCAGAGACTTTCGGCATAATTTCTCAGCGGAATGATATTACGGCTCCTCTTTCTGCTCTGATTAACTGGGTGAAATCTATCCGTTATGAAAAGGCAGCATTGTTTGTGTCACATTGTGGAAAAAAACCCAGAGCATAGAAAGGAATCAAACATGATGGAACGCATTCATTAATGGCCATTTAATGTGCTGTAAAGCCAGCAGCAGCAGCAGCAGCAGCAGCTGCAGCGGACAAAAAAAATAGACCTATTGTGCATTTGTTTTCGTTCGCGTTATCTGTCATCTCGCCGATTTTACAGTTTTCTCGTTAATGATGAAATACAAGCAAAGCATTTTTCTATTACTCTGAGAAAGGGAACGACTGTTGTCTTGTTTTTCTTTCTTTCTTGTGCCCAAAGGCTGGGAACACGCTTTACCCCGACCTCTCTACAACACATTCGCTCCTTATATTTCAGGGATAAGATCTTGTTCTGGAGCCAAGGCTACTATCACGTTACAAATAATGCTTGGCCACTTTGCCCAGTCGCGCCAATGCATTTTGCTCTGTTGCCTTTATGATAATAGTCTCAGATCGTGTGTTTTCACCAGTGAGCTTCAAACCAACTCGGCCTTTACAGGAGGCGCTGTCGCTTTGTGCACAGAGGCCGTTCGTCTTCACTTCAATGCTGTTTTCCTCCTGTTGTCTACGTCTGCTTGGGTCTTGCCGTCAGTCTCTTCATGCCACCCCAACATTTTGACACATTACCTGGGAACTCAGCAGCTCAGGCCCTCAGTTGTGATAGTTTGGAATTGACACCATATCTCTTTCGCTTCATCTGAGAACAGTGCAGTTAAAACCAGTGGACCAAGGCTGAACAGACTGACCGCGGATCTCTTATACCCTTGGCTGGTTCAGGTATGTCAATGGAATGGGCCCACAAATAGCCCGACACGCTTGTGTTTCTGTGTGTGGTGTCGTGTGGTGAAAATGTCACCGGGGCTGACTCACCCTTTCCCCGTCCAACAGGAGGTGGACTTTGAAGATCATGCAGTCATTCACCGCGATCTCCTCGTTGCGATACAGGATCTGGAATATCCGGCTGAACACGGCGCCGTCGTAAACCCCCGCCGAGCTGAAGCTGCACTCCCCTGATGACAACAACAGCACGCCACAGTACAATCAGTGGGGATTCTTCCCCGCGACAGCACAGTCGCAGATTCACTTACAAGCTCCAGCGACGCAACCGACAGTCCCGAACACAAATTAAACATCGATTCGGCAAACACGCCAGCTGACGCTCGCGCGGCACAACAGCAAGAAGAACCGAGACTTTCATCCTCCTAATAAGAAAGTGCGACCTGACATTTGTCAGCGTTTGCAGGGATTTGAGAAGGGGATCAGAGTGTGTGATCAAATCTGGGAACACGCACCCAGATTTGTGCGAATGCTGTCAGCTTTGAGCGCCTGCATTCGTATTGTTGTCGATTTTTTTTTTGCGTGTCAGCATCCGCTGCGGGCTTTAGTGAAGCTTACTTAGTGCTGCAGGGCAACGAGACACGTGACCCCGGATTGTTTTCATCGACTTGACAACCAGCCACATAGAAAAACAGCTCATCTGCATGGCAGTAAAAATGCTCCCCAAAAGACTCAATTTTAACTTATCTTTAGTTTTTCCAGCTTTATTTAAAAATCCTTGTGCGCTGTGTTATCACCACACCGCCCCCCCCCCTTCTATCTATCTAATTCTATCTTTTTACTTGTTTCTCAAGCTGAGGCGGGTCCTGGCAAGTAGCAAAAAAAATTAGCTCCGCTTTGACACCCACAGACTGCGTGTGTGCCCAGTTGATAAATGTGTCTGTCGTCATCGCCGCCACCCCCCCCCCACCCCCCCTTTTAGTGTGCAATGCGGTGACTGTTTATTGTCTCTCCGATGGCGCATTCTTCCCTGGTGGGGCTGCAGTCTCCGAGGCGAAGCTGCCGTCCAGCTGCGAGCCGTGAGAGGGCCTCTGAAGTCCCCCCCTGCTGGGGTTGTGCTCTTTTTCCATCACTTTCAGAGAACCCCCTATCCGACACCACCACCCCCCCAGCAACCCACCCTGCTGGTAACGCTGTCACCGCTCGCAGCATCAAGCAGAGATGATGTAGCAAGGCCGGTGTCAAAGATGTGGCAGATCTAAACACACTAAACAGATTACAGAGTCGAAGCCTTTAGCTGAAGCTACCATAAAGGACTCTCTGTGCGCATCTGAACTGTGGAGGACTCGTCCTCTCCCCGAGGTGCTTTTGTGACCTCTCCCATGTGCTGGTTGACCGCCCCCCCCTCTCTCTCCAGTGCTGAAAAGTCTTAAATCAATGAACTGTTGCGGCCGCAGTGGCTGCTTTTACGCAGTCGCACATATACTCCCCCTTTCAGAGCCAGTTTGTTGTGCAGAATTGATTAAATGTTACATCATGTACCGAGGGGAGCGAAAGTGATTAGACCTTGATAAGAGCGCCGCTTTGCTGACATACCAGCTTTGACACTGATAGCGGTACAGTTTGCCTTCACTGAGGGAGAGAGAGAGAGAGAGAGAGAGAGAGAGGGGAGAGAACTCCGCCGGTACACGACAACATGTACAACCACACAAACCTCTCCAGAGCATCACGCAAAAGTGTTGCGTACAAACACAAAGGTGTGTTTTGCTGTTGAGGGATTCAATTAGTCAAAAAGCAAAATATGTTGTTTCATCTCATTGAAAATGAATCAGTGTCACTTTCATGTTCATGGGCGTCTGCGGGGAGGGGAAAGCAACAGGGAGCAGGTTTGTGAAAATGAAGGTAGAGGAGAGAAAAAACCTTGGAGTTGTAACAGAACAGCAGACGTCAGCAGTTTCTGCAATACCACAAAAGTGAGCTCGTGATATTAGCATTTGGTTATTTATCACTCTGCTCTGAAACTCAAAGAAAATTCATTGCAGCTATTACTGACAGTTTACGAGGCCACTTGTTTATTTGCCGCGTGGTGACCGTGTGCCAGGACGACGGACGCTACGAGGTGGAAGCCTCCACCCGATCCGGGACTTCCTGTGTCTCACCAGGCGACGCGGCCGGGGCGCTCCGCGCTGCGGAAGCGGCGCACGTGAGAGCGAAGATCATATCCATACTGTAACTGGAGGGGCTGCAGCGGATCCCACCCCCACCTCCTTCCCCCCCACCCCTTCTCTCCATCCTCCTTTTTTCCACAAGGTCATGCGTTCAGCCTGCACACCTCGCGGCCGGCAGCAGCAGCAGCAGCAGCAGCTCCAGCTCCGTCCAGCCAGCCGGTGGAAATGCATTCATCACGTGCAGACGCAGGATATAATCCCCCTGAACATGTTCCTCTTTGGAGAGCGAATGCTTGACATTTCAATTGTCTGTGCCCTTCGGGGAGGAAAAATAATAATAATAAAAAAAAACTGCCAGTGAAGGATCGTGTCACACACTCGACTGAAGCGTTTAATGACTGTGATTCACGCACAATAACACGAGGATTTTTTTCATTTTTTGCAACGTGAAGAGCCGGATCGCTGTTTACAGCGTCCTCGGCCCTCCTGTCGGCGGCCCGATACTCCTTCATATTAGTGTCGTGAAAAAAAAAAAGAAGCAGAGTGGAGAGGGTTTTTTTGTGCGCTGACAGTCGGAGGCCAGCTCGCACACACATATCCACAGACACACACACACGTGGAGCACCGGAGGCTGTAAGCAGATTATTTCCAGCACAGAGTCGCTGTGGCTCGAGCTTTAAGGGTATTTTCTAATGTGCAGGATTGCGATAAGGGGCCCCGACACCTGCCAAAGACGCGCAACCGCAAAAAAAGCTGTCTGAGCCGGGCGCGTCTGATGCGTCTCCGCCGGCCAGATCGACTGCGAGAGCAAGAGCGTGGACAGAAAAACGCCCAAATTGTATTTTCTTTATACCGAGAACAAGCGTGGAAACATCGCTGGCGCCTTGCGAATGATTTAACAGCGTTAATAACTCGGCTGTCACAAAAACAGGATCAGCTTCGAGTGAACTGGCTCTTACTTTGTGTGCGTTGAGCAAGTGATTGTGAATGAACACTCGTGTGCCATTTATTTCATTATTGTTCGTTTTATAGTTAAAGAAGCATGCTACTTCTTGATTGTCATGGCAACAAGTCTGGTCGCGCAAAAAGGGTAAATAGACGACACTCGTCTGCTGAAGTGTCCTTGAGCAAGACTGAACCCAAAATTGCTGCGAGTGGCACGTGTGTGTGTGCGCGTAACTGGGTGGATCTGACTTCCAGTGTAAAGCGCTTGAGCTTATGGTGATCAAAGTGCTACATAAACGGAGTCCATTAACCGTTCGTTGGACAGGACGAGATCAGGGATCAAACTGGTGCCGACTGGATTGACAGACAACCCGCTCTGCTGACTGAGCCGCAGCATGACGTCAGAGTGCCCCCCTCCCCCTCCCCATCTGTGATTTGTAGTGCTGACTTCTTGTTACTCCATCACTTGGTTGTCCCTCATTGTTCGTTGCATGAACACAACAGCCACGAGGGGCCACGTTTCGCCTGCTATATTTAACACGTCAGCGCCAGTATTTTCTACCTGATGACAAAGCCAAAATAAAGAGGTGAAATTACATCTGGATCAGGTAAGAATGTGGTTCCCATTCACCACATTTCCAAATCTCCTCCATCTGAACGACACTCCGCCTCCCTCCCCTCACCTGACACCGTGTAAAACTGCACCTCCAGGATTTAGCGACCTAAAAATAGACGCACAGGAGAGCCCGTTTGGTGCTGGTTCCATCGCAGCCGGCGCTCGCCGGCTACTTAGGGCTTCTCTGCATCCCTAATGAGGAGCTAGGAAACTCTGTTCCCTGCTGTGTTTGCGGTCCTCGTGCCTCGGGTGTAAACAATGACACACCACCTTCGCAAGTCACGTGCGACGACTTTGGCAACCGGCTTCGCTGCCGCCCTGAACGCCGTGGCCTGTGAACAACTGCAACTGAGCTTTAAATCACATCGAAAAAAAAATAAAAATGCTCTCGCACTCCAAAATATCCTGGCAGGAACAGCGGGCTGCACTGTCAGGGGCCGGTCCTCACAAGTACAGCTCGTACGCGCGCGCGCGTGTGTGTGTGTGTGTGCTCGCACGCACACACAAACACAGAGGGCGCCTCAGCCTTGACGAGCTAAAAATAGCCGTTATTACTGCGAATCAGTATTGCCAGTGAAACGGTTTTTCTGCATAGGCAGAGATGCCGACTTTGACGCTTGAGTAGATTCAGAAACACTCGGTCACAACCTCTGAATACAGAGGAAGATAGAACATTGTGGAGCTACGATTTTTTTTTCCTTATCAGAACAATTCAGTGACTAATTCAATTTTCCCCCTCCCGTCCCTGCTCGGAGCTGGCCAAATCTTCCTCGGGGTGACCGTGTTCTTGAACGCGCCGCAGTAGATCAGGAAGCCGTGCAGGTCAGAGGTCATGTATTGCCTGTATCTGAGTGGCCTCGTTGTCGTCAATCAGAAAAATTAGCAGGTAAACTAAGATTTGTGATGCATTGAGGCCAACTGTCACAGCTTCATTTCCAGATATCTTCAAAAATAAAAGGTCTGGATGTGAACGGGTGAAGGTTTCATCAACATTTGCTGACAGCTGCTTTCTCGACACTGTTTCAAGTATGTCAACATTATGTCATCTCAGTATCTACAAGGAAAACGTTGAGTTTTTGTTGGTAGTAACTGTTTAGTTCCATCTACAGTTCTTTCATTTGTCATAGTGACTGACTCCAAACGAAACACGTGAACAGCAGGGTTCCTTTCAGTGTGAGTTGGGAGAGTTGAATCGAGGTCCATCCGCCATGAAATCCCGTAGAAAACACCGACACATGACAACTTCTGTATTCTCCCACGTTCACATAAGTGTCAAATTATGCTTGTTTGTTCCGGCGCTCCCCCTCCTCTCCCCTCCTCCCTCCGCTCGTGTGAGAGAGATTAGCGTTTTCACTCGGGACTTCAAAGTCCGAAACAATGTGCGTAACTCCAAACGCGCGGCCGTGAAATCACCCCACCCCCCTCCTGTTGGCTGAGACTCTCACGCACGCAGATACACCTGCACAAGCGAGATCCAGAGCAGATCGACTGCAAGCGTTTGATCAAA
>JAUESF010000051.1:12571989-12582190 GCA_032274765.1 Malacoctenus tetranemus
AGATAAAGGTGTCAGTGAAGGAAACCAGCCATTCTGCTGCTGAACTATCCTAGCAATTAGTGACTTTTACAAATTGGCTCAACATTTTTTACCTTTTGCTGATTATCTTCTTGAATTCACAGGGCCCCAAAGTGACCGACGAGAAACTCAAAGAGATGTGCTCAGCTGTTGTTGAAGGTGCAGTTTGTGGTTTCATTGGTGAACAGTCCCAGATACATTCTGTGTGTGATTCCAGTCGTGAAGGCGTCCCCTCATATCTGTTTGTTTTTTTTCCACCTCTTTAGAGCAATTAGCAGAGTTCATGAAAGAGCTGCTGAAGAAGCCGGCAGCCATCGGCGCCCCTGGTACACCGGGACCTGCAGGGCCCCCCGGCCCCCCCGGGGAGGCTGGAGGAGCCGGGGCAGCAGGCCCTCCGGGGCCAGCGGGTCCCAAAGGCCACCCGGGCTTCTTCGGACTTCCAGGCGCACCCGGCAAGAAAGGTCAGTGTCGGCCGTCGTCGGCGTATCAGAAAAAAAAACCCAAAGCGTCTGACTTCAGCTGGCTGCAGGGAACGTTCTGATGAGCTGGTTTCGGCTGCACCATGATAGATAAGCTGAGGCGGTGTTGGCGCTCCGTCTTTCCCCTTTTTATTGTTCTGGGAGCTTCCAGAGCGGCTGCGGTGGAAAGAAATGAAATGAGGCTTTGAGAGAAAACAAGGACGAAGCAGCCCGCCAGTGTCTCGTACAGGCCACCGCCCGCTCTCGCAGCGCTTCCACAGAGAGCTCAGCCGACTGAAGGGAGTCGGCCACGCGCGGCGTCCCGCAGCGATTCGCCGAACGAGCGAGGAGCCGTTAAACCTCACAGCCGCGACGGCGAGGACGGCGCGCTTTGCCACGTTTCCGACTCGAGCGTTGATCCGCGAGTCTCGCCCTTCTGCTCAGGTGAGCCCGGCGAGAAGGGAGACAAGGGAGACAAGGGAGAGGACGGCGTGGGAATCAAGGGCAGCCCGGGAGCGCCTGGTGCACCAGGTGAGGCTGGACTGAGATGAAACCTGACTTTTCCACCTGCGTTCCTTCAACTTGTGCTGTGTTGATCTAGTCCTGCTTATACACCTGATCGAGGTAGTTGACAGCAGTTTGGTTGACAGGTAGGTTAATAAATCAGTAGGTAGGAGCAGGAGTCAGTCAGTGAGCAGGTAGCTTATTAGGTAGTAGTTTTTCCCATGAGGGAAGGAGTCAGTTGAAATGTCAGTCAGTAGGTTAAAAAAAGGAAGAAGGGCGATCAGCAGGTAAAGGTGCTGATTGGTGGGTTGATGACGCAGATAAGGAAGTGGCTACATTGATAGTTAGGTAGGTTAATCAATAGTTGAGCAGGAAGTTTAGCATGTATGTAGGGAGGTCTAGAAGGAGGTCGGTAGGCTGGTCAGTCAGTGAATAGGGAAGTAGGCTGATAAAGACGTCAACAAGTGTGTCAGGAGGAGGGTTGTAAATGATTACCTGAAAAAAATCAGCATCAAATAAGTAAACAATAATCAACAGACTTGGCAATGACTGGTGTCAAGTCTGGCAATGCATCTTTGCACCACAAGGTGGTGTCGTGAGTCACTCAATTCAGAGAGTCTGAAGTTAATGACTTAGGTTCCGGACAAACGCTTGTCATCTATAAGAGATGTTTGTGCGCTCCATAAAGTTTAAGTACTTTCCTGATACTTTTATTGATGAGTCCCATCGTCTCGGCTCTCCTCAGGTGCAGACGGTCTCCCTGGGGTCGGCAAGGACGGCAAAGACGGCGAGCGTGGCGAGCCGGGAACCCCCGGCGCGCCAGGGGCAGCCGGTCCCAGGGGCCCGTCGGGCCCGCCCGGCCTCTGCGACCCGTCCACTTGCATAAGCAGGCTCCCGCCCCTCTACATGGTCAGTGGAAAGAAGTCCGCCAGCTACGGGAAGCAGTGAGGGCCTTTGTGTTTGTTTTTTTTTTTTTTCTGACACACTCCAGACCTCACCCCGCCAGTGAGCACGTCGCAGGGCTCCTCCTCCCACGTGCACCCCCCCCCCCCCCCCGGCCCCCCCTGGTGTGCCAATACATGGGAGAAGTCCATCGCAACCACCAACCAAAGAAACAAGGGGAAATGGAGACGAGGCGCTTTTGTAGAGTACTGTAAAGACGTGTTATCTTGTTTGTGATCTTTAAACGGAGCTTATGTACCACTGCTCACACACACACACACACACACACACACACACACGACATGCTCCTCCCGGCCGACGACGGGCCCACACGCCCAAGAACTGTCTGAGAGCGTCACTCAGCCGCTCGCCCCGCCCACATGTCCACTTTTTACTCCCTCGAATTGTGTTTTGAGTCAAACTGAACCAGTCTTGCTAACCGAGTGTAATTCCGACCCATCGTCTTTGCTCAACCAGTTCGAGCGTGTTTCCAGCCTGATGAGCAACGATGTGCTCTTTCATTTAGGATTGTTTACCGTCTGATTTTCTCTCGTCATGTTTCGTTGTTTTATGGTCATTTGTTGAAATAAAGTGTTATGTTTTGGAGGTCTCGCACGCAATCTGTGTCCGAGCCTGTCGCCATGGCATCGACGGGTGCGACGGGGTGCTTTTCCAGGCGACGCAGCCAGACTTCATGACGATGGACGTGAAAACTCAGAGGATGATGGACTTTCACTTTCCACGGGGTTCAGCCTGTCACAGCAAGAGGGAAGCCTTGATTTAGGACTAAAGGATAAATCGGGGCCTTGCTTTTTAGGGCCCTATCAGCGTAATAGGGGCCCCACATTTGAGGCGCCCCATGAAGGGGTTTACAAGACGACACGCACAAGCAGATAAAAGCATAACTTTTAGAGTCTGACAGTTGGCATCATGTTCGCCTGACTTTAAGCGACTCACTCGCCCAGCACCTTCGTCAATAGCCCCCCCCCAACATGTCTGTATGCGGGTTGTTATGGACATAATGTTGCTTGAGGAGGCCATTTCACAGTTGCCTGGTTACAAAAGGAGGGGGGGTGGTAGAGTTGCCGGCCCACCTCCGTCCGCCCAGAACAAACACGCTTCCACATCAAACACGACCTTTGAGCGAGCCGGCGGGGAGAGAGGAGCGAGCGAGCCGAGCAGCCCGTCCCAAGGACGCCGCCTCTGATTTAACGGCTCTTTTATTGCGGCTCCGGGGGGGCGGAGGGATTTTAAGACGCGCGCGCCGCGGTTCGTAAAACTTGATCCGGCCAGAGAGCGGGCGCCCCATTAACAGAGCCGGTGTCCTCTGACATTATAAATGATGGCCCGAGAATCCGGACCCTTCGAGCGCACGTTTGATTCGTGAGACGATCGCCAATTCGTCAGAAAAAACAAACAAAAGCCAAAGCCAGTATTATAAAATGAATCTGTTCCAGTCTTTATTATACAGTACAGTACAGTACAGGTGTTTTTCCAATACTTACAATATGCTTTTGAATATCTAGCACCAATTAATTAGGAAAAAACCGAGAAAAAGGGTAACTAACTTTTACTTGACGCACTCAAACGAGCTCGTGTTCATTCAAATCTTGAATAATTTAGCAGTATAAGTTACAAAAAAAAAAACAAATCTTAAAATATGGCCTTTAATGTTTCACAAACTTCAACTCACCACCCCCACCCTGCGATGCAAAAAGCTGCTGGCGTAACTGGACCAAGCGTCTACACGACGAGTAATACTGATTGCCGGCTTCGACCTTTTGTGCAAATGCCACAATCGAACTTGACGCGAAGAGTCGCCCAAAGGCGCCTCCGAAATATTCATCAAAACAGGAAGAACTCCCTTCTGGAAGCCACGCCCCCACGCATCCTTCACGAGTGACCTCCCAACCGGGCGACCTGAGCGGAGGAGAGGGTGAGCGCGGCCGGCCTTTTGGAATCTCAACATCCTCTTCCAAAAAAAAGAAATTCAAATCCCCGTCTCTTTTTTTTTTGTTGCATCATGGGAGGCGCTTGTTTCAGAAGGAGGACACGTACGATGCCAGAGGCAGCCCGGACGGGTTCTACGGGCGAGTGTGTAAAGCGGTTGGGAGAGAGGCGTAATTGGTCCGTGTGGGACACGAGGCGAAAGCATCTTTCAAATGGTCAGCACAATGGCTTTGGTCATCAAGATGCAAGGAAGGCAGCTCTCCGATATTTAGAGGTTCCAGGGGGACAAATAAAGGAAAGCGATGTGTTTTCAAGAGCTGCTCGGACCTCGACGCCGCCGCCACAGCCACAGCCACCGTGGCCACTTAATAAGCCCAGCAGAGAGGAGGCGACACATTTGGAGAAGGCGGTGAGAAACAGGCGGCTTTCTGAGGAGAGGTGAACAAAAGCCACAATTACAGCGTCTCGTCAGAGCTGTTTGCTGCTGCTCGAGTTGAGAGAGAGAGAGAGAGAGAGCGGAGACGCTTCATTAGGCATGAAAAGTTCAAATGGAACGGTGACATTTCTTTCGCTCATTAACAAGAATGTGGAGGGTGAACCCGGGACGAGCTGCATTACACGGCCCTGATTGTAAGCAGATTCAAATCATTTTCTGAAGCCTCACTCGAAACCTGCCGCACGAACAGCTGAGCGAGGGAGGGAGGGGAGGGGAGGGGAGGGGAGGGGACAGACTTCTGGAAAGTCTCATGACCTCTGAAAAAAATCAGCTTTTTCACGCTTTGTATGAGCGACGTGCTTCTGAAATACCACACAAATACAACACGTGTGTGACTTGTGCTGTGCTTGACAAGTACTTCCCTGAACTTTGCCACCAGGGTTCACCGGGGGGTGTTAGCTACCAAACCCGGGGAGCCCTCCAGGACACTTAGGACGGCGTGAGCGAGGCTTTATTACGTCCCTCTTCCGTCAACAATACATTGCTGCTATCAAACTCCTTCGACTATCTTCCAAAGATTGAAGTTGTGCTGCTACAGGCTGTGATCAGAGAAGAAGCAGGGATTCCTCTCCCAGGAATACTCCCAGTTTTGTTGTTTTTGTTATGGTGCCAGTCTGTGGCTGCTGTGACACTCCCCATCACTGGCAGTCAAACAGATAATTCCCCTGATTGAGAGGATCCCTGGGAGGAGACTGATGGAGGAGGTGACAACAGCGTGGGCGAAAACCGAGGGGCCGCGCAGCGAGGGGAAGGCAGGAAATCGTCTGGTTGAACTCAGGAAGTAATTACCGATGGAGCGATACCGTATCAGGTCAGCGGATCTCCCCCCCCCCTCCCCTCCTGGATGGGGGAGGCGAGAGCACCTTCCTCTATAATCTCCCCTGTACATATATATATTTACAGAAAGCATGCAAGTGAGGAGAAATACAGTTTAGCTGCCCTCTGTACCCCCGTAAGAGACCTGAAGATAAGTGAAAAGAGACGTCCCTTGTTGTTTAAATCCCCATCCACTCCAAGCTTTGGTAAACAAAACAAAAACAACAGGCGTGCAGCACCTGCTGCTTTCAGCCCTCCGTGCTGAGGTTACCGTGAAAAAAAACAAAAACAAAAACAAAAGACGAAAGTCCTTGATTCAGACCGACGCGACCAAGTTCATAAATACAGCCGGGGCCCCACAGCTCCGCGGGGGCCGGGGCCCCACAGCTCCGCGTCCCTCTAAGTCCCCTTGACGTTTTTGGTGTGGGGTCTCTGCGCCAGGCTGGCGTAGTAGGCGCACTGGCTGGGGTCGCACTGGCCCGGGGGGCCCGGGGGCCCGGGCTGACCGTGGGGGCCGGGGTTACCCGCCTCGCCCTGGGCGCCGGCTTGGCCCGGGCTTCCGTCTTTGCCGTAACCGGGCAGACCTGCGGGGCCTGGGGGAAAAGAGGGAACCAATCAGAGGAGGTTCTCAGGATGTCTTGATAACATCAGTTAAAATATCTGATCCAAGGACCCAAAAGCTTCAGGTTGGTGTCATTCAACTGAATGAAAGGACCATGACAGAGTGGAGTAGTTACCTATGGGGCCGGTTGGGCCTTGTTCTCCTCTTTCACCAATACCAGGTTCTCCTTTGTCACCCTTTGTTCCTTTCTCACCTAAAAAAAACACAACAGAAAAGTCACATGATTTCTTTTAACATCAGCGATCGAATGAAATTCAGGAAAAAGAGGCAGCGAGGTTTCACTGCAGCCGAAATCACCGCGGCAAAAACACTCATTTCCATGTTCCCTTCTGCCTGCGAGTGAGAGCGTGAGCGAGGGTGACAAACGATCATCAGGAGCGCGGCTATCTTCGGCGAGCCATTAACAAGCCGCAGCTCCTGCGGGTGAGCTCATGTTTCTGCTATCGCTACATCAACAGAGGCGTCGTCGGTGGGCTCCGGTGCAGCGAGAGCCATTAGAATGACAAGAAATGAAGGGCTGTGAAGTCGGTCGTGCGTCTAAAGATGTAGTCGAAACCTGAAAGTAAAATTCCCACCTCGCCAACGTGAAAGATGTTGAGCTAAGATGTTTCGTTTTGGTCCATTTAGACACAAAGAATTCACAAAAGCTGCGATTTAACTAGAAACATTCTTCAATAACGTCGCTCCACTGCTACCAATCTCCTTTGACCTTCATTCACTTTGGTTTAATGGGCGTGCTCCATGTCCTTTCCTTCGTGGCACGGCCGTACAGCACCACCCACAGGCCTGGCATAGGTACTACAGTCTTTTCAGTGGTTTCGTGACAGAGTTCTGCGTTAAAAAGTAACTTTTAAATAAAGTTTCGGGAGTGGATGAAGTTTCAGTCTCCTCTTACCCTGCGGGCCCATGGGTCCCCTGGGTCCCTCTCCGCCGTTCTGCCCGGGCATGCCAGGCTCCCCGGGGGGGCCGGGTCGCCCCGTGCTGCCGTCCTTACCGGGGGGTCCCGGGGGTCCCGGGCGGCCCATGGTGCTCTTGACGTGGGCTGGCTGGATCTGAGCCATGAGGTAGGCCAGTTTGGCTGGAAGCAGAACGGAGAAGCTGGTTATTTTCCACGACGCTCGGACGGGAAGCGACTCGGAGGAAGTTCGGGCGTCCTCACCGTCTAACTGTTTCGCCAGCTCCTCCTGGATGAGCCGCCTCATCTGCTCCAGTGACACTGACTCTCCCTGAAGTGTCAGAGATGTTAATGAAAAACTCAATTATTAACGCATCGCTCTGAATCACCAGCCTGGCGCAGCCTTCGCGATCTCATCCCCCCCTTCAGCCGCGCCGCCTCACGGCCGTGACTCACCCTGGGGCCTGGGAGACCCGGGTTTCCTGAAGGTCCTTGGGATCCGGGAGCTCCGATTTCTCCCGGCGGTCCGGACATGCCCATCATCCCCGTGTGGCCCTTCCTGCCCGGGGGTCCGGGGTTTCCGGGCATACCTGACTCTCCCGCGTGACCTTTGTCTCCTTTCGTACCTGGATCTCCCTGAGGGAAGACGACAGCGACAGTGAATCAGCCTTGAAACTGGAAGGGGATTTTACATAGGGAAGTCTATACGCAGACGCTATGTTTGTTTACATCTACAGTTCTCACCTTGTCTCCTTTATTGCCTCGATCACCGACTCTGCCCGGCATTCCCTAAAGAACATAAAGACACATCAAGGTGTCAGCCAGACATAGAAATAGTAGAAATAATGGAAAATGAAGGAGTCATCAGTGTCGCCTTGTACCTGCTTTCCTTCTGGGCCGACTGGACCAGGTGGACCCTGAAAAAAAAAAAACACATCAAACCTAATCAGCAGTGGTTCCTGTTTGTTTCTGCTGCCTCATAATCATATCAGGTTATTAAGAAAAAAACAACAGATGAACAATGATGTCGAGTCACTCACCGCGGGACCTTTAGGCCCACTAAAGCCCGGTAATCCTGGGTTGCCAGGTTCTCCCTTGTCTCCCCGTAGACCCTGCAGAAACACGGCAGTGAGTCACGTGGCGCGCACGTGGCGCCGTACTGTACTTGTGTTCTAAAAGCTCCCCCCCCCGCTCATTACTGAGGATTGGGTAAGATTAACATTTCGCTGCATTCAGCAGGCAGCAGTGGCCTGGATTATAAAAAGAAAAAAAACCCCTCATAAACCAATCTTGTGGTGAGACGTGCCAGCTTGCAGAGATTAAAATTCATATTTACAAGGGAACATGTGTGCCTGAAGACAAGCTGGTTACAGCAGGGAACGATCACAGCTCGCACGGCGGGCACACTTCCTTCACTTTAAAACCTTTAATAAACCTTTTACCTTTAATGTCTATGACACACTTCTCTTACTCCACCCAACTCCTCCACCTTTTTTTTTTGTCTTCTTCTCCGCCACTGGAATCACTCCTCATCTCCTCCTTTAACCTTGACGCCTCGGGTTCACACCCTCCATTCCTTCTCCTAATTGCTCTGATCGACACACTCATTTGATGGCTGGCTGCTTGATAATGACCAATGGACATTCATCCTCCCATTTGAGCAGCCATTAATGCAGCTTTCATCACGATATCCCGACCATATGTTTTCCCCCTTTTACGCCGATGGAAAAACCCACTTATTCTCATACTGACAGAATGTTATTTGAACGAGGCCTGAGGGTCAATCATCATCTTGCTAACATTTGTTGACATGTAGGATTTAAGCTACTGAGTCATAGTGGCAGTAAGCTTCTATAGGAGCCCTAAACCTCATGCTCAAACCCTCCACTGAGTGCTTTTAACAGTAGGAATCTTTATCACTTCTTACATTTTGCCTTAATGCACCATCTTGTGGTCCGGAATGGAATTACATCTAAAACTTTAGCACGGCATCAGAACTGTTGATATTATCTGTGAAAGCCTGTGGCTGCACTCATGAACAGCTTCAATTCATTGAATTCCAGCATGTGTGCTTTTCTTCCTCCTCCTCCTCCTCCTGGAGGAGCGCCCGGGTCAGCTCCTCTCAATCCCCGCTCGCTCCGGGGAGAGCGCTCTGCCGTCCGGGGTCACGCCAACATTTACTCCCGCCCTTGCGTCACAATCTGACAGCTCACTTCCTTTGGAGGGAGTCCTGCTTCCTTAGCGCCCGCAGCCACATCCCACGTATGGGAGCCACGCTGCTGCTGCGCTGTCAGCAGGAAAAATCAAACGCTATCTGTCTGTGAAACGGCCAAAAGTGTGATTCAGTTCTGGCGTTTTTTTTGGAACCAAACTGGAGCCGGACGTGACGCTGACTGAGAACCAAAACTGGACGTGCCGGCAGATACAGGACGCAACTCGTTGTTTAGCGTGGTGGGAGGAAAGAACTCACCGGTGTTCCAGGGAGACCCGATTTTCCAGCTGGTCCTGGTTCACCTGGTTTGCCCTTGAATGGTGAACAAACTCAGAATGAAAAAGCTGATGGAGGGGGTGGTGGTCAGAGACTGGACCCCACAGTGCCCAAATCTGTTTGTCATCTTTAGCGGTGGACCCTGAGACACCCCCCCCCCCTTACGTGGCTGGACTTCGCTTACCGACTCTCCTCTTGGTCCCATGATCCCCTCTGGGCCAGGTGGTCCCTTCACACCCTGTAACGGCACGAAAAACTCCACTAAAACGGTTGTGTCTTCATTACACCTCATCTTTCGAGGACAAAAAAATTGCAGATTTGACGAGTTCAATCATTCTTATTCAGGCTGCATTCTCTGCGGTGGTCCGAGATGAACTCCTTTGGAGGGAGTGGGCGGTAAGTGTGTTCCTTCTGACTCTGGGAGTCTTGCGCGCGGTTAGAACATTGTGTGTGCGCGCCTCGCAGATGGAGGACGGGCTCGTGTCAAAGTGGCCTTTTTGTGGAAAGAACGACAGGCTTTAAAAGAAAGCTTCACAGTCCTCCGTGTGACGGAGCAAAATGAACCCTCCTGTGTGTGTGGTGGAGGTGTGCGGCCGCACCGGAAGGACGGGACAGCTGTTGTCACACACGTGTGATCAAACACTCTGCTGGAGTCCAGGTGGACTTCTTGTTTGAACCAAACTGTTGTAATAAAACGATGATCAACTGCACAGTCCAGGGGTTCAGTTAGAACCACCCACGCAGGAACTGGATTTGAGGGCTCATTCTTTGAATAGACATTGACATTCAAACTTTCCATTAAAAGAAAACTTGCATAATCACTGACAAGAGACCCAAGAAACTGAAAAAGAGCCGACATTTAAATGGTTTGCACACTTTTTTACTTCACTCAAAAAGTGGTGAGTTATTCACCACAAACTGACTGAATTTTATACAAAATCTGTCCTTGAAGTTTAGCTTCAATTATTGCTGTTCTTGTTCAGTTCAGTAGTTTTACATTTTAATTTTGTAG
>JAUESF010000051.1:12593280-12604296 GCA_032274765.1 Malacoctenus tetranemus
CACAATTTGAACTTTAAGGTGTCTTCTCTTCCACAGTTTCTATTCAGTGCGACCTCCAGGACCAAAATGTAAGTGTGTAGGGATCTACTGGAGAGTGGCACAGTTGTGTAGTCATTAGCGATCTGGCTTTACAGCGCGCGACCTCTTCCTGGATGGAATCTTATCTGTTCCCCCTGTAGGTGTTTGTTTACACTGTGGGAGAAAGTGGGGGCACCTGGGTAAAAACCCCTGCACACACACACAGAACATGCAGGGAGGCCCCGCCCGAACACGAACGTGCAACCTTCGTCTTGTTAGGCGAGAGATGGACACTCCTGGTCCTCGAGGGCCACAGTCCTGCATGTTTTCATTGTGTCCACCGCACGTGAATCTATTCACCGTCACCATGAAGCTCTGCTGAAACGCCTGCTAACGAGCCCTCATTGCAGCGCAGCATTCGCCGAATCAACAAAGACGACCGTAGCGTCTACCTGTGACAGACTTTGGGACTCGAACCACAGTTTGACGCTTGCATCGTTGTTTTTTCGTGATTTCTAAATTACCTGCGATTATTTTTCTCGAATTCGAACACGCTTGCCAGTTGGAGACAGCCCAGACACGCAGTTCCCATGTTTATGTCTAGGTTGAGATTTCCGCCAGCTGCTTCGGTTTCCTCCTCCGGTCCAAAACGCGTCCAGGTTGGCTGACCCGGAAACTCCAAATTGCCCACTGGGGACGCGTGTTTGTTAGTCTACACGTGTTAGCTGTCATACAACGGCAGCCTGTCCTGCCCCATCTCCCCCTCGTCTCCCCCCCCCTTCACCTTATGTGTTATGCATCAGGGTTGCAGCACCCCCATGACACGGAATATACATTACAGGTGAGACGGACAGACAACCGCAGGACAGTCCAACCTTTATGCTGCAACACTTGTTCATCTGCTCTCATAGTGAATATTTTCACTTATTCAGCAAATAAAATGCATTTTTTTGATTCACTAATCGAGAAATGACCTCCAACAACAAGCAAAACGAAATTTTCCACCCTATAAAAGTCGTGCCAGAGGACTTTTTATTTCGTTAAGACCATCAGCTGTCTGTGCCAGCCGAGTGAGAAGTCAACATGTCCCTCCGCGGGGGCCACGACACACCGGATCCGGAGCTCTGACATCTCTGTCTGCTTGAACTTGAACATAGCAGGCATCCGTGGCGGGCCAGTGCCAGTGCATCTGTTTTTTCTCTCAGAGTGATGGATGTGGGTGGGAGACACAGACAGGAACTGGGATCCCCCAAAAGACACGCTTATAACAACATCCGACCTTTTCTGGATAAACGCTATTCGAGACTTCTGAGAAACAACCCAATAACTTTAACACAGCAGCTTGGAATGCATGAAGTAAAAAACCCGTGGAGTGATTAGTAACTCGCTTCAGACCTGGGCTGAAGTGGAAAAAAAAGAACAACAGGATGACATTTTGGAAAATTGGCTTGTTCCATTTTTTCTGCAGGGAGTTGTGTTCTGTGAGAGAATACTGATACAGTTTAAGGTCTTGTGATCTCGTATTAGTTCTGAAGAGGCCATTTTCGAACTGCTTTGAGGTACAGAAGCAGCAGTTTTTTTCTGGCGAGCCTGCTGACATGTTTATGGCGGCATTAAAGGACACGCAGCTTCAGATTTCAGCCAAAACTTCTCTGAAAATAAAAAAAGACGCTCGGGGAGGTCGCAGAAATGAGAGGGCAAACGATCGAAAACGTTGTTTGTGGAAGAAACCGAACAATTGTCTTTTTCCGAGTGTATAAAAAGCCGAGTGTGGGAGTGTCGGATCTGCTGACTTCGCTCTGTACATACCTGGAACCTCGTCCAAACCATAACTGGTGCTGTTGGGCTTGAAGCGATCAGGTTGGACCTTCATGTTTGGACACAGGACATCTGGGGGGGGAGAAAGGACGAGAGGTCAGTCGGACACACTGTGAGGGGGACATGGGGCGAAAGGTTCAGACATCCGGACGGTAACCTTGGTAACCCTACGGTCAGAGAAAACGCAATCGTGAAAGGTGGGATTGTTTGAGGCAGCGTTGTTCCTAATTCAACCCCCAGTTTCCACAAGGTGTGTGACGTGGGTGACGAAGGGGGCTGGGGTGGACCCATTAGCAAGTTAGGGGGGTGGGGGTGGGGGGCACGTTCACACCACTCGAGAAGCAGCAACAGTTTTATATTTCCACACACACATATTTCAGTGCTGGCGATGACAGTGAGAAAGGCAACACCTTCAGGTCGAGTTTTCTTTGGCAGGCGCAGTAACGTGTCGAGATGCAGGCTGCGCTGCGAGGGGGGAGGCGGAGGGGGTTGGATTAATGGATGTAAATGTTGACTCAGTTTGAGTGGCATTTTCAGTGGGTCATTTTTCTTCAATGACAAAGAAAATAAATAAAAAAAGATCCAACGGCGGAGGTTGTGAATTATAGTTATGGCCCACGAAAGCAGTGAAAATATGTGAAATTTTTCCTGTTTGCTGGTCTGGAGGCTAATGGAGAAAATACTCCGAATATTATTATTTGTTGGCCAATCAGTAGATTCTGTTAATGTCCAGAACGGAATATTTGAATAACCACCAAAATCAGAGAGATCAATTTCTTCTTCGAAGCATAGCTTTATTTTGTTCTTGAACTGTTTTGACATCAATTAAGTGTATTAGCAGGGTTTTGCTGCACTGACGTTAACGGTTCCCAAAGGATGAACGGAATCAGCCATGCACTTTCCATCAGGCATCATCATCAGCAAAACATGACATCTTGCCCCAGTTCCTCTTATGGATTCCATGTAAATGTGGAGGAGCTACTATCAGTACAATTAGACACTTTATCTGTAGCAAACCAGAGGAAAATCTCAATTAAATATTTGTGATATTAAAAAAAACTATTATATATTTTGGTTGTTCACACCAAAACAAACTGTAAGTGTCCTTTTGCTAACCTCTCACCTTCTGAGCTAACCAACATGTGTGACACCAGTTTGTTGGTAGCATTGCGTTTTGAAGATGCTATGATAACCGATTGATTTCTCTCTCCCAATCAATTACTTTCACAGAAATTGTGAGTCTGCTAGCATGCTAACAGTTGCGCTTGGTCCAAAATGACGTTTTGCTCACAAAAAAAAGGTCTTAAAGTGCTGCTTGAGTGTCTGTAAAGTGTGGACTTCATGCGCACCATAAACAGAGCTCTGACTACTTCACTTCATTTGGCTTTGGGTGCGAACCTCAAACTTGTAACCCTCCAACACGTCATCGTCTCCCATTCAGACAAAACCGCCTCTTCAACATAGAACGGTCCGGACCTTTCAGTGTAAAAAAAAAAACAAACCTCCGCCTCCTGTCTCTTTACATTCCCCGACGCCGCATTCCTCCCGCTTAACGCGGCAGAATGGCGTTGGAGGGGAAATAATTCCCCGCCTCGGTCGAAGTAAATCTCCCGAGATCTCCGCGGTCTGCGCCGGTTTCGCAGATATGAATGAACGCGTGGCAGCGCCGGCAGGGTCCTGTCATCGGCCGGTAATCAATCCGTTCGGAGGAACTACCCATTAAGGACTAATATTAGCACCCCTGCGATCCATCTGCAGCCCCAACTGCCAGTCCTAAACATCGTCCGGGGCTGAAAATATCCCAGTGAGGCACTCTGACTTCCCCAAACAGATCCAGCATGTGCCAAGTGTCAACGATCAAACCCTGCAATTTCCTTAAATCACCACTATAGGAAAAAAAATCATCACGTCAAGAAGTGCTTTTAACCACCATGGGGTAGATAAGGAGGGACGTGCTCCTTGGAGTTAGTTTTTTTGGATTGGCTAATGAGAAAAATCCAAACGGCTGAGTTCACTCAGAGTTTGAAGGCTTATTCCCTCCACAAGTGGTGGAGTTTTCCTTCTTCTCTGTAACTATTCCGCACGGCACACTGTGTTCTGCCTCTGTTCTGTCAAGAAGTGGTGAGCGTGAAGAGGATTCTTGAGTTTTTTTGCTGCGTGTAAAAAAAGGAAAAGACAGTCTTCCAGTGCCGAAGTGCGTCATCCGCTTTAAAAGGTGGTGTCGTCGCACTGGTTAGCATGCTACATAGCCGCGCTGCTCCCTGCCCCTTGCGGCCCGAAGCTATAATTTGGGGTTCCGGCTGCGAGCTAAATTTGAAGCGGTGTAAATGCTGCCTTTGGAAACCGAACGTCTTCGGGCAGGTTCAGCGAAAAAAAAAAAGCTCCAATATCACTCGCCTCACAATTTTGGATTATTCCTGCTATTGCCCGAGTTTCCTATTTTAATTCCCTCGTGCAACTGTCGACACGGGGTCACGGCAGGTCGCGCATGGGACCACACACATGCCGGTTGCAGCGCGGGGGCCCGGGCAAGCGTCCGCATTTTTTCGAACCTGCAGATTAAAAGGTGAAAACATGAAAACACGGAGCGACTGCTGCCGAGCGATGGCGAACGTCGGAGCTGTAATTTTCGGGGTGAAAATAACTCGCGTCGCTGACCACCGATCCACTCAGAAACTTCAAGCCGTGGCGAATTTCTCGGAGATTAGACAGAGAATACAAAAAGTCGTGTCTTTTTTTTTTTTTTTTCCTTTTTTCTCTGAGTGTAAATTTAGCCCCTTCGGTCAGTCGTCAAAAAAACTCGCCGCACAGCGTGTTCCGCAATATGCCGCCTACATTACTGGCTGGCAGATTGAAGGTCCGCAGGAGTCAAAGGGGGGGAAAGGTCAGAGGTCAACGGCCTTCAAACATGACTGTGAGAAGAAGGGCTGCAGCGTTGGTTTTTTTTGGGGGGACCGATTGAACCCATTGGATCGCAGGAATCTCCTCTCTTGACACCTTGGAGACAGGTTGAAGAAGGGGAGGGGTCGAGTGTTTTGCTCCTCCTCCGCTGCACCGTGTAATCAATGTCACCGCCATGTTTTTCTTTTCTGTTACTTTCTTTGTCTTCACTTTTTTTTCGAGGCGAAGACTCGTGGCATACATTTTTTTTCTTTCCTGTCTGGCTAATCTTAGGCAGGAATTTCATGCGTCGGCGCGCAAAGCATCCATCTTCCCTCATGTAAACACACACGCGCTTCCCCCCTATTCCTCCACAGACGACGTATAAGCTGCTGAGACAGTTTTATTCTTGAGGCCCTATTTCGGCTCATTTATTTGGCCCTTTAATCCACTTTCGGAGGCCGTTTCCCTGCGTTGAAGGATTCTTCTCAGCTGCGCTGGTGGAAAAAAAAAAACAAACCCCACTGAGGTTAGCGCGAGGAGCTTTCCAGTGCTAAACGCCTCCGCGCCCGAGCAGCGGCAGCAGCTCTCACAAAAGCAGCTCCACCACAGTTATGTCTTGGTTATAGGAACTGTCATTTACAAGCTCAGTTTTGCAACAGCCTCCCCCCCTCCTCCGCCTATCCTTCCACTCCCCCCCCTGCACACACTCCATTAAATCAAAAGGAGCTCCGCGCTAGCGTGGAGCTTCACGTGCGGCTCCTTGAGGTTGGGGTGGGGTTTCTGAGGTTAGGGTCTCTCTTCCGCGTGGTGGTTAAAGGTTAAAATAAGCGTCTAATTTGATTAAGTGCACGTTAAAAGGGTGAGGCCGGCTCTTTTAAGTGTGGGGCAAGAGGGGGGGGGGCTTCAAAAAAGAAGCCGTGAGGCGGTGGGGGGGTGAGGAGACGTGTTGGCAATGGGCCCGGTGGCCGACTTACTCTCGCACAGCCTCCTCCTCAGCCGGCCCCTGATCTTGTCGATGGCGTTGAAGTCGGTCACGTGGAAGACGTGGGCGTTCTTGGGCTCGGCGGCGATCTCCTCCAGCTCCACCTTCAGGGCCTCGCCGATGCCCACGGCGAACATCCTGATGCCGGCCTTGGCGGCCGCCTTCGAGGGCTCCAGCACGTAATCCTGGCTCCGGCCGTCGGTGAGCAGGATGGCCACCTTCTGGATGCCCCGCGCGGCAGGCCGCGCCCCGTTGCGCTCGGTGAAGATGTTGGTGGTGGTGTAGGCGATGGCGTCGCCCGTCATGGTGTTCCCGCCCAGGTAGCGTATGTTGCGGGCGGCCCTCTTGACGTCCTCCAGGGTGCGGTGCCGGCCCAGGTTGAACTCGGTGGTGGGCCTGTCGCTGTAGCGGACCACGGCCACTCTGGTCTTGTCGGGCGCGACGTCGAAGGACTCCACCAGGTTGGCCACCCACTGCCTGATCTTCTCGAAGTTCTCCTTTCCCACGCTGGAAGAAGTATCCAGAATGAACGCCAAGTCGTAGTGGACGTTTTTACACCCTGGAGAGATAAAATCAGGCAGATTTAGATCCAAGTTTGGTGAGTTTGCAGCTACCTCAAAACACTGATGGTCTTACCTGCCCTCTGTGCTTCAACTCGCTCACTGGAAAGAGTCAAGGCCAGGATTACCAAGACCAGGGAGACTCTGACTCCCAGTCGTAGCCCCATCTCGGCCTTCGCTTGGGTCTGTTTTGTTTAGCTGTTTGCCACCATCAAGCTGTCCAGCCTGTGGAAAGGTCAGTGGAAATATCAGCAAGTCACCATCAGAGTTAAGGAGATGGACAACAGATAAACTCTGTGATTGTTCGAGGGGTTTTTTTTCTCTTTATTTCTAATTTGGGTTTTTAGCTATTCCGCGTTCTCCGGTCTGACAGACGTCTGGCTGAACGCTGATTCGAACCCCGCGGTAGCAGCTTTATCTGATATCCCGGGTTCATTCAGTGGTGAAACAGGCTGGAGCACACGATCCACTATTTCAGGGATGTCCTTTGTGAGTCCTCCTTCCTTTGGTACTGCAGGCGGCTGCAACTCTTCCTCATTCTCAGGATGCGATAATTGAAACCTTCGATTGAAAAAGACACGTCTCTCCGCAGCAGCAAGTGAACACTGGACTCGACAAAGTTTGCTGGAACTTTTTGGGCTTTTTTTCCTCCCCAACCACAAGATTGTAAAACAACAACGTCAGTCGGGAGAGTTTGTTGCAGTCGTCCTGCAAAGACTGAATTTCACACGTATTCTCACTCTGGGAGTCGCCAGAGTGAGAATCCAACAGGCCCGATCATGCTCCAAAAACTCCCATCCGTCCGTCTGCCCTCAAACTCATCCGGCTCGGCTCGTCATGCCTGGACGCCGCAGTCTCACAGAGTCCTCTAAAAACACAAACCTATTCTTGCCCTGTGTTTCTACAGCAGTGGCTGTGATGGCTGCCATTAGGGGCCGATGTGTGACTGACCGTAGCCATAACACGGCCTCGCTCATCCTGCCTGCGCGAGTGCGCGTCTCCGCGGGGGGTCGGCGGGGGCGGCCCGGGGAAACTTTTGGAAAAGCAATAATTCCTGGTGACCTGAAAAGTCCTTCAGCATCAGTCACCATGTTTGTTGCTCGCTGCGATATTTCCATGGGACGACTCGGTTGACGTCGTTTCCCAAAAGTCACTCAGACACACAAGCCAAAAGTAAACAAAGGCCCAATGCTGATGTGTTTGATCTGGATTTGTGTTAAACTTTCATACTTTTTGTACGAGTGATGTGAAAGCTCCAGGGTACATTAGAAGGCTGTGCTGCAAACAGAAAGATGAAAACACTACATTTCTTTAAAGAATTTTATTGATCCCACAAGTGGGTCATTAGGGAGCCCCAAGTGGTTCCAGTCATTACTGCACTTACGATGCTAGAGCACTGATCACTTTCTCTTTTAAAATGAAGCTGAAGAATGTTAGCTTGTGAATGCTAACACATTCAACAAGCAACCACGTGGAAGTTGCTAAGCTAGCGTCGTGCTTCCATTGGCTGAACACGAGCCTAAATATATACTCATATCATGACAGTATGTAAGCTAACAATGACAGGTTGCCTCTCAGACTTTATTATCTCCACACCAGCTTCAAGAGTCAAAACAAATGCACCAGCCAATCAGGAGAGGCGACGCCATCTGTAAGCCATAAAGGAATAAATGAGGCAAGAATTCAACCTTCGTCTGTCAAACTGTAGTTCAATCATCGTTGTAGGGAATCACTAAATCGTCTCATGTTCACACTATTTGTAGTCTCTTCAAGGTTGAAGTGAAGAATCAGGTGGGTGAGATAAAGTACTGAATTGAATCAGAGTAAATTGTGTGTATGCTCTTTAAAAAAAACACACACAGTTGGAGTGTTTGTGAAACGTTGAAAAGGGCCCGTTTCAGGACTCGGTGGGTTCCCGGCTGTCGCTCGTGGAATAGAAGAAGTCATTATTTACTCTGGGTTAAAAAAGCAAAGTGCTTTAGCCTCCAGACACTAATTTCCCTATCTGATTCTCCACTGGGCTATTTCTGCTACTTAGTCTCACTGTAGCTATTAATAAGCAGAATAGGCAACGCTCTCTGAATCGCGGTAATTGCCCCAATTAGTGCGCATTTGAAATCGGAGGAATGCGACCCAGCGTGACTTCGGTGCACTAAAGGGGAAAAATAAGGGGAAAAAGAAGTAAATGTAAGCTACCTATCGGAAAACAGAGGCCAACAAGATTTGGATTCACGCTCGTAATCCTCTTTCCACAACTTTGCACAAGTCGAACATATTCCAATTTGTCTCCCTTTCATCACTGATTGCATTTAGATGTGCCGCACCGCCGCTCGCGGCTAATCTGTGGGGTTTTTTTACGGGCACATGCAGTTTCACCGGTGGTGGTGGTGGTGGGGGGAGCTAAAGGCAGGCTGGTTTGTCTCCTGTCAACATGTGGACCCGAGGCCAGATCCCCCTCCACCTCCCCTCTTGCCCCTCCTCACAATCTGCACCTCTGTATCATTCGGGGCCCGTTTCCACTTCCTGTCTCAACGGCAGACCTGGGACCAGGATGTAGATGTCTAAAACAGAAGCTCGGCGTTTATCATCCCTCAAAATGGGAAACACAGACCCCGACGTGAAACCCAAGAAGATGAGAAAAAAAAGGGGGGGAAAAAGAGAGAGAGAAAAAGAGAGAGAGAGAGAAGGGGGGGGGTCTGTTCTCTGATAGAGAGCCTGAACATGTGGGGCCAGAAAAGAAGCATTTATTGCAAAACAGCTCAGAAACCACTCAAACAGAGTCGTGCTTAGAAGATTTCAGAGGAAGAAGCAGCAACAGTTGGTCGATTTTAGGAGGTTTGTTGGATTTTTTTATCTTCTTCAGTCTTACCTGGCCCGTCACTCACGCCCTCGCTTTCCCGCCGGAGGTTGTCTCGCTCGCTCTCAGCCCCCCGTAGCCCCTCACGCCCCGAATCAGCGCCGGCAGGGCATCGTTACCGGGGGGGTGGCAATAATCCCAGGGAAAATCCGCCCCTGCAGGCCTCACGGACAGAAAAAAAAAGTCGACGTGAGATTGGCCCCGGGGTGACAGTCCGGCAGAGTGTTGTTACAGAGTGAGCTGAGGTGAGGTGCAGCAACCTTGTGGATGAAGGGTGGGAGGGAACTGACAGAAGAGAGAGAGAGAGAGAGAAAAAAGGAAAGAAAGAAAGAAGGAAAGTGTTGGGTTTCACTGAGGGGACGAGGTGGCTTCTGCTGTTCTCAGCTGGGCTGTGCTCACACATAAAAAAAAAAAAAAACAGCCAGGGAGGCGAAGCCAATTATAGGCCCAACTTTCTGGATATTTTTGTCCCTTCTCTCTCTCCCCCCTTCTCCTCCTCCTCCTCCTGAGGCTGCACCCATCTGAAGTGTGGCCCTCAGAGGAGAGAAGGAGCTGCTTGGCAACCGCCTCAACTGTCCAGCCTCCTTTGCCACAGCGGAGCCGCCCTTGTGGGGGCTGGTTGGTGGCCGGGCCGGGGGGGGCCCCGCTCGTGGCGGCCCGGCCCGCGCCCCTCCAGAAGGCTGCACTTTGCCTGAAATGATGACAGAACACTCCTGCTTGCAGATTTGTGTTAAATAGAGGACTTCCAGCGAGGGCTCTGTGATCTGGGCTCCCTGTGTTGCATTGTTTTTGACAGGTTTGCACTTGTGTTGTCGCAAACACAATCATTTTGCTATAAACCAAGAAAAACATACATTTATCTCAATAATGTTTCACTCATCCGGTGAAAGCTGAGGACATGGAATCACACACAAAAGAAACCAAAGGAAGTCTCATGGTGTCAGATTTCTGTGAGTAAATGTTTGGTTTTAGTTCTTGGGACAAAAAAACCTAAATGATGTTTAAATGAATGACAGTTAAAAACGAAAATTGGTGACTTCATTACATTACATTTGTCGTTCTGGCGCGCCTGATGATTTTCCTTCATCTTTCACAGCTCTCACATGTTCGGAGGGACTTTTTTTTATCAATGGCATTTAGAAAATCAAAGGTTCAAAACGAACTGACACGAACAGAATGATAACAGAAGTAGAGGAGCATCACTGCAAATTCCTTGTTTATTGGCATGTCTAAAAAAATACCAAAAAAAGCAGTAGATTACATGGAAACACCTTCAAAAAGAGAGGAACAACGAAACCATAGCAACCATCTTTCTGCTGATGCCAAGCCTTTGTTTTTCCTTGTTAACCACCAGTGTTTTTTCATGTTTTCTTCTTTTACGGTGCGATTTCATGGATAGGACTGCAGCCTGGGAACCTGCCGTCCTCCATGTGTTCGGACTCCATACGCGCTTTGTAAGGGAGGGCTGCGATTCGCATTTCGCCGTGCGGTGATGTCCTTATCATGTGCGGTCGCGCTCCGCAGCAGGAGGGCGGGAAACGGCAGCCCCCCCCGCCCCCCCGTCTATGTCCACCGTCAGACTTCCCGTTCCTCCTCTCAAGTCAACTTTTCTTTTTCCTTTTTTTCCCCACTTTATTCATCCTCTTTTTAAAGTGCTCCTGCAGCTGTCGCCACAGAGAGATACACTCGCTCCGAGCTGCCGAAGCAACAACAACAACAACAACAAAAAAAAAACAAGCAACATTTTGAATGTCATGGACAACAAACAAGTTAGTCCTTCCAACCTATTTAGAGCGCCTTTGTAGCCAAGGAAAAGGGAGAGGGTGTGTGTGTGTGTGTGTGTGTGTGTGTGTGTGTGTGTGTGTGTGTGTGTGTGTGTGTGTGTATGTGTGTGTGTG
>JAUESF010000051.1:12638801-12652191 GCA_032274765.1 Malacoctenus tetranemus
AGAGAGAGAGAGAGAGAGAGAGAGAGAGAGAGAGAGAGAGAGAGAGAGAGAGAGAGAAAGAGAGAGAGAGAGAGAGACAGACACTTCCCTCTGAAAATAAAAGGCACCCATCAAACCCACAACTAAGAGATTAACCCGGCGTCGACGCCCCTCGCCGTATCGCTCCCCCCCTTGAAGTTGGGAGCGCGGGTTGCAGATAGGGACAGCGAGCGACGCCGGGTGACTCGCCCGGGTTTGCAAGATTACACCACGCGTCACGGCGAAGCATCGATTCAGCTCATTAACATTCGCTCACAAGCAACACACAGCGAGAAGTGTGTGTGTGTGGGGGGCGACACAAACAGAGATGTCACGTTTCTCGCTCACAATGTGGGGGGAAAAAAAGGCAACTGTGAGGGAAAAGGAGGGAGGGGGGGAACAAAGTGATTACGTCAGCGAAATGCTGCGGAGGGAGCGAAGGTGATGGAGGCAAAGCAGCCACGGAAGCAGGTACTAAGAGGTACCCAGTCGCAGGTACTAACTACCACGTAATGGAAACCCCCCACCCCCCAAAAAAATAAAGCAGAGCAGAGTACCTGCTGGTGGAAACACCCGGTGAGACGATCCGACTGATGGAACCATTCGTTTGCAGTTATCGCTTGTTGCCGTATTTGGGTTGTTAAGCTTTATGCGCGCAACGACAACAACAACATGCGTTCTTTTATGCACGCTGTTTATCTTGATCATTACTGCACTTTGGCTGAGCAGAGTGTCGGGTTGTTGCTTTTTTTTTTTAGCATCCGAGCCAAATAAGCAGGAGAAGAAATAGCACATAGGTTGAGTGCGTGGGTTGTGTGTGTGTGTGTGTGTGTGTGTGTGTATAAGTGTGAGTGTGAGTGCTGTTTGTGCACAGCATAGCGGCGCTGAATGCTGCGCGGCATGGTGTTAACAGTTTAGGTTGTCTGACTGTAAATAAACGCCGCGGCTCCTCCAGATCCCGGCCCCCCCGGCCCCCCCTGGCTCCCGCGCGCTGCCGACCACCTGCGGAGCCAACCTGTCGGGTGCACTGGAGGCGATCGGTGGGGGGGCGAGGGGTTCGGACGCTCCCAATAAACTCCGGGACGACTTTGTGTACGATTTGTCGGACGAATTGGAGAGGAGCAACCTTAAGACTAGTGGTCCTCCAACCTTGTTGAACACGCTACACCGACGCTGTCTTGTTTCCCCCCAACCCTCCCCACCCCCCTTGCCTGGGTGAACATTAGCGGAGAGTTGTGCGCTGGCCCAGGTGACCGGGTCGCCGCGGTTTAACAGCTCATCCTGGCGAGGCGGGGGTCATTGATGAATGCTCCGGCGGAGGCGGAGGGGGGGTGGGATGTGCTTTAAAAGGTTGAGGTGTGCTGCAGTAAGTCTAAAAATAACCCATCGGCTCTCTGATATCCCCCCCCCCCACCACCACCACCCCCTTAGCCATCTGCCCCTCCTTTTTGAATTATCCCCATAACAACCACTCACTTGATATCTGTTGTCTTTTCCTTCGACGGCCCTTTAAAGATTCCATCTGCTGCCCGCGAAAACAAGCCAGGGACGCGTCTGGAGAGCGTCCCGCCCGCTCGAGCAGGACTTGGAAAATTTCCATGGTGATCACTTTAGACTGGGGGGGGGGCGACGCTCGAGCTCTCGCCGGTTCAAACGGCCTTGAGGCGACACACGCAAGTGGATAATGTATTGCCGAAAACACAATAAAAAGCTGCCATCAATTTGCAGATTGAACTTCTCGCAACGCGTCAAACGCCTGAGTAACTGCTGTCCATCTGTCCCCCTTGTAACGGCCGTCCAACGCTCGCTTTGTCCAATTATTTAACAGTTAGTGACAACACCGCTTGGAGCGCTTCGCCCCAAACGGGCCGAAACGGTGCGGCGATGCTGGGAATTCATTCACACAGCCGCGGTGCGAGACTGAGTAGAAGCTGAGAGGGTGGCTGGTGCCTGATGATGGAGGGAGTGGTGCCTCCACGGGAAGGGTGGTCAAACATAAGGCCTGGGTGTCAATATCGGGCCACCACATGGTGCATTCAGGCCAATCAGAACGACTTTGAATAGTAACAAGGAAGTTTATGCCAATAACCAGCTTCTAGTTTTTCAATCAGACTTTAGGAGCCAGAACTGACAGGTGACAACAACATTGTGCTTGGTGATGTGCCACTAAAGGTCGCAGCCTATTTGCTAACAAAGTAGCATTAGCATTGCAGCTAAAAAAGGAGGCGCAGTACTTAAAATAACTTTGCCGGAAGAAAGTTGTTGTATGTTTGTTTTGTGTGTGCGTGTGCGTGTGTGTCCTATGAGCTGCTGCTGCTCCCTGATTAGAGGAGTTGCCACAGCAAGTCAATTCAACCTGATTTCAAGACTCCAGCAGCTTTCTTGCCGGATGTCATGGCTGGAAACAGAGACTTCCTAAGGCGAGGGGGGGGGGCGGAGTCACTGGTGGGCGCGTCCGATTACCTCCCGCGTGACTGTCACATATTCACCACAGTCCTGCTGGAGCAGGAAACTGGTACAATCGAAGTCAGAAGCCGCCCCCCCGGTACCAAAACATGAACTACTGATCACCTGAACGGCTTCCACAGGCTAAGAGCACAACTTCCAGCACGCTGAGAGGAAATCAGGTCACCTCCTGTTACTTTACCTCCAGAGTTCACCGCAATTCATTCGGCAGCTATCAGAGCCAGCAGCCCTGCCGGCAGGTTTGCGAGTGAGGCTCATTGAGCTGCCAGTCTCGCACACACATCGTGAGGGAAAAACAAAACAAAAAAAAAACAGAAGGGAGGTGGGGGCAGCAGCATTACTCATCCAAACGCGTCAGTTTCACTACTGGTCGGACCGTCTGACTTGTGTTTACGCAAATATTAAATCTCCCTCTTCAGCCCGGCTCTCCGGTTCTCTCCCCCCCTCCCACCCCCCCTCTCTTGAACAACACTGAGCGCGCTCCGTCGCCTCTCTTGTTTGCGGGGTAGCGCCGAGGTCAGCGTTGTTTAGCATCCTTATCCCTTTGCCGCTTTCAGCCGCACTCCAAAAGCCGGCGGAGCGACGCCAAAGAACCCCACCGGCGGGGAGACGCTCTTTGTTGACACGCATAACAATGCAACTTGTTGCTGCGCGTCAAGACTCCCGAGTGGGAACGAGAGCGGCGCGCTCTGCAGGGCTTCAAACGGGACTCACAATAGATCTGAAGAGGCCCTTGTGCGCATACGAGCGGAGATGTAATGAATGAACGCGATCCTTGGCTGACGATGACTAAAATCCGAGGCTCTCGGCGTCAAAGCCTCTCGCATCCGTTTCGGATGATCGGCGTCGAGGAGGCCGGTGGATATTAGGAGCGATCAGCGAGACGCGTCGCCGTCTGCCGACGGGGTGTCGAACGCGAGGGAGGGGGGGTGGGGTGGGGGACATGAAAGCACCCTCTGGCACGAACGCAGCGAGGGAAGGTGGGTCGGGCGTCGGCGGGCGCGTCGAGCGCTCCCATCAAACGGCGTCGGGAACCTTCCTCCTCCATCTGAGCGTCTCCGCTCGCAGGAAAGGCCCGCGTTTGTTGGTTCGGCGCGGCTCTGTGATGTCGACACGACATGCGAGCTCGCCGCGCTCTGATTAGCTGCGTGGGGAAGCAGCTGAGGGCTGCGCGACGGCATCGGAATTACAGCTTTTCCGCACTGAGCAAAGGTCGTGGGTTCGAGGTCAGGTGGGGCCAGAGCGCTCACGTGAACTGGGTGGTCCCTGGGTGCTACGGTTAGCTCCCACTAGCAGAGGAGGTCAATCTGTGACTGAATCGTCCACTAGTGTGAATGTGTGCGTTTGCCCTGTGATGGACCGGCACGCCGTCCAGAGTGTGTCAACACCCCTCTGACCAATGTGAGCTCCAGTGACCCCGTGATAACTGGGAAGATGTGCAAGACGAATGAATGAATGAATGAATGAATGAACTTTGGACAGGAACAAGTAGTACAACTCACAGTTTCTGTGGGTCACGCTCTATCAAACATCCTGACCTCCATGTTCCACCCAAAGCGCTCCGTCCCCTCCGAACTGAACGAGCAGCAGGTCGGTCAAACAAACAAAAAAAAAAAAAAAACAACAACACTGTAGCTCTGCTTTCTTTGCCACACAGCAATGTCCCGAAATAACACAAAATCAATAGTGTGGGAGCGCAACAGGGAGATGGCCCGGTGCCATCTCCGCTTTAATGGCCGTCTTGGCCGCTTCCTTCACGGGGAAAAAAAGAACTCTCGGAAAGCCGTTGAGCGGCGGCCAGGGTCCTGGACGGAGGAGACGGGGCACGGCTCCCCCCCGGCTTCGACCTCCACCGTCCATTCATGTCCAGGAAGCAGGAATTAGACACCGGTGGGGAGGGGGGGGGGATCCCTCGGAGGAGTTCAGGCAAGTGAGCTACAAAGAGCTACAGAAACTTAACCAGCAGGCAAAAAGCCTACATGTTGCCTACTATTCCCCAAAGTGGAGTGAGTCAAAAAGTGTTGCTGTACAGGGAGAGATTCAGCCGAAAAACACACTTCTGCATGAAATCTCTACATAAGTTAGAAAGTTTCTAAGCTCATTGGAGAAGTTGGGGCCATTGAGCTCGCCGAAGCTACTTGGTTAGCGTTGGTGAAAGAGTTCCTTCCTCGCGTTTCTCCCTCCCGAACGACCGTCTCCAAGACGACGGGTCTGTGGGCTTTAATCCATCCGGCTAATAAACCCCTAACCAGTGGACCCGTCACTCTCGATCCTTTGTCACCTCATTTTTCCTCCATTGCCCCCCCCCCATCATAATTACTACGGCCATTAAAGGTCAACACCCCCCCAACCGCTGCTGGGATCGATAATAATAACGCTCCTAACGGCCGCTGAACAGCTCCCGCATGCTTTGCAACAACACCTTCTTCAATGCCGTGGAAGACCGGGGCTGTTGGGGGGGGGGGGGGGGGGGGGGCGGGGGGGGACTCAATCTGCAGGTAAACAGTGGTGTCATCGGCAAAGAAGTGAAGAAAGTTTGAATTTGGACATTTTTCGACTTGTTTTCCTTGAATCTTGTTCAAACTGTGTGTTAGTTTGCAGCACATGCAAACAGGACAACATTTAGGAAGAAGAACGATCTTATTGCTCAGGATGCAACTGAAAATATCACTCTAGGAGCCCAAAAACTGGACAAGCAGCAGATATTTCCCCAAAAAGAAAAACAACAACAGAGAGAGCTCCAATAACTCAGTGGATTGATTGTTTTATGGAGTGCTATTACTTCCTGAATCCTCCCTTCCGACCTCTTTGCATATCTTTCTCGGTAAACAGGCACGATATGAGCTATGGCTTCCTCGCTTATCTCCTCGCACTCCCACGCACACACTCACCTGCAACCGAAGTGCAATAAAACTGTCACCGCCCAGCTTTGCCAGTTTGCCCTAACACAATTTACTGCCACTTGGCCTCAATTAGGTAAACAACTCTTGATTCCAGGCTTCAGTTTGGGACCCATGTCAGAAAAAAAAATAATAAGAAGAAGCTCGGCATGAATTGGAGGTAATCAAGTACACTGCTCATGGATGCACCGGAGGCGCCGCGGTTACATAACGGCAGTTTATAGGAGGTGACGCGGGGCCAAGTGGCGGCGCTCTGCGAGCTTCCTTAATGAACAGGATCGACACTCGGAGCCAGGCTGAGAGCATTGCTATGGCTGATGTCCCCCGGGAGGAAAGCCCCCCACTGTGAGAGGAGCTACCACATTACCAGTACTCCCTCCGCAGCTACAACTACGGAGAGCCCACCTTAAGTTAATCATGGGGGGGTTTCTTTAATCCTACATGTGTATGAAACTTCAGCAAACTTGGAACCTGCCTCTTATTTTGTTGTTTTTTTGTACGTTCCTGAGAGTGGGCGTGTCCACGGGCTCTGCTCTGATGTAATGCTCCGATTACAGGGGTCTGCATCCTCCAGGGTGGGCTCCACGGAAAACCTGCCACGAGCTGGGGCAGCACGTCCAAAGCCGGCGGTCCGTGTCTGGCCCAGCGTTTTTCCGGAGGACACGGATTCACCAAGCGTTTCAAAGCAAAATGTGCGTTAATCACGTACAGACGGGGGCGATAATTGGAGCTATCTCCCTCCCGGCAGGCGTCGGTAGCCCGGGCGCCAGTAAAAAAAAACACAACCAAAAAAACAAAAGAAGAAGAACAGCTGCTGCAATAAATCTGACCTGATAATCCAGCTCGCTGATTTAAAACTTGAGAGCAGCCCAAAAAAAAAAAAAGGGGGGGGTGGGGGGCAGGAAGGACACTTTCCGTGCTACTGGAAGGCTTCACGTTCACCGTTCCTTAAAGGAATAGTACACCCAAACAATGATGTACCTTCATTTTCTACTCACCCTACTGTTCCTTTCAGCGAAAGGAAGCAAATGTTTTCTGCCGTTCTGAAGGAGCGAATAAATCCCACTTTATCGAGGTGATTTTTCATCATCTGCTCGCAAAAATTATTTTTGTTTCCTCCCAACGGCGTGATATCAGGCGTCCCGGCTGCCGGGGCTGCGCACTGTGGGAAAAGATTTAATTAAGGACTCCTGATTTTTTTTCTTTTATTTACTCCGGCCACTGTCACGAGCCATAAAGTCATTCATGCGCGCGTTGTCAATAAAGCAACCCCCCCCACCCCCCTTCTCTCTGCGAGAGCGCGCGCCGATTAGGCCGCGACTCGGACGCTTGATGGATTCCTGGTGCGGCGGTCGCGAGAGATAGCGCTTATTGTTCATTAATGGGGAGTCGATAAAACACTCGCGCTCTCCGTTACGCGCCAAAACTATTATTGGAGCACTTTCCGCTCGGCTGCCGGGAAGCGCGTCCGTTTTTTTTTTTGAAGGACTGCTTCTTTTTTTTCAGGCGGGGGCAGTGGTTCTGATTGGGAGTGTTTGCGTACATCCCAAAACAGCGTTGTGACGCCACGAGCTGGTGTCCATTAAAGGCCGAGAATGAATTCTTCACAACTGTCCGTTAATGCTAATAAGTGGTTTCTGCTAAGATGCTACAATTAGTGGTCGGCCTGTTGTTAGAGGAGAATGCTACCTTGGGTTTATCCGGCAGGAGTTACATGGTGGAGTCGAACAAAGCTACGTCAGTTCATCAGTCCTGACAGCTCGATGTCATGATGCATGTAGATGTTACATAAAGGACAAAGCTGGACGGTTCCACCAGGACACGACTGATAAACTCCCAGCGATCCCCCTTCGTTTTTTCTTGAACGCGACCCCGAAACATCGATTTTCGATGGAAATGTGGAAGTTCCCCCCCCTCGGTTCCACTGGGACAGAGAGAGACGTCTCCTGTTCTCTGGCTTTGAGGCGTTTCGGTTCCTTCGGATCACCTCAGAAGGCATCAAACTCGGCGACGCGCAGTCAAACGGCGCTTAGTCATACCTGTTATTACAATTCGGCGCTGCTCGTATCAGATAAAGTCTGGATTACATTTTTTTTTCTCCCCCCCCAACCTCCTTCTACAATGGTAATTTCCTGAATGTATCATTAGAATTAATTGGGTGCTATCTTGCTCGTTGCCGTCGGAATCGACTGCAGACGCTCCCGGGGTGCAGGGGGGGGGGTGCATCGGGGGGGGCTCCTCTTTCGGCTTGATAAATATTACGTTGCTTCACCTGACCTGACAAGCGGTCTGCGGGGAGCCCCGCGACGGGTAATTGCCTGATAGCTAATTAAAGGAAGACAAAAAAGCGCTGCGCTTGAAAAGATGATTTGATTTCAAATCCACAAAAAAAACACACGAGAGGGGGAGAGGAGGGGGAGAGGAGCAGGGGGGGAGGACAACGACAAAGAGGAAAGCGAGCAGCGCAAACACACCACACGTGTGCCTAAGTGCTGGGGCGGTGTCAGAGCCGTGTCCGCAACGCCCGGGCGTCTGGGCGCGAACAATGGCGAGCGCGCCGGGGCCCCAGCCAGGCCCGGGGGAACGCCGCAAACACGGCGCGATCGCATCGGGCCCGACAATGGCCGCGGGAGGACAAAGCTCCTCCCGCGCTCAAATATTTGCTCAGTGGGATGGTTGCAGCTCTTCAGAGTGCAAGAGGAGGACGGGG
The DNA here is from genome assembly GCA_032274765.1 of Malacoctenus tetranemus. NCBI lineage: Eukaryota > Metazoa > Chordata > Actinopteri > Blenniiformes > Labrisomidae > Malacoctenus > Malacoctenus tetranemus. The sequence continues at coordinate 12,646,896 of JAUESF010000051.1, forward strand.
GAGGGGGGGGTTGTAAGGTGTCCACCGTCTCGCCCAATGTCCCGGAATGGAAAACCAAACAAGGACGCCCGTACAATAGCTCGGAGGCGCTTGTTTGGGGGGGGGGGGCCGCGCCGAGGCGCCCACGATGGCCTCCCCCTGACTCATCTCCAGAAAATAAAACAAAGAAGAAGAAAAAATCTGAGTCATTAGCGAGCTTCACCCACCCCCCACTCCGCCCCCAGAGCTGGGCTGTCTCGGGGTCTAAACATGGCCGCCGTCACACGCCGCCGCGTCGCGCTCGCTCCCATTTCCCCGCCTCATTACTCCGCCGCGCCTCCTCCTTCCGTTAATATGTTCCGACCCCTAATTACGCGGGCCAACCCCCCTCGCTTTACCTGCGGCTACCGCGGCCTCGAACACGCCGAGGTGCTTTCAGGCGGCGACGGTTGGAGTTCCCTGTCCGTGCCTGCGCTTCGCAGATGCCCCGAGAACGCACGCGGGGGTGGGGGAACAGATCGCGCCGCGGTTGTTCCGTCGAACACCCGCATGCATCTCGGCTTAATGAGGCGGAACCTCCTCCGACGCGATTAGCATTCGGGAGGCGCGGACCCATCCTGGAGTCTGAGACTCCGACGCTACGGTGAGGTAAGGTGAGGGGGGGTGGGGGGGGACGAGGGTTTAAAAAAAAAAACATCAACTTTGGTCTAAACGAAGCCCCCCCCCACCACCACCACCTACCCCCACCCGCCTCTCCACCAACGTGTGGGTAAGCGCTGCTTTAAAACACGTGGAGCCAAAAAAAAAACAAACAAACCAAAACAACAAACAACCTTCAAGCGGCTGGAAGATGACACACCGGCTGCTTAAGCAGCCAGGGGAAGCACCTCTGTTTTCCCATCCCGCCTCTGCTTGATTTTTCAAGCTTGTCATCATGTGGGAGGCTGAAAGATGTAAAGAAGAAGAAGAAAAAAAAACACACCGATAAAAAAACAAAACTCGCTCCTGATGACGCAGATGCTGCAGCGACGAGAGGAGGGTTTCCCAGGAACTAACCAAAGACGGTGCTGCTACGGGGGAAACGCTGTTTTCTTATGTTAAAAAAAAGCAGTAAAATAAAAGAGAAAGGGGGGGGGAGGAGGAAAGGAGGGGGAGAGGGGAGGGAGGGGAGCGTGGAACAACAAATCCCTGCCTGCTCAACCCACACACAATCTGCTGCCGCACGATGTTCCTGTGGCTGCTCCTCCGTCGCCCGGGCAGATAACGCTCCACGCAGACACGTCGCGGGGGTACAGTGCTTTCATGTGGCAATTATGTCGCGGACAAATTAAACCCAGGGGTGCTTTCCGCGCCATCTATTTAGGCTCCAGCGAGTTGTCGGCGAGAGGGAGAGGAAAATGATACGGTTGCGGAGAGCTTACGCAACAAAACTTTATTTTAGCGGGCTGCGAGAAGAAAAGGGGGTGAGAGGGGAGGGGGGGGAGGGAGACAAGAGTCGGAGAGGTAACGGTGGGGGGGTGGGGGGGGGGTGAAGAGTCTGCTCTGGGAAACTGTTTAGTCAAACAGCAGGAGAGATGATCCGAAAAAATGTTATGTCACGTCTCGTCTGACCCACTTTGTGGCTGGGATGGGTGGCGGTGTGCAGCCCCCCCACTATCAAAAGTTTTCTGACAGTCTGCAGAGTCGATGACATCATCAAAACGGGCCGGCGAGAGGCTCTCAGCCTGCGTGCGAGGTTGGTAGTTTGTTTAGGGGGGAAGATAACATGGCTGACAAAGCTTCCAATCAATCTGACTTCATCTTCAGTTGATTGATGAGTGCGCTGGTTTCATCAGCAGTGGGACAGTGGTAGTACACAGAACTGAACAGCAGGTGGCGATAACAGAGCTAAAGATATCAGTCCTGCAGAGTCACACTGCCCCCTTTCAGTTTGGGGTGGTAGTGCAACATCTGGTCCCTTTCCATTGAAATTAACAATTAAATGTAGCTGACTTTCACTGAAACATCCGCCAGCAGTGATGTCGTCGAACCAGTCGCCAGACAGGAACTTGAAGAGGTCCTTACTCAAACATTAGGTCCAGTGTCACAGCTAACCTCCGTGTCATCCCTCCCCCCCCCCTCCCTCCTCCAGCGCTTCATTCCCCTAATGGTCGTCCCCGTCGGGTCGCTTTACGGTTGGTCACCGATGCAAATATTTCTGTTTGAGATCAACAAAGCTGAACTGGACGTGAAAAGCTTTAATCGGATTCACCTCGCCCCAGCGAGCTAATCCGTCGGGCCCGCGGGCGCCTCCCGCGGAATTAATACATTTCGGTCGTTCGGACCGCTGCCTCCAGCTGCTGCGCGAGCCCGGGTGGAGGGGGTGGTCCTCATCGATCTCATTCGGAACAGAAACGGACAGGAACAGGAAGTGAGTTCTCAAAAAAAGGGCGGGAATACCGACGGCAGGCGTGACACGCGCACCTTTCTGGGGTGAATTATCAGCGTGAAAGCAGGAGCGCTGAAGTAATGAGCTGTCAGCGCCGCTCTGGGGGGGAGGGGGGGAGGGGGGGGGGGGAAATCACTACAGACCGCCGAGCTACCTGCAAGGTTATTATTTCCTCCTGCCGAACGAGTGGCAATCAATGTCTCAGGGAGGAAAAGTTATTTGAGTCACCTGCGGGGACATCAAGGATTCAGGCCCCGGATTGATGGAGCAAAAGCACAATCGCCTCATTAGGAAGGAAACCTGCGCTCGCACACATCACGTCCGGGGAGAATCTAATTTGGTAAACAAAACTCTCATTACTGGAAGAACACACTACTTAAGAGGCTGCTGCTGTTTGTGGAGAGCGATACGAGGGATTCGCCTCAGCTGGACGAAGGCCGGACACCCCCCTTTTTCTCTTAATAACAGGGCGAACAGGCAACGGGGATACAGATCGATGTAACGCCGCGAAACCTCGAAACAACGCAAACGTTTTCGTCGAATCAAACAAAAAAAAACCCGACACGTCGTCTCCGTTGCGATCCGTTCGCAAACGCTCCGCCGCAGCCCTCGCGTCCAACGCGATTTAATTACAACCCTTCCTCGGCGCGGTGGAGATGAATGCGCCTAATTTTCAGTCGTGAGACAGCGAGCCGGCGTCTAAACAATGCTGATCACCGTCATGTGTGACTACAGCCGAGGAGGGACGCGGAGAGGGGGGGGGGGAGGACTTGTCGCACTTGGTGGAGTTTTTTTGTTTAGGTTGAGGGGGTCAGTGCAAATAATACGACCTCAATGAAAAAGTTCACCTGGTACCTTCCAGCTTTCTATTCTGTTGCAGGTACGTGATGCTCGAAGTTACCATAGCGATGTGGTCAAAGGAGATAAACATGGAAACCAAGCTGGGGTTCGAAGGATTTCAGAGAAGCGACTGGACGTGAAGCGTTTTTAATGAGCGATAGTGACAAATCGGTGACACACGTGTGTGCGACTTCACCGACCACACAAAAAACCCAGACCCATCAGACTGTATTTTCCCTTAAAGGGGCTTCGCTCAAAGTGAAGGAGCCATTAGCTCGGATCGTCACCGCTGTTATCTCCCCGCGCCTCGCCTCTCGGAGCAGCCGAGCAAACTTTCCTCCACATGACTAATTGAGAAATAATACGGCTCCTCTCCGCAGGAGGTCGCGGAGAATTAGCCTATGCTAAGCAATCCAGGCTGCCAGCCTCCGAGTGTAATCACCCCGAACGGGTGGCACATCCCTCCCCCACCACCACCACCACCACCCCGGCCCGTCTGCGATCAATCACCGCGCCGGAGCAGGTATCCGAACGGCACTCGCTCCATCAGTCTGGGACTCCATCTGCCCCCTCCCCCTCTCCTGGATCTCACTCCCTCTCTCCTGTACCTGTCCACCGACCGCACTCCATCTCCATTTCTCGCTCTGTCACTCCTTGCCTCCATCATTCCTGCTCATTAAGCGTCGCGCAGCCCGTTGGTCGTCCGTCTCCGGGAGTTGATCCGCTCTCCCGCATTCAATTTCTAAAATCCCCTGACACCCCCCGTACGCCACCACCCTCCTCGCCGCCCCCCACCACTGAAGTCCCTCCACCATTCTCTCGACCCCATCAGTCGTCCTTCATTAGCGCGGCTGGCGCGGTCGCGACGATCTCTCGTTTTTAACCTTCCATTAGTCGTCTCGTCTCGCTACATCTGCTGATCTGCCGTTTCCCCCCCCCCCCCCCGCCCCTCTCCCCCCATAAGAAGTTACGCAACACCTTGGTGTGTTTCCATCAGAGAAAAGTTTGTGTAATGAGTTATGTTAAAAAAAAAAAAAGCACCGAAAAACAAAAAAGCAGAGGTTCGAAGACCAGCTTGCGATGAGCACTTGACTGAACAAATGTGATTTGATGTGTGAGGAACGCGAAGCTGCAAATTCAAGCTTTCCCTCCGACAGCGCCGGTGCCAAGTGCTCACGGCTGGGGGGGGGCAGGGTTTGCGCCGCGCATCCCCAAAACAACCCACCGCAGCTGCTGAAAAATTAAAACACATTACTTCCCCTACACCTGACTGTGCTCGGGATGCTGTAAAAAGGGGGTTCGAAAAAAAAACAACCACACAGTCATTTTGGTGTGTTTATGTCAACGGAAAGCAATTACACTGTCAGTCACGTCGTCTCAGACCTGGCAACCGCGTTAAACGGCTTAAATAGCTTCAGATTTGATCAAAATATGAAGAAAGAAAACTAATAGACGCTGCTGGGGGGGTGGGGGGTGGGAGGGGGGGTTCTGTTGGAGATAAGCCGAGAAAAAAAAAGGGGTCGTGACGGGTCGCGGAGACGGGACGCAGAAAGAGAGACCGCCCGGAGGGGGGCGTCAAATACGTGAGAGATATAAAAAGGTATCTCACATCTGTGTGGTAAGAAATATGGTTAAGTTAGAGAAATGACATATTTTATAACCCCCCCCCCCACCTCTTTTTTGCTGCGTGACAAAGGGGCCGGCGATAGATGAATAAATCCCAAGGTTAATCTCGACATGTATTATACAGCAGCGCAGTCGCCCCCCCCCTCCTCCTCCTGTCCTTGGCTTTCAGAAACTTGGACTCGCCCCCCCCCCTCATCCTTTCTATGCCAGGAGTCACATGCAAAACAGCGCTGCTGCAAGGTCTCGCCGCTCTCAGAGCGGAGGCCCGATTAAATCCCCGACCCCCCCCCCCCACATGCTACCCGAGCATCGCTAAACATCTGGCTGTTTATTTTTCCAATCTGCGCGCAGCCCGTCGCGCTGCTAGCAACAAACGGCCGCTCGTTCCCCCCTTCTCGACACTTGCACAAACTCAATGCAAAT
>JAUESF010000051.1:12685201-12704273 GCA_032274765.1 Malacoctenus tetranemus
TGGCTGAGACTCATTGGTCAACCTGTCATCACTGCTTCTGACTCACCGCTTAACCTTTGTGAGCATACGCTGTTATTTAGTGCGATGCTGGCCCCGTGGGGGGGGGGGGGGACAGGATAGGATAAATGGATGAATGTAGACTAGCCACAGGCACACACACACACACACACACACACACACACACACACACACACACACACAAAGTAAGGTGAAGGCGCAAGTGATCGCAGTTCCTTATTCAGGAGAACTAATTTGGGAGGAAGGTTCCCGATTGAGAAACTGCCCAGTTGGGAACCAGTGCCAATTGCCAATTCTGGCTGCTGACCACCTCATGCTGGGTCAGAGCAGGGCTTGTCACCCACAAGCTGACGTCACCATCCAGCCAATCAGTGATCAAGTCACGTTTTTTGTTTTTTTTCCATATCAGAGGATCCTAAACGAGCATTTAGCTGCAGCTTCTATGACCTCATGGAAAAAAAACAAAAAAACTGAATTTCGTCAAGCCAAATAGCTGCAAGTGGAAAAGCCCAATAAAAAAAAAAGAACTTCAAACTGTGCAGTTTACGTATTGAGAATGAAAAACTTCTCTAAAGTCTCAAGGGGAGCTCCTAAAAAAAACTGGCCCCAGCTCACGCAACTGCTGCAGGTGTTCCAGCTGGCACGCGCCGAAGGGGGGGGGAGTGCGAGCGCTCAGTACAATTTGGGTTGTGAGTTACTGTTTTTTTTTACAAAATGGGAACGCGACCAAAGAGCCTCGAGGGGGGAGGGGGGCTTGGCAGCGACGCCAGCAGTGTGACGGGATAACTCAACTTCTGAGACAGCGGACGAACGACAACAAAAAAAAAGATACTGTGTGATTCAGCAGAACAAACAGAAGAACCCCCCCCCCCCACACACACACACACACCTCCCAACCCCCCCACTGCTGTCTAATCTTTGTGACATTAAAAGACCGGCCACCTGCCACAAGTAGCCACCGCCCTCCCTCTCGCGGCGGCGGCGGCCGCAGCTGAGAAAGAAAAAAAAAGCGTCGCCGGCATTTCTGTTTGCAGACAAAGTCGGCGGTGGAAAACAGAGCGCCGAGTGGGATCCCTGCGGCTAATTACTAGCCGTGCCGCCATTGTCTTTAAATACCAGGTGGGCAGAAGAACAATGCGGCGTCCGGACAAAGGACGGGGGAACAAAAGGCCGTCCCCCGTCGGATAAAAAGGAGGACGTAAAGTGAATCAGTGAGAACGCCGTACACACGGCCGTGTGTGTGTGTGTGTGTGTGTGTGTGTGTGCGCGTGTGCGTGTGTTTCTTTGCCGGACTCGAACCGGATTATGACACCAAAGGTCAGTGTGCCGTCCACTTGTGGAGCTGTGGTTGATACTCATAGTCCACAAAAAGATGCTCTCAGAACCAAGAATTTGAAGGGAGGGGGAGGTCGACTCGATCCTGATCGTTTGACTGCGACTCCGATTTCCGACGCTTCAGCCTCAGCATTAATATTCGGGTTCGGGGGGGGCGCAGGCGCGGCTGCTGCGCCCCTCGCTGACAGCCGTGAGAGAGCTGATAATGAGTCACAATTAGGCCAGCAGCTAATGACGGCAGTCGGGCGCGTTGCGCGGAGAGGCAGCGCTCATCGTTCAGACTGATGAATCATGTTGTCTGCCAGCACCGTTCCTCATTGATCTCCCGCGCTGACGAGCTCTAATCCAACAACGACGGCGGCAGGCCCCGGTCATTACTGGCAGCTCTGCTCCAGGCAAAAACCAGGTTTTTTATTTTATTGTTTTAATCCAAATGTAGTTTCACAATGATTCATTAGATACGAATTGAACAACTGCGAATGTGTTGTTTATTTTTCTCTTCCCAGGACGCCACGACGGAGCTCCGTGAAGGTCGACCTTGTGAACAGTCGCCATGTGAGATCCCTGCGTTACGCCTGGTGCACATGGTCGGGCTCGGGAGGGTGCGGTTTCTGGGGCGGAGGAGGGGGGGAGGACTGACAGGCGAACAACGGGGGCTGCAACAAGCTAACAGCAGTTCTCAGCAGGGCGTCCTTGCGCCAACACCTGGCTGGCATGTGTTGGTGGTGGTGGTGGGAGGGGGGGTTTGAGGAGGGAGGGAGGAGGTGGAAAAAAACCCAACTAAAAGCGTCAGTTGCCCCGCAGGCTGGACACGGACCTGTCAGAGGCTGCTGCTCCTCCAGGGTTCCCTCGCCGGCCGGATCGACTGATACAGTCACACGATCATGGATCGGCCCGGTGTCCTCGCAGGCTGCGTGGACGGAGACGCAGGAAAAAAAAAGGGGGGGGGCAGAGGGGGCTTCGCTAAAGCTGCCAGCGGCGACGGGGGCAACGACGCATCAGTTCCAGATTAGAAACACGACGTCCGGTAAAAGAAAAAAAAAAAAAAGATGAACCACCTCTGGCACGAGTCGGAGATGGCTTAACCTACTCTGACACGCGACCGCAGTCCGTCCTGAGGCGGAGCCGAGCAGTTCTGAGAGTTCGTAGTCACGGGGACCGACCGGACCAGGTCCTGTTCGGCTCTGGCCGACGGACGCTTCGGTTAAAGGAACGGACACAAACTCGGCTCGTTGTCGCGTGGGCCGCAAGAGCAGATTTCATGGGTTCCTTCAACCTGCTAAGCAGGCAAGAAAAGGAAAAGGCCAGTAGAGGAGCCGCTCCACTCATGCGGGAAAAGATTTGATTAGGGGATTGTGGCACCGGAGCGTCGCCGGGGGGTGGTGGGGTAGATCAATGGCGACAGATGATGCCGTGCAGCGACTTCTCCCTCTGTCACGTCAAGCTGATGTCAAGAGGGATTGCGGATGTCTCAAGATACGTCCCCCTCGCACCTCGGGGAAGAAATAACTCGTGGGCCGACGGTGCCTGTTATTTATTACAACATGTTGAGGAGGCAAGTGACTGGAAAAGATGGGGTAAACAAAAGCTGGAGACTGGAAGGAGCTGGGCAGCACATTCGAGGCTGCACTGGACGGTGGCAGACGGCCCCTCCACAGCCTTTTGGGCGACGGCGTGCACCGAGCGAGGCGGCTCCGAGGAGAGGCCGGTGGCATCAACGGCTCGGCGCCGAGAGCCGACTCCGAACCCACGCAGCTCATTACCTTTAATTAGTCCCTTCCTTCCTTTCTTTCTTTGTTTGCTACCTTCAGGTTTTACGAGGGCCGACGTGACAACTTCAGAAGCTTCAAACACTAATTATGACCCTCACCAATAAACTAGACGGTTCCATATTAAAACGTTACAACATTCTGAAGCTCTTGGGATTCAGGCCGGATCAACAGGACTGTAAAATCGGCTGCATTCCTTATTAGAAATGCACCTTCTGGGTGTTTCTAACAAGGCTCGAAAGTTGTTTAACACGACTTCTTGTTTCCCTTTCACACTAAAAGCTCTTGTTTTGATGCATTATGCAAAAACAAGGATTTCTGTGCTTTGCAGCACTTCCTAGACTTCCAGAGGTGCTCCGACTTCTCAAGGTCGCCCAATCAGGTGCCGACGGACAAGCAATGGAGACGAAGCTATTACGAAATGGGGAATGGCGTCCACAACATTTCTGTTTGTGTTTCCCGGCGACCCGAACAGCTCGCGTCACAAAAGCAGCGTGGGCTGAGGCGCGCTCGCAGAGCGACCAGAGGCCCCGGGGCCCCGGCCCCGCGTTCAGAAACATGTCAGGTGATCCGTCTTTGCAGGGAAAAGGAGAGACGGCCGGCGGGGATACTCGTGTTTCCTTTGAAGAAATCAATAAAGGAGGTGGTTTTTATTTGATCGAAGGCAAAAGAAGTCGGAGAGAAAAAAACGCTTTAAGTAGAAAATACGTGGAGAAAAATGTGGAGGTAGGAAAAAAAAAAACAGAAAAAAAGAGCACAAAGCGGAATAGTTTTCGATTGATTTGATTAATGTGGACAACTGAAGGAACCCCGGACTGGCTTTCGGCACCTGAGCTCCCGCCTGCTTCTGCCACCAACGCTACAGTTTAGTTAGGAGAGCGACGGCCCTGTTCAGACTCCGGCACCTTCGGTCCCCCCGTGCGTCCTGCCTCCCCCCTCGCCAACACGCCGGTCTAGAATGAATTGGCTGAGCGCGCGGCGCGCTATCTGTGGCAGGCCGGAGGAGTTATGATTTATCTCCGCGGTTCGCTTCCCTCCCCCCCTCCAAAACTGACGCGCTGACAGGCCGGATTGCTCTGGAGCCATGATGAATGCCCCATAAACACACGCTCCGAGCCTGCTAAGCATGGAGACTCGTGATCCACGCCGGAACGGTGAGGGAAGGAAAAGGAGTGAGGTGGGCAATCATGGGGGGAGGGGGGGGCTCTTTTCCACATAACGCCACCGGTGAGTGGTCGGGATAGAACTGTCAATTCAAGCTAAAGTAGAACAAATGTTTCTCACAGCTAGTAAATATTTCCTACTGATGCTGTTTAGCCTACATCGGCCAGGTCGCTGTGGGCACCACCCTGAGAGCCAGGGGGTGGGGCTTGGGGCTTGGGACCAATAGGGCCCAGCCGGGCAGGAGCCTGATGGGGAAAGAAACCATCATGCACGTTTGGAGCAAATGATTGAACTGTTTGGTGTGATGATGATGAGTCCTGTCATCTTCTGCCGCCAAATTCCAGACAGAGTCCAGCCGCTCCCCAAAAGACACCATCTTTTCCGCTCTTCCCCTGCTGCGCTGCCACTTCAATAGGGGACCTTTAGGAGGGCTGACTGACGGAGTTGAAATGCAAGCAGATAAATCAGCCCCCCTGCCTGCAGCGCCGCTCCTTATAGCCTCCATCAGTCAGCCTAAATGGGCCACGCCCCGCAGCAAGATTTTAAGCCCCCCGCCGATCGGTGGGTGGTGGAGGGGGGGGCGAAGGGGGCGATGTGTGTTCGTGTTTACGTCCTGGCAGGAAAGGAAAACATGAGCGCCTCCGGGTTTCGATACTCGGAGGAAGTCCAGAGGGAGTAATTCCAGCTACAGAGTGAAGACGTCAGGTGAAATGAGCTGTTATGGTTACAGAGGTTGTTCACAAACCGTTATCAAGTGAGCGAGAGCTGTTATGGCACTGGCACCAAACGCGTGTTGACGAGTTTAGGGAAAAACATATTGATCATACTGACTTATTGAAGCATCAAGATCGATCTTTGGCTTGTTTTTGGGGTGGCCGGTTCGCCTTTTTCTTGGGGCTCCACCTGGATTCACCAAAAATATCAAGCAGGGGCACATGAACAAGCCGGAGGCTTTCATGGACAACAGCTGAACTCCCCTCCACAGCCTCTCATTAAGACAGAGCAGCAGCTGCACCCTTCTTCTTGTGTGAGTATAAACAGGTGCGCTCGTATGTAACGAAATCCCCGCAGGTCGGCAGGATCTCACAGGGCGAACGTTTGACGCCGCCGAAGCACACCCACGATAAAATATGGACGCGCACGGCAGCCAATCGATGCGCTCGTCCCCATCCCCGCCCCCCAGGAGCTTCCTGGCAGACTTGACAGATCTCCGGCAGTAAGACGGGCTTAAGGAAGGCTTACTGCCATCCCCCAGCGGGCCAATCGCGGCGAGCGCAGGTGAGCGCTGGAACCGATGCGCTCACAGATGTGACACATCAGCTGCTACAGGTGCAGTCGCAACACCTCTCTATCACTCTGGTAGCACTCACCGCCCCCCCCCCCCCCCGCCCACCGGTGTCGGCGGCGCTTCCGATCATCATCATCATCACCCCCGCCGCGGGACCACTTCGGCGCCGGTGCGAGTACGGCGACGGTTGGCAGCGCCATTCGTCAAACTCCGTGCGGCTCGTGACGACTGCGCGCCTGACGGAGGCTTAAAGGTATATTATTGTGCGAGGCGTCCGCGAAATGTGTGTGTGTGTGTGCGCGCGCTTGTGGAGGAGGTGTGTGAGCCGGTTCAGAAGTGCGGCGGCCTTATTAAATTATCCCCTCCGCCTTTTACAGCCGGGGGCCCCCACCCTTCTCTTTCCATCTCTCCGCGAGGCTAAACATTTGTCTTTCCATTCATGGGTGAATTTGTATTCCATTGAGATGGGTTCCTGGTGGCAGGCTGAGGATGGGGAGACGAAGGGAGGGGAGGGAGGGGTGGGGAGGGGGGGTGGGGGTCGAGGGGACTGAGTGCAAAGTCCGCATCCAGGCGGGCTGTTTTCCACCTCACTGCCTGGCTACGGCACAGAGACAACGCTGCTAATTGAACCCTGTCGTCCAGTCAGCATCCACACAGTGTTGGTCGCTTTTCGTTTTGCTGTTTTTGGGAGAATGACTCATCAGTATAAGAAATGTTAATGAAATATCACAACTAAATAGTTTCAAAACCTAGAATTTGGCTTTTTTGGGTTCATTTTAGAACACATTTGGGTTCTTTTTCAGCTCTTCATGACTGTTGTGACTGATTTGCTTCTGTGTTTCTGCAATATTCAAGTGTAAAATCGATGAATCACCACCAAGGCTGTGGTGTCGTGCTTTAGCTGCTGAGCAGCACTGAAAAAAAGAAGAGAGATTCCACCTGTTTGATCTTATCTGAGGCGTCGCCGCCTCTCCGGCTGGATAATGGCCTCGTGCTCTCTGTCAGCACACGACCATAACCCGACGCGTGCGGCGTCACGCGCCCCCTCCCCTCCTCTGCCTCCGTCGGCCGCGCAACTGTTTATTCAGCAGCACTCCATTAAGTTGACATAGGAGACTCCTATCGCACCACTTTGCCCCCTAATCGGATTCGACAGCTAAGGAGCCATAATCAGCGGGGACTTGTTCATGACAGGCTGCGTGGACCAACAAAGCATTGCTGTCGGTCAATCTGCGGACGGCTCTTGTTCGGATTCAAACAACGTCGTCTCTGCTTGACGCTCTGGTGGGGAGGAACCCTATTGGTTCCCTCAGAGCGAAAAAGGAGTTGGAAACTTCGGATCATTCCGTTCTGCGGTTCCCTCATCGAGCTCCCGCTGCGCCGGGGCCTCCAATTTTCGGGGTGACGAGTGGCCCTCGTGCTTGTTTTTTGGGAGAGCAATAAAACTTTGTCACAGATAATTAAACCAGTCAGCCAGCAGCTCCAGCGATAAGAAAACAATAGCAGAGAATTTCAAACCTCTCCTGCTGACATTTAGACTGTTTGTAACCCCCCTCCCCCCCCCACACACACACACCTCCGCCTTCGCTCTGACTTTTTCCCCACCTCGGCGTGCAGCCGCTTTAGCCGACCTGTTTTCGGGCTCCGTGACAGAATGACAGACCGCTGGAGCGTAAAATTAAATGACCGCGAGGAGCGCCCAAAAACTCCGCACCCGCCTCCCCTCCTTCGCCGTCCACGTGCAACATCGAATCCGAGTCACCGTCAGCCACTGGAGGCCTCATCGGTCGCCCCCCCCCCTCTCATGAACGAAATATATCAGAAGCGTGTCTCGCGACACGTGTGTCACGGGTACATGCATGTCATGTCCGAACAAGATGAGGAAAAAAAACATGAAAAACTTTTGAAGAAAAAAACAAGACTCACTTTGGTGAAAATCAAACATGACGCTTGAACAGTGGAGAAAAAAGTGGTGACAAACGGTGGGCTGACGAGGGGGTGCGGGGGGGGGGGGGGGGACAATACAGCCTCGCCAACCTTTGTTTGTGCCGGTCAATTTATTTCCCTTTTGGTCTCTCTTCTTCTGTTCCCCCCCCCCAAAACAAAGGCTTACTGCATGAAAGTAATCCCCTTTTCAGCTTCTTGCCCACTTGGTGCATTACGGCCATTTCTTAGGACTTTGCAAATGTAATTGGGCAGCAGAGAGGACGCGTCGCTAATTAAAAAATGGAGAATGGAATTTTGAAAAAAAAGTGGTTTTGCATTATTTATTTGTAATTATGTGGTGCATTTCATCATATATGATCACACTTTATTGCAGCCGTGCTGTTGGCGACCGTGGAGGTTGATTCGGCCCAGAGGTGAAATCATTTACTAATGGCCCCAGCGTTTGTCCCCCCCCTCCCCCGTTCAATAATAATAATAATGATAATGATAATAATGAGCTTATAAACAAACACAGAGGGGGAAAAATACACAAACTGAAAAGGATTCCGGCACTTTCCATGTTCTCTGTTTACCAAGCACCATCAAATATTCATGGCTTTCTATGGGAGTGAATTGAACGGATGCATTCAATGTCTGGAGCCACACGGCTGGCTGACGCGCGGATGTTACAGGCTTTTATTTTGTAGATCCTCGGGCTACTTCGACTATAACTGACAAGCACGAACACTGTTGACTTGTTGAATATTTAGTGGAGGCGTCATTTCTCCGTGCGCACCAGCGCGTCCACCCAGCCATCTAATAACACTCCATCCTCGACGAAAATGAGTGACGGAGGAGGTGAAAAGTAAACACATCCATCTGTTTTACCACTTTGTCCACATGGGGGGAGTGGTGGCGCCAAGAGGCAGAGCAGAGGAGCCAGCTCATCCGAGTCCGACCACATGTCTTTTAGCTCCTCTGAGGGGACCGGGAGCAGGTCAAAGGTCGACCCGGCTGTCCTGGCTGATCGTCCCCCACCTAGTGGACCCTCTGGCGTGAAGGAGCCGCGGTTCTGCTCCCGGAGGGCCCAAACTCCTCCAGTGAACACGGCCCAGACACAGTTGTGTGTCAAGGTAGCGGAACTGAAATCAACCCATCAACCACACGCGCGATGTTTGGCTTTTGCGTTGCTATGGCGAACATACACAAGTAAAAGGAAGATTGCAGTTGTTGTGCAAAATTGCGAACGTTCGGCCAGAGAACCCACCCACCGCGGCGACCGTTACTCAGGGGGACGGCAGGTTAACGAGACGGACGGCATCCCACCTTTGCAGGAGCCTCGGACTGCCTGCTGGTGTTGGCAGCATCTCTTGACTGGATCGAGGCAGGAATCGGAGCGCACGTCGACACAAACAGCGGGACAAATTGCACAAGGGAACGACAACAGCTTCGACCAATCACAGCGCTGCGACTAAACGACAGCCGGAATCTCGGGCCGTCTGCAGCGGCTTCGTTACTGTGAGGATTACAGCACGGCGGCGGTGGTACCAGAAGCATCCAGTTGGACCAACGTGTTTTCTGACAAAGGGGTGGGGGTGGAGGGGGGGGGGCGGTGTCGATCTAACGGCTGTAATTGAGCCTGTGATAGTCTTGGCAACCCTGATCAAGGCGTTCCTAATGGGCCGAGGCAAATTATCGCGCCGGCGATCGAGGATTCAGCTGTCTCGGCGCGGCTTTTATTCAGGAGATTGATAGTTTGCTGAATGAGGTGCGTGTCAAACGCCAAAATATCTGGAGAATAGAGAATCCAGGCTGCATTGGGTTTGATCCCCCCCCACACACACACACACACCCTCCTTTCTCGGATTCTATTTCTGTCTCGGTGGATTGGTACATTTCCATGCTTGATCTGCCGTGTCGCAGATTGCTTTCTCTTAGCGAGCGCAGGACAGCCCCAGCTGACTAATCAAAAAGCTGGCAGTGCCCAGAGAGAGAGAGAGAGAGAGAGAGAGAGAGAGAGAGAGAGAGAGAGAGAGAGAGAGAGAGAGAGAGAGAGAGAGAGAAAGAGAGAGAGAGAGAGGGCGGCCGGGAATCTCAGGAAACAAACAGCCGCAGTAAATCAGCAGCGATTTCGGAGGATGATCGCAGATGGCCCGAGCGAACGGCGCTCCCACGGTTTTCTGCGCGTCCCCGGTGATTCACACGTTCTCCCAAGCTGCCCGTCTACGATCCTCCAATAATAGCAGGTAGCATATTCTGGTTGCTAATAGCTCGGTGGTTTCGGTCCCACCTGGACGGCGGCGATCATTGGACGCGTACGTTAACAGGAAACAGCCACGGCGAGGAAAGCTGCATCGGGGGCGATGAGGCGGAGCGCGCGGTGGAAACGGGAGACTCACCCCACTGCAGAGGAGCCAGCTGCAGGTGCTCCAGGACCAGCTGGTTGAGGACTCCCTCCACGCTGGCCTCCCCACGGCGCTGCAGGGACGGGTGGCTGTTGTTAAGGACAACGGCATGGAAGCGGGAGCATGCGATTCAAGGACATTTCAGTGAGATTTGGCTGCACATTCACCGAAGTTGACCGGTTTTTTAAGCCCAGGATGTAGAACAGAGGGAGCCCCCTCCTGGTCATAGTGAACATGGCAGGTGCAATGGAGATCATGTGGACGAACTGAGTCACAGCACAGGAACCATTTCTCTCAGCATTCGTAGTTTGAGTTTTTTAAATTTCAAACTTTTTTTTTTGCAGAGACGTTGTTTTTCCTCGTAAAGGCAACACAGAAAGAAGAGAAACTTAATCATCGATTCATGAAAAAAAACAACAACATCCTGTTCAGTCCAAGACCTGAAAACAATAAAGGGTCTGTTGGCGGGTGTATTTTTGGTTGAAAAACAAGCAGAACAACAAACATTTCTCGTTGAGTTTTTCCAAACTTGGAAAAAAGGTAGAGGACATTTTAAATTCAGAGCTTTCATTTAAAAAAAACAAACCAAAAAAAAAGAAACAAAACACACAAGTTCATGTGAAACTTTCAAATCCAGCTACAGATTTCTGTCAAATCCAAGAAAGATGAAAGCATTTAGATGACGGCTCATTTAGAGCTGCGCATGGCACCAAAAAGAGGCCAACATCAACGGGTCGCACTCTTGACTCGGAGACAAGCACACAGCAGGTAATTATTACTCTCATCAGATTCTTTCATGTTTTCACACGACTTTGCGGCGCGATAGTTCGGCGCGTTTATCTCAAGCGATGACCTCGTGAGAGCTCGTTTTATTCTCCTTCGCAGTGAGGAAGTGCAGGGAAACTTGAAAGGATATTTGTCTGGTCTGCAGCTACGATTAATGCCTGGGTTTTATCACCTCTTTAGCAGGGATGAATGTGAGATACTCACTTATGGATGGTGTAAATAAAGCATTCAAACCAAAGGAAGGGACAGAAAAAAAAAGAGAGAGACTTGCAAGGGGACGGCAAGGATAGATCAGAGTGATCAATGGAGAGAAATGCTGGAAGGAATACATGAAAGTACAACAGTGAACAGAAAGTATGATGTAAATGAAAAAAAGGCTCGTTCAAATATCACTTTAAATCCAACTTTTCTTGCTGAAACTTTAATCCGGTCTCATTTTTTTTAACTTTATGGTTTCAAACTTTGTACAATTAGCAGCTCCCCTCATGCCCCTCACTTTGGACACCTTCAGACAGCTTCTGGTTCCCCCCTTAAATCAGGTAGAGCCCACGGAGGACGCCACAGGGAAATGAGCAATTTAACCCACAACCTCAGCGAGCCTGCCAACCGCGCTGCTATTTTCAGAGCGGGCTAAATGCATAATCGGGTTCTTGCCTTGCGACGCCTATGAAGGAGGGGTGGGGGTGGGGGGATCAAGCTGATGAGGCCCTAACCTGGATGTGAAGCAGAACTGAACGAGTGAGATGCTGCTGAGCCTTGGAAGCCATAAGCACGGCATCAGTCACTCTAATCAGGGAGAGATAATCATCTATTACAAGTCTGTCTTAAAGGTGCAGGCACGTAACGAGTTTGGAGGACCTGTGTGTGTTGTCGCTCGTACTCGTCGTCACAAAGTTCAGGGACAAACGAGAGCGCAGGTTCCTGACGTGTTGCTTTCGGGGTCTGTAGGAAATGACAGGGCTGAAAAATCTCCCCCCAGTCTGTATGCGACACTTTATGTTGGTGAGGGCCTGGAAAGGCCGTGATGTCCCGGGTCGCAGACGTGTCAGCGAAAGCCCCGGTGACGTGCGGCCTTTCATTAGAGACATTCCACCAAATCCATCAAGAAGACATTAGATGTGATTGTGAGCGGCGGCATTAGAGGCGGCCGCAGACGGCCCCGCCATGTAATTTCTGTGTTATGTGCTCATTTAGGTGTCAAAAGGTACAGCCAGAGCGCGTCCCCCCCTCCCACCCCCCCTGTAATGATGGCATTAAAGCGATCACCGGAGAAGGCCATCAATGGTCGGATAGTGCATCAAAACAAATATGGTTGTCAGAGAGCAATTACCCAGATAATATGTGACGATAAGGACAGCGCAGATCATTTACACAGCTGACATTTGGAATAATGGGAGAGACGAGCGGCGCTCGGAGCACCGAACCTGTGTCTATTAACCTTTGGGGGAGAGGACAGTATGCAAGAAGAGGGAGGGAGGGAGGGAGGGAGAGAGAGAGAGAGAGAGAGAGAGAGAGAGAGAGAGAGGGAGAGAGAGAGAGAGACGAGCGCCACTGTGCTGACTCTGGATCTGCCGGAGTTTGTCTCGGATCCGAGGCTGTGGTTGGGGTCGGGGGAGGGCGGGGGGGAGGGGTGGCAACCTGGCAACCTGGCAACCTGGCAACCTGGGTGATGTCGCAGGGTCGCGACCGGCGTCCTCGGAAACGGCGCGGAGACGCCGATGAGCTCTGCGGGGAACAGGAGCCGCTGCCAAAGCTCTGCGAGCAGCAGGTGGAACGAGGGGCTCCTCTCGCCTCTTATCACACGTTTGCACTGAAGTACCTGAAGTACAAATACTCCTCGACTGTCATTAAGTGAATATTTCACTTCTTCCTTTTTCTGGTAACTTCTTCCTCCAACTCCCTGGCATTCGAATAAGTATATATGTGAGGAATGATGAATGGAGAGAGAGAGATAGAGAGAGAGAGAGAGAACGCGCTTGTATGCAGTCAGGAAGGCCCTTCCGACCCAAGGTTAGACTGCGATGCGATACAAATAGTGGCGCCCCCGGGAGCACAGCTGCGCGCATGCTGCCTGGAAGGTGGCGTGTACAATTCGGAAGCGAGTCCAAACTGCGCCGGCGTCCATTTGACATATCAGATATTAGGCAGGTCCCTTCAAGAGAAAACAAAAATAAATCCTTAATTAACCCAAAACAAACCTTACAAGCTATTTTTTACAACAGGAAATGTGAGAGTGAATCATGTGACTCCACTGAAAAAATTTCCTCAAAGTTAAGCCGACGTGCCTGGAAATCAAAGGAAAAATTAAACTCGATGTTTTTCAGTGTCTTATTTTTAGTCCGCGAAGACATTTCGGTTTGAAAACCAGGAGCTCTATCGCAGGAAGCTCATAAATTACAAATTAAGGGGACTCTTACTTTGCTCACGGCCACAGTGAGCGTGTGCGAGTGAGGCGTGCAGCCTAATCAAGCCTTCCTTTTATTTTGCTGAAATTTCCTCTTTTGTTTTTGCCGGGAAAATCCGCCCCGGAGCGCAGCTTCTATTACCCGACAGTCGAGTCACCGGGAAAAAAAGTGTGGCGGCGCGGGAGGCGATAGCATCAGGACTCTCCTTGATGACATAACGCGACATTGAGCGAGCGCGCCCGGGCTCTGTGCAAACGCGCCAGGCACTCGAACACGAGGCATCCAGCTGTGAGTGGTTTCGTTTTCCACTCGGCAGACCTTCGCCGTGCCTCTCGTTCTCTGAGATCAGCTGTGGGTTTAAAGCAAATTTCCTGAAGGCTTGATTTTCTTTTTTTTTCTCTCCCTTTTTGATTCGCGCTCGTAATCTCACCGGGGTCGTCTGCCGTCTGATGAGCGAGCGCAAAGGATTAGGCGGCAGAAATTTAAATGTGTCGACAAGCCGGGCAGCATGGAAGGAGATGGCGGAGTGAACGTGAAGCATGGTGGGGGGGGGGGTCCAATCCGACGGGACGTCTCGAATTAACACAACTTTTGTGTTGAAATGTGAATGCTAAAAAAACCTGAATTCTTGCATCTTTTCTGTCCGCTACCTCTTCGTGTTCACCAGTCGGGACTCCAGGAGACAGCGCCATCTATAGGGGCGGAGTCAGGAACTAGACTTGTTCCCGTATACTCCCACGCGACTGATCCGTCCAAGCTCGACATGTCAACATTCCGAGAGTAAAAATCGAATCGGCTGCGTTTGTGACATCATCGCTTCCTTGGTCCCGCCCACATGAGATCAGACGGAGCTGTGTCGACGTGACCTGGACGCCGTCCTCATTGGGATGAACGCAGGCGGCTTCAGGTGGCGCGCTCGCTTGCAGCAGGAAAAGCGAGCGCGGCTCGAGCTTTTCCTGCAATCCTGCCTACACGCTGCCAAATTGCCGGTAGATAAAACAATGCACATAATGAGGGGAGTGCTCACGCCTTCACGGCTGAGAGAGAGAGAGAGAGAGAGAGAGAGAGAGAGAGAGAGAGAGCATAATAGCGTTTGGAGGAGCTGGCGGATCCGATTCATCATTAATTGCTTAGCATGCTCGCTAACAGTCTGACAGGCAGCTCTTAAATCTCTGAATGTGTCCACCGGTAACTGCCAAATGATGAGTGATGGGGCTGATTCAAGGCGCCGGCGGGGGGGTGGGTGGGGGTGGGGGGGTGAGAGGGGGGGGAGGGTGGCTGTTCACACGACGCGCCGCCGAGCCCTCTGCCACCCGTGGCAGCGTGGAACCGAGCGCGTTAGCGCAGTCGGCGGGAGCGCAGATGTTTGGGTTGGCAGCTCGCTGCCTCTGACAGCTGAAGGATGTCGGCGCTAATGCCGAGGTGAATAGAAGAAGAATCAGACTGGAACTGGTTCCTACGCTGGCAGATAATCGCTTTATAACCACTACAACTAGCGGTTAATTCTTTTTATTAGTTATTTGGGAGATTTGCGATTTGAGCACTTCTAGCTACATTTGGGCCTTATTGTCTGATGTCACACTGTGGCAACACACGTGTCTCGTCGGTGTAAAACTGAACCGAGAGCAGCTTTGTCAGGTGTGTCGAGAAAAATGCTCCATGTTTTTAGTGGAAAACAAAGTCTCGTCTGTTCCTGGAGCTGAAACTGATTCAAAACGTCGGAGCGACGCAGCCAGAGATCCGGCAGGGAGACAGATGTCTGGGTTTTGTTGGGAGGCTTAATGAAGCTGTGTGTCCACAAATATTCCAAACAGAAGGTGGGTGAAAGTGGAGAACTGAGATGGAAACAGAATTAGGTGGCGACAATGAAGGAAGAACGACAACAAAAAAATCACTGAAAACCAAATAAAACCAAACTTCAGCCTCTCCACAAAGGAGCTTTTCATCAGTGCTTCTGAATATAATCCGATATTGGAGGTTTGGCCTCACAATGTGAAACATACCAACAGCAAGGTATTTCAGCCTGTGTGCCAAAGTCATTGCACACATTGTTACTTTCTTTAAAACTGGAAAATAAGTGGGTGAGGAGGGGGTCCGAGCATGACACCAGATGTCATCAGCTCTGTTTATTTGTATTCTGAGGAACTTTAAAAGGGAATAAAACTCCAAGCGAATGGCACTGGGAAAAAAAAAAAAGCATCCTTGACTCGGGAGCTGCGTGTGAAATAAACACGCTTATCATCAATCCTCAGGGTGAGATTACGACCTAATGGCTAATCCTTGAGCTGCGCTCAGGAGGAAACCGAGAACTGACAAAAGCCTGTGTGAGGTGGGCGGTCATCTACCTCGGCCAGTTGCAGTTGGGGTGGATGGAAGGGGTGGGGGGGTGAGACAGAAAGAGAAGAACAGCAGAGGAAAAACAACAACCATAAATCTGTGGCAGGTCGGTGGGCAGGTAGGCGTCAGCCTGCTGAACCTGAAGCGAGAGCTGCCTTCCACAGGAGAGAGGCAGCGCTGCTACAGGCTCACAGAAGGAGAGACGCACGTAAACAGGTATTAAACCTTGGTTTCGCAACCTCAGGATACATCTACGCGTTTGTGCTACGAGCCGTGTCTGTATATTTTTGATTAGCGATGGATTAGAGATGGAAACGTCTCCAAGGAAGGTAAATAAAAGCGTCAACAAACAAGCCGTCTCTCTGTGGGTGGGATGCAGACGCCGAGGCTTCGCGCGGCCTGGAACACAAAAGTTTTTGGTCGGAGTTGCGTCACGGCGCTGCCGGCGAGCCTCGCTCCCCCCGCGGCTGCGGCAAAGACATCGCTTCCCAGCGTCAAGGTAACGAGAGCTCCGCCATACGCTGCCGCCATCTGTCAAAGCAGGCAAAACAAGCTCCCGACTGGCCAGAAGGCTTCCAGACGAAGCGTCCAGATGTGCTCCGTCGCAGCGCTCGATTTGGAGCAAACCACGTCGCTCTCGTCGGACGCAGAGGCGGTTTACCTGCGGTCGCCCCGACGTCGGGGACGCCGTTCGCGCTGAAAGGATATGATGCTCCAGCTGATGCCCAGCTTGGAGTTGATCTGGCAGCCCTGGGCGTGCTGCCGCTCCTCCTCCAGCTGCTTGGGGTTAGCGAAGCGCACCGTTTCCTGGTCCGGCTGCGGCAGGCTCTCAAAGTCGAACTTGTCGACCTGGATGGCCATCCTGCAACAGGAGACGGGGAGAAGCACTTAAGAGACGCACGCTTGCATAACCGACTGAACGACCGGCAGGAAATGCGAGCGGTTCCCCCTACTGGAAGGGTGACACTTACATAACAAGTCAGCGCAAACTTTCAAACTTTAATGAAGGTTCAAATGACCCCGATTGGACTTTTTCGCAACGGCTGATTGATGGAAGAGTGGATGAGTTTGAAGTACAGTACTTCACAACTTGAGCTTGAATCTTGACTGCATGCTTATCTCCTCATTGTGAATAAATGAGGTACAAAAAACTTGAAATTAGGACTCAAGAGTGGATTTTAGATTCTCATGCTTCCACCGATCTCGCAGATTTAACCCTTAAAGCCAAAACATGGTCCGACTGAAGCCTTCATCAAGTCCATTCTCCACCAATTGGAGTAAAACAGACACAGATTTAGAAAGGTGAAGGTGTCCAAGGCCAAATCACCCTTTGCCAAGATTAAAACCAAGTCACTGTCGTCGGTTTATACAAAGCAAAAAAAAAGCGTCACCTCAACAAATCTCTGCGTTGGCAGGTCAAGTATGTCAAGTGGGGTCACTGGTGTTTATAGTTACCGTGGCGACACAACATGGCAGAGTGGGAAGTTGACACAACAATTTCGAATCAAATTTAAGGAAGGGGAGAAGAAAAAAACCCTGCAACACAATTTCATAAAATCCATAAAAAGCCATTTGAGTCGCGTGGTGTTGAGTAAAAACCTCATTTCATGCCTTTTCTAAGTGAAGCTCTGAATGCGAAATCCCTGGAATACATCAAGGTTAAGACGACGCGTAATGACAGACTTTTTGAGCTCGACAGGAGGAAGTGGCGCGGCCTTTCTCTCTGCTCCGCGGCAGAAGGCGTCTTTGTTGGCTTTGGCAAAGGGATGAACTATTTATCCTCTCCCAACAAACAGCCCGAAGGTCGACGCTCGCTTCCCCGTCTCCACCGAAACTCGTCCATCGCCCCAGAGACCCGATGCTTCCCGGGAGCCTTCCGGGACGGTGTCATCGCCGGCCAGGGCTCCCACCACGCCCGCGCTCGTTTTCGAAGACGACCCCCTCCCACCACCACCACCACCACCACCACCACTAGCACCAGACCGGCCCTCTAATTACCCGCCGCGGCATTCAGGACCTCTGTTCAAAAGGAGAGAATATCAATAGGATCTATTCTCCGTCTGACTGCACAGGCCTCCGAGGAGTTCGGAGCTGATTACGCCGCGGCAGACACACACAATCATTTGGGCTGATATCTCGCAGAAAGACTTTGTAATGATTTTCATCAGGACCGTCTGGGCTTTTTTTTCTGGCGAGCAAACAACTCGCCGTTGAGTTTGAATGGAGGCGGCGAGGTCGGGCCGGGCCGGTTCGAGGGAGACGCTGAACCAGAAAACTTTCCCCGACGCCGCCCATCATCGTGCATGAGCGCGTCCCAGCAGCTCAGTGGACCTCAGGAGGAACCTCATTTACTGGAATACTCAATTTAAGAGTCTGTTTGCGCAAGACTTCGGACAAGCAAGACGTTGTTTCCCGGCCTTTGTGTCTGATTTTAAGAGCCCTGAAAAGTTCTGTTTTTCCCTTCGTAGGTAAACGCACTCCTTCCCTTCCTTTTCCATGACTTGCAACGACGTGTCGAAAAAAACAGCTATTCCTTCCCTTCCAAACATTGCTGCAATTTCATCAAGAGAATCAGTCACAGAAGTCTGCTGAACGTAATAATCCCGACAGGCTGCAGCTAGAGAGGTACCATCAGCTTCTTCTTCACCGAAAATCAGACCCCCGCACCAAAAGAAGAAATCCTAACTTTCAGTCGATTTTCTCGGCCCTCAGTGCTCCTGTCATTTCGCACCCACAAAAAAGAATTGACACGTGGAGTCTTTTGAGGTTGGAGACTAACTGCAAATTACCTGGTCATCAAACTCCACGGGAGTCCAACTGGCAGACTGTGGTGGTGGGTGGCGGTGGGAGGGGGAGGGGGGGGCTTCTGTAAAAGCAGAGCCGGCACACTGTGTTTTTAAGCCGAAAGCTAAATTGGTGCTTTGAAAAGGAACCATGCCGACGCATGCAAATGGAGCAATAGCAACCGAGGGCGGAGGCTACATCTTGGTCGGATCTTTGGACGTCGCCATCTGTCCGACTCGTCCACGGAGGCCATGATGGCTCCCCTGTGGGTCCATTTCGGTGATACAGCGAAACGACCACAACGGCCGGAGCGTCTCAATGTGGTGATGGGGTCCAGGTGCAGGAAGGGAGTGGGGGTCCTGGACATGGCGCGTGCATTCTTGACTCTTTAAGATTCATATTTGAAGGATAATGTGCCACCAGCGAGTGGCATTGATTGCAGTACGACAAAAACTGTCACGTTCGACAATAGGAAGCCTGTTATGGTGGTGCTATCCATTAGCAGTAGCATCACTGCAGTCCCTCCAGTTCCCAACCTGTGGAACACGCAGCACCTTAAACCAGAAATGGGAAGAAAAAAAAAAGGAAAAACAACCAACAAGCGGCGCTCTGAATGAGTCCAGAGACACACGCACATCAAAGTGGAGTGGAGGAGGAAAGGCAATGCAATTATCATTTCACAGCCTTTCCAACAAAGCCAGACACAAATTAAATAACAATTAAGGCTTCAAAACAAAAGCGAGGGGGGTTAAAAAAAACAGAAAGAAAGAAAAAGAGAGGAGAGGAAAAAGCTCCAGCTTGTGCTGCGGCCACACTTAAATACATCTGCCTTTGAAGATTAGCCCGGCTAACGCT
>JAUESF010000051.1:12707057-12720686 GCA_032274765.1 Malacoctenus tetranemus
GGAGAGGAAAAAGCTCCAGCTTGTGCTGCGGCCACACTTAAATACATCTGCCTTTGAAGATTAGCCCGGCTAACGCTCGCGTCGCCGACTGAAGTCGCATCTTCAAATGTGGGGCCGCGCTGCGTTCGGTCAACTTCAAAAGCACGCGCTGCACTCGGAGTCTAAAAATACGTGGTTACCAATATATGAACACACACACACACACACACACACACACACATGCACACACACATGACCCACAGAAGCCTTCAGACAGGTAATTATTCTCCGAGCCAGTTCAGACCAAATTTGCAATTTCAGCTCATGAAGCTAAATATGGAATCACATCGATGAACAGTTCACAGGAAGTTTGCAACATTCAGTGCTCAAAAAGGTTGGATTTTGCTCTTCAATGTGAGAACCATTTGTGCAAACTAGCATAAAATGATGTTGTTTTTTTTTTAGTATTATTCATTGAAACATGTATTGTTTTTTTGGTCTTTTTGATAGCAGGAAATAAACTGTGTTGTTAAGTTCTGCAAACAATTTGCAAGCATGCTTTCATGAATCAACCAAGGTTGAAAACAACATGCTGCAAGACAAGACAGGTGGTGACCTCCAGTGGCTGTAGAAAGTATGACTGAAGCAATGCGGTGAAGTAGAAAGGAGGATGGGACCAATATATAAAAAAAGACATATTCATATTTGTGATGTATTTATCTAAAATATAATTCAAGGTTTGTGGTTGTTTACTGGAACGTCGCTGTCTGTAGGAGACATTTTTCACGGGAGGTGTGAGAGCAGATTTACAGACCAAGCTCTCCCACCACCACCACCACCTCCACCTCCACCTCCACCATCTTTCTCCATTGATGGTGGAGTCCTTCAAGGATTAGACTCTATCTGCAGGTCAATCTAATTACAAAGCTTTTAAAAACAACCCCTGTGCTGAGCTGGGGCCACCGAGGAGCATCTCTGGGCCCAGATCCCCAGTCGATTTCACCCAGCAGCATCCCCCCCACCTCTCCCCGGCTCCACCGACTTCATCCAGTCTCGTGCTGATAACGGACTGGTCAGCCTTTATTTCTCTGGCTGTCGAAAGCGGCAGGACTCAATGGGTGAATGGAGGGATTCATGGGTGGATGGATTGATAGGAGTTAGATGGATGGAAGAATGATTGGATGGAACCATGGATGGATGAAGGTTTGAAAAGGATGGAGAGATGGACATGTTGAGGGATGTTGAATCAATGGATTGATGGACGCGAGGGTGGATGGATGGTTTGGTCATGTGCATGGATGATTGGTAGATAAACAGATGGATTAATGGAGAAGTGGTGGATGCATGGATGGTCAACAGGTAGCTTAGGTGGAGGGATGGATTGATGGATGGCAGAGGAGAGGGAAGAACGAACAGATGATGTGATGAATGCATGTATAGACAACTGAGAGTTGGATGTAGGGATGGACGAGCGGCTTCGTGATGGATGCATGGATGGTTGAAGGTCTGGGCAAAACAGACAGAACAAGCCGAGCAGCAGAAATAAGCAGAGCTATTCGTGTCCATGCAAACAGATGAGAGGCGCGCTGCTTTGTCAGCGTGTGTCAGCTGGCAGGCCTTTGTGCTGCCCAACTGGCGCTTTGCTAAGGCAGAAATAATGTTTGTTTTTCCCTCTTCCAGCGCGCATGAATTCGGTATTTTGATGACTCACAATGAGCTTGAGTCCTGTTGACAGCAGAGGCGAAGCAGAGGTGTATTACAGGGACCCGGTGCAGCTCAGAGGCACGCTGGCAGCCTCCAGCCCCGGCTCGGGCCACGTTAAACACTGTGCAGCTTTACGGAGCGGTGCATTCGAGTCCGAGTAAATAAGAGCTTTATTACATTAAAGGGGGTAAACAAGATTAAAATCCACATTGCGATGATAACGCGGTACATCGGTCAATCATCTCTGTGTTTGACATGACTGAAATTGAAGGACATAGAAAGCAATGTGACAGTTGATTTATCATACTGCACATTGGGTTGATAAAGATCAGTACATTATTCTTGAAATACAGCTTGAATAAGTTCATGGATTGATAATGAGGATGCAGGCAGTGAAATATAAGTCAGTGATTCAGAAGGTCCTTCACATCTATTGCTGCTTTGTGCTGTTTCTCTGTAATTTCTGTGTGTTCTAACATGCTTCTTAAAAATGTTCCTCTACATTCTACAAGACTCAAGTTACGTCCCAGAAGACCCGATCATGGGTGTGGAATACAAAGGAAACCGGGCGGTTCCTGAGCGAGGACTTTTGTTTGGTCGGTTCACAACCAGAAGAACACGATTAAATATCGGCGCCTGCTTCAGCACCTTATTTGTTTGAGGAGTAAACAGCGAAGGCGACTCCGCAAAGAAAACAGGGAAAGAAGGGCGCAAGGAGAGCGACGAAGTCCGACACAGAGCCCGGAGTCGGCGTCCTCAGAGCCGAAACAGACGTCAAAAAAAAAAAAGTCATGGCAAAGCAAATCAGGTCGGTGTCATTAAATACCATCTCATCCTCCGGGTGTGACTTCTGACACCGCGCTGCTTATTACGGCCGCCCTCCGATAAGCTGTCGCTGCCTAACCTTCTGCTTTTTTTTTTTAATGGCGGCAATAACGCCGACTTGAGGGGGAGGCGGCCACAGCGAGGTGACATCCCCCCCCTACTCCCCTTCCTCCCCTCACTAATTAAATGCCGCGTCGCCTCCAAACCAAAAGTACACGGTGACGTTGAAGTGCGGCCGGGGGGGTCGCTTTCATGTGAGCGCGGCCGGACCGCGGGTTCCCTCCCTTCGCGGTGCCTTCGCGGGCGGGTCTGTGAAAAAAAAACGCTCGGTAACCGGTCGCTGAGGGCGGGACCACGGCCGTGTTTACGACGCCGTTCCCCCTGTGTTATTTTCCCCACGTGCGCGCATTCTCTCCCGATGAGCGCTCTTTGGAGGAACGTCGTCGGCTTCGAGTCGTCCGCGCGTTTCTGTCGGAGCATCGTTTTTTTTGTAACAGCCAGTGATTGTGTTATGTCACTGGGGAGAAAGCTGAGAGCGGAGCGCCTACTGAGAGCGGGAGCGAGTGTGTGTGTATGTGTCTGTGTGTGTTTTCACAAAGAGGGCTATTTTTAGCTCACGTGCGAGAGCTTAAGGGCGGAGATCCATGGAGGCCCGTGCAGAGGCAGGCGAGAGCAACAGTCTATTTTTAGACTGCGGCTGACTCGCTGTAACCCTTTGTGTGCGGCGGCGGCGGCGGAGGCTGCAGAAAGGCAGCGGCGCTCCGTCTATTAACTCGCGGCCAATTACTGCACGCGGACGCCGGATCGCCGAATACACCCGATGCGCGGACAGTCATTAAAACCCAGAGCTTCGCACGCTGTTACGGGAGTTGACAGTGCGCGTCTATTTTTGTTACCGCTGTTCGACGCCGGGAGGCTTTTTTTTTTTGAAGGGAGGAGGTGAGTGGGCCATTCGACGACACAGTAGGGGGGGAGGGGGAGTGGAGAGGGAGGAGGAAGACATGCAAAAGCAGCGGTGCTGCAGCCCTTACATAGTAATTTATTGGTCCCAGGCGATCTTAATGCTGGGAACGTAGGAACAGGTGGACTGACTGAGTGAGGAGACGCAGGGGGAAAAAAAAGGAAAAACGTGCACGTGACACGAAATCCTAAACTCAGACTAACTTTTTTTTGGTGTTTGGTGGAACGGGAGGATGAAAAGAATACACTAAGTGTCTCCATTAAGGACTTAGGGGGGTTACTATAAGCAGAAGTCTTCCCTTTTCTACATGCACATCGTGAAGCCACATATTTCTCAAGGTAAAACTTGATGTCGACTCGAATTCATCACACCATCAGGCAGTTTTTGCTCGAGTTGAAGTCGCTCCTCATTTCTGAGACCCATGAAAGCTTCTCGCTAAGTTTCGTAGCCTAAACCCTTGAAGAAGGTGGTCAAATGCTAGCTCCTGAAAGCTAACTCGTCAAGGTGTAGTTTCGATAGCCTGAATGGAACCAGTGACTCCATTCCAGATCGCTGCAGTCCAGCCATCGCCTCGCGGCGTTCCGGGCACCCTAACTAACCCATCCAGCAGACAGACATCCAACACTGGGGGGGAAACGCCCCCGGGGGAAGGCATTATTTTGGGAAAATGCATGTGAGTGAGAGTGGGGGGGGGGGGAGGAGGAGGAGGAGGGAGGAAAAAAATCTCCAGCGCGAGCAGAGGAGGAAAGAAAAAGAGTGACAGCGGTGCGAGAGTGAATCCCGCAGAGAGCCGGAGCGGCAGCAGATGTACATCCCAGCGGTCGCGCCTCATCACTGTCAGAGCGCCGCTCGCGCCACAGCCCAGTGTGTTTCCATTAGACGCACGGTTTGCGCGGCGTAATGAGCGCGGGGCGCTGTTTTGGGGCTCGGGCTCGGGAAGAAAAAAAAACAACTCACACCAGCCTGGTGGGACTGTCATACGTACGGGGGGGGGCAGCTGCAGCCGCATTTTGCGCTCTGCCGCCATAAAAAGTACTGTTGTGGGGGGTGGGGATGGGGGAGAGTGTCGCTATGGCAACAAGCTTTGTTTGAAAAAAAGCTCGCGCAGTCAGGCGAGTCGGCTCCGGCGCGTGCCGAAAAACGCGAACGGAGGAGAGGGATATGGGGGGGGGGGTAAGGAAGGGGGAGAGATGAAGCTGTGGATGATGAAGGGCGAGCTAGGCGCCTGGGGGTGGAGGAGAGGGAGGGGGGGCGATGCTGTAATGAGACATGAAGTCCCAAAGGCCTGTTTAAGTCCCCCGGGAGACACAAGTGTGAGGTGTTAACCATACTGAAAGGTTGTACTGCAAACTGCTGCTGAGGGGGGGTTGGTGGGTGGAGGGGGGGCAGCATCAGTAGACACAAGATTGAGAGTATCCATGCAAGGGGACATGATGCTATTAAAGGTAAGCTAACAGCCAATCAGACACAACAACTATTAAACTGAATATTTTGGGGTTCTTTTTTGACTTTTCAGGAACATTTGAAATCACCATGGTTACGTTTAAAGACAAGAACTTTAATCACTCTTGAGAGGGGCCGTCGTGACAAGTGGGTGCTCGTTAGAAGCTTGCGGAACGCAGGAAGTTAATTTGAATCCTGCATTTGGCACAAAACAAAACGTACCGAATCGTCCGAGTGGAGTAAAAGTCGGTGAAGGCCGGAGAGATCAGTTGACGTGGGCCTTCGGGATCAGCGCCGTCCCAGCTGCTCTGATCGACTCTGCCGATTCTGATAATTAGCTGCTGTTCAAACACTCCCATCAACACCCCCCCACCTCCACCCAACAACCAGCGAATCATGTGAGCTACTCGCCATCAAGCCCACGTAATTACAGTCCTCGCGGAACCTCGCCGCTCGGGGAGCGACTTTTTCTGCCTGACGTCTCGGACAACGCTCCCTTATTTTCCTCCCTCCGCGTTTAATGACGGAAACTTCAATTTTCGCTCCGTCTCATCGCGTATCGCTCATTAGATCAAAGATTGAGTCGCGGGGAAAGGTCACGGGTAGTCTGACGGATCACCCCCTCGCTCCTCCCACCCCCCCCTCATGTCAAATTAAAGCATGTGCAGTAAGTGAGGCGAGCGGTGTTCATTTCCATGCTGTTTATGCAGAGCGGCGGGCATTAGGGTCCGATCATTTTCTCCGGAGCTTCGGCTGGCTGGAGAGAAGAAAGCCGCGGAGTAATTGGGGAGCCAAATGACTCATTTTGCACTAACCAAATTTAATATGTGTGCCGAGCCATGCTGATGAATTAATGCCGCGTTTTACAGTAATAACGCTGGAGCTGCGGTCATAAGTCCACCCCCCCCCCACCCCACCCCACCGCAGATGTCCCGACACCGGACTCCTACGCGAATAATCGCGCCTCGCGTGAAGGATGTGGAGGGTCGGGGGGGCCGGCTCGCCATCACCCACCAAACAGTGTCTCTCAAGGGACAAAACACATTCACCAGAAGGTACAATTCCGCCCTTGGCCTCGACAGTGTGTGAAATATACAGAAACAAATATTCGTCATTCAAAGCAACTTCTGCTTTGATCATCTCATCACGTCATTTTGGCCATAATTCATTTGTAAAACCCAGCAAAGAAAAGCAACGTGGAGTCACATCAGGAGAAGGAAACAGGAGCATATGCTTCTTTTCCCAGCCGCTGTGTTTCAAAGCGAAAAAGCCGAACAAAAATAACAAAACACCTCCGGACATCATCGCAGCAGCCATTCGGAGCCTTGTCGGGCCTCCAAACATCAAAGTGGCCGTTCACATTGTGAGGCGGTCCGCCCCCCCCACACACACACACACATCTTTATTTGCCATTAAGAAACACCGTGAAGGGGATGAAGACCTTCGAAAAGACGCGTCTGTGAATGATCCGGGGAAGATGAAAGGAGCGGTCGGCCGCTCGGCGACATGCCGCTTTCACCTGGAGCGAGTACACACTCCACAAACTAACCCCCCCTCCCTCTACTTCTCACAAACAACCAATGAGCTCCTTGTTTGTTTCCCCCCCCCCACCACCAACAGCCTTCAATAAAAGTTACAACAAAAAAAAAAAAAAGACAAGACGGAAATAGAACCTATTGAAAAGCAGTTATTTCTCCATCCACGCATGGTGGAGACAGTCTCTGCTTGTGTTTTTTTTTTTTTCCTATCCGTGTCACCACGGAAACACAAAGGCGGGGAGACAATTAAAAATCATATGTTGTGGGAGGGGAGTGCGCGGGTGATTGACAGAGTCATTCCAGCCGGTGTCGGATTGAGGCGCTTCAGCTGCGGCAGTTCCCTGGATGAAGACTCCATGAGAAACATCTTGCGCCTGACACCTCATTCATCAGTGGGGGGGACGGGGGGACGGGGGGGGCGGCAGGAAGAGCGCGAGACAACGCGGCCATCTGACGCCTGAGCGGGGACGAGTCGGAGGGAGACAAGCGCAATATGGTTCGGCAGACAGAGATCATACAAGTCCATGGTCACTCCCCCCCTCCCTCCCCCCCGCCTCCCTGCTCCTCTCTGTATGCACAGGCAGTGCGCGCGTCAGGCACGTCTAAGGAAATGATCAGCGTCGAGGCGAAGTCGAGGGTGGGGGGGGGGGGGGGGTGCGCGGCCATCGCTTGGATATCTTCAGAAAAGAAAAACTGCGTGCCGTGAAGAAGAGTCAACACACCATGTTGGAGCTAATCTCCCGATAATGAATTGATGTATCCGTCGGGACGAGGGCTCCGATTGGTCGTCTCAAAAGGCAGGAAGCTGCCTCTACGGGGGGCAGCTTCAGTCCGACAAGTGGCGACGAGAAAAGACCCAATCAAGTCTCTACACGCAGCCGCGGCCGTTACCGCACTCGACATTTTCACCTCGGAGGCGCGTCGCGTCAGCACGGATCTGTTCCTAAAGAGGCGACAGTGTTTCTTTGAATCAATTACAAGCCTGCCGCATTCTGCACCCTGACCTCCATTCGCGCTTTTAATAGCAACTCCGGGATTGTAATGGTGTCAGTGAGAGGTGGAGAAAGTGAGTCCTCCAGCAATTTGGGTAATTACATAACAGTGACAGATGGCCCGAGGAGCGTACAGTAAAAGAACGGCTGATGACACGTTGTAAAGCGCCGAGAACATTTGTTTGGTCAGCAAAGTTTTAAACTCAGAGGGAGATGTTTCATCTGAAGGAGGAGGAGGAGGAAGAGGAGGAAATTCTCACATCCTTCAACCTCGAGTCGACAACCGAGAGACTAGGAAGCCATTAACAGTGCAACAGGGATCATGGAGGGGGGGGGGGGAGCTTTGCCTGCTTCGAGATTGTCAAAATTAGATTCAAACTTTGGCAAAAAAAAAAAAAAACTAGAAAAGCTGTCATAAAAAATCTAGACAGTGCTTTTATTTTGAAGGTTCAGCACAAAGTGAGGTGTGTGAGGTTGGTGGGAGTGCAGGTGGGTTCCATTTTGAGACAGCAAAACTTCAGTAAAACAGCCAAAGATTTAAGAGCATGCCTAAATGTCAATATTAAAAAACAGGCACCTTCAAAATGAAAGAAGTCTGGAATTCTGAGGTATGAAGCAGGCCCAAACCTCTGCCCTCCTGAGGTGACCACTGGTAGCTGCATGTGGGTTATTGACCTCACATTGGAAACTCAAGACAGCCAGGGTTCCAACTTTAACGATACGTTTTACAATGTTCCAGATAATCCACATGAATGGCTCCTAAGATCTGATCACTGCTGAGTTGTTGGAAACGTTTGTAGAAAAAGATAAGAGTGGAAATCATCTAAGATTGCTATAATAAACAGCATGATGCCTCCGGCCTGCAGCTGTCACCGAACGGAGGCGTGAAGCTACAGTTCAGGTTGAATCTACAGACACGTAGTAAAACTCAGAGCCACTGCAGCAGCACCAGCGTCCACAGACACGAGCTGATTACAGCGTTTTGAAGCTTTTCCATCTCGTCAGCCTCAAGTGAGATTGTCAACACAGCTGGATGCACACGTCTGGAGGTCAAAAGCCCAAACAATGGAAACTGCAGCTTTCTTAATGGCACCGCGTTGCCTCCTCTGAAACTGTAATGAAGCAAAACGGTGACGAAAAAATGACAAGAAGAAAGTCGAAGTGTTTGACCTTCATCTTCAAGCGAAGAGTTGGCTTTTTATTCCCCCCCTTCCTCCACGACGTGAACCACATTATCCGAAAGAATCGGAGGTGTGCTCGTACTCGTGCAACTATTGATGGTGTTTACAGTCTGGCAGACAAGTTCCACATAATGTCCCACAGCCAGAACAGTGGGTGGTAAATGGGTTGCCAGCAGGGGACCAGATCAAAATCTTCCAGCAGACGAGCGAAAATGGCACCAAAGAAAAATAAAAATACATTAAAAAAAACAGCAGCGTAGTTGTGATTTCCTCTGGCAGACGCTACTGCAGCAGCCTGAGTGATTTGCAGGGACGCAGCAATGCAGGTGATGTTGGTGTGGGGTGGGAAGACTCTGCTTTGGAAGTCGTCCCTTCACAATAAAGCCTCTGAGTTCATCTTACTCGTGAAGTGAAAAACAACTGGGTTTCGGGGGACTGGGGGACTGTCCTCATTCGGCTTCTCCAGCCCGTCTGCTTTGAAAAAAAGAGGGAGGAGGAGACAGGCTGCAAGCGCAGCTCCCACCCAAGGGACCTGGCAACCCATGAGACACAGCAGCTCCAGGCGCCTCTCTCTCCTGCTCTACCCCCCCAAAAAAAAAAGCTGGTGGCATTTTTTTTTAGCATTTTTCAATGAAACTTGAAAACAAAAGCAGCAAGCACCCTGGGAGGCCCCTCCTCCCGACTCTAATACAGAGATTAACGATACAAACCAGCCTGAGACTGCTTCAGTTTCA
Organism: Malacoctenus tetranemus; assembly: GCA_032274765.1. NCBI lineage: Eukaryota > Metazoa > Chordata > Actinopteri > Blenniiformes > Labrisomidae > Malacoctenus > Malacoctenus tetranemus. The sequence continues at coordinate 12,716,415 of JAUESF010000051.1, forward strand.
GCTGACGTCAGAGAGGGAGAGAGAGAGAGAGGGAGGGAGGGGTGGAGCCAGAAACAGTGAATACGGGAGATGAGAAGTGATTGATGCACTGCGGCCGATATCCAGTCAGGCTCTTCTTCTTTGGTCCAGTGATGCCAACGATGGAAACGTTATGTTGTTGTTTTCACCGTGTACATTTAAGACCTGTAGTCTAAACCTCTCACAGCACACTGAGCTGTTCTGTCTGCCGACAAAAACGTGGCCACTTCTGTTGATCCCCGCCCCTCGTTTCTGCAGAGGAGAGATTATTCGGAGCGAGCCGAGTGACGAGCCGCTTGGCTCCATCGGAACAGATCTCTTTCCACCCCCTAATTCCCCTCGAATAAGACCGTTCCGAGAGAGAGAGAGAGAGAGAGACGCTGAAGCAATCTACAGAAACACTGAAAGGCGGTTTGACGATGATGCACACACAGGTGAATGCAAACCAGCAGTGTCTGATTTGGCGCGACACCATTTTGGTGCCGATTGAGGAATTAAACCTACATCACCTGCAACATGCATCCATCATTTTGAGCGTTTAAACTCTCACAGGACACAAATGGAAACACCGGCTCCTAAAAGCTGCCCTTACATCCCTTCTGGGGCTGATAACTGTCCAATCTGGCAACACACCCACGTCTCCCTTAACGCGCATCTTTACCGCAACACCGATGTGATCGTAAAGACGCCAAACGGAGTTGATTTTTTTAACCCAGTGTCTGTTTTACCCGCTGACCTTTTATTCCAGCAGCTCTCACCTCCTTCAAAAACCTGCCATCGACGGCTCCAGGCTTCACTTCTGCACCCAATAAACCTCCGCAGGTGATGCTCCGAAAAATAAAGAAATAACAAGCCGATACACAAACCTGTCGGGAGGGAGGATTTACTCGCCAGCTGCCTCGGCGCAGCGCCGCATGGTGAGAGTTTAAGAGACACGATGTCAATATGGAGCCTCGCTCCCGGCTACGGAAAAACAGGCCAGTGAGGCTCCGACCGGTGTGGAAAAAAAACATAAAGTGTTGCTTGTAAAGGCCTCGGGTAAAGGAGAGAAAGAGCCGCAACCGACGGATACTTCGCTGTCGCTGCGTTCGATTACGCAATCGGTGTCGTTTGAGTTTGACGCGAGGAGCCGCTCACTCACCTCTGGCACTCGCTGGCGTGAAGCACCAGGTCCTGGTTGTTCTTGGCGCTGACGGTGACCTCGTGCTCGGTCGGGTTGAAGATGTCGAGCAGCAGGTGACACTGGCGCGTGCTGCGGAGACACACACACACACAAAAGGCTGGCTGTGAGTGAGGAGTGAACGTCATGGAATCGCTGACATTTCTTCATCCAAAAAAGAAGAAAAACTCCGCTTTCTCTTTGATTGTTGATTTCCAAGCACAATCCAGTGAAGCCAAACACTGAAGGGAACAAATACAACAAGTTATAAAAGCAGTGTGAAGTTTTCAACATCTGCTTTTCAATCTAATTGTGTCAAATTGTGAGGTTTTTTTATTAATCTAGTTAGAAAAGTTTCAATCATTTCATTGACAAATCCTCGGCTGTCATATCTTGATTTCCCCAAATGGGGGGGTCCCGGCCCCCACGTTGGGCGCCACTGATCTATAAAGGCGGTTCCCATCCTCCCCCCCCCCCATCACTGGAGAACCCTGCAGAGGAGCAGCAGGTTTCTTTTAGAGTGTTTCATGCAGTGCTTTACGTAATGTAGTGCTGTTTGATGTTGATACTGAATACTTGAAGTAAACCAAAACAAAATGGAGCACTCAGTGTTTTCCTGTTGTTACAGCAATTTGTAACTCATACTGTGAACGGTGTTACTCTGTCAGTGTCATCCTAATCGACCATGTGTGTGCGTGTGCACATATATATAGCGTGTGACCGCATATATTACACATGTGGGCACAATTACGGTATAAAAATACATGGAGCGTGGCGCTGAACGCATGACATCAAGAGAGGAGGTGGTGTGAAGTGCTCATCAGTCCTTGTCACAACATCAAAAGGTGGCGGCGCTTTCATCAGGCCCTCAGGCCGCGCTGGAGCAGGTCATCGCCGCAGCGTCCCGGGCCTGCTTTTCTCATGCAGATCAGACGCCGCGGCCAATTTGTGATGTAGATCAAGACGGGGGAGAGAGGTGATGCTGGATTTTCAAAGAGTTAATTTTAACCCTCGAGTAGACGCTCACCACCACCACCCCGCCCCCCCCAAGGCAGTAATGACAGATGAAAGGAATGAATATGTCCAAGCACAGACAGCGAGCAGACTGCCCACTGCTGACAGGGGAGGGGGTGGGGGGCTGTTACATAAATAGCTCCTTTATTAAAACTCCACCGGGAACCAAGCGATCTATTGCGTCTGGCTCCTTTCACTCCAAATATTCTTTAGTTTTGTTAAGAACTTAAGCATACAGGACGACATAATGGAATATACACTTATGTCAAGTGCGTGTCACCATCAGGTCACTGTCGGGTAAAGCTGGAGGTTGGTCAGAATAACTTGCATCACTTCCTGGTGACGGGATTGAGACCAAGCCTATCGCAACACTTTATTTTGGAGGTTTTGGAATCTAACCACTGCCAAAATTAGACCCCCCCCGCAAAAAAAGTGGCCTCAGTCCTGTTTTACAAACCCTCACTTCTCTGGCTTCAAAAGAAAAAGAAACAAAACACGCCGATACAGGAAAAACAAAAGGTCAGCTACTGTCAACCTCAACCCGAGCAGCTCTCAGATGGGGTGGGGGGTGGGGGTGGAGGGGCAGCTGACCCGGCAACATCTGCTTGCTCCGACGGCTGCCCCTGCTGACCTTTGTCCACTGTCAGAAGCACCTTCAATACGCACATGAGCTGGAGAACTGAACCGAGGGGAGTAGGAAGGGGGGGTTAAGGAAGTAGGTGGTGTGGTTAGCATGTTGGAAGTCAGGTGCCTGAGCGGTGTTTACCTACAGCGAACAGCAGTGTGGAGGAGAAACAAGCTGGTTGGAAGGTTTTGACACTGTTCTGCTGGGGAACTTTCCAGAGAACTATCAGAGAACCAACAACAGATGGTAAAAAAGGCTCAGATTTACCCCCCTGATCCAAGATGCCATCAATCCTTTTCATGCTCGTTTGAAATATCGACAGTTCGTCACGCCTCGCCTTCGGGAGTCCCAACCACGATTCTGGAGAAAGCAACTTGTTGAATCGATGCCATGAAGGATTAAAATCACTCCGGAAGGCAGAACCAAAGAGTTGTAACAAACAGGTACAGAAATATTTAGTTTGCTGAGGAGGGGGGGGTGGCCTTGAGTAAGAACAGAGAACATCGCACTAAAGTATTAAAACTTCGAAAAAGAAATCAGACTGAAGTCTGTCTGGTGTTTGCTGATGTCGGACTCGCACCAGGTAGACTGAGGTTCAAAGAACTCTCACCCATCAATCCAATAAGGAAAATCAATCAAACACCAAAGAGGAGAACAGCATTTCTTTGCCGACCATTACGCCGTCTCTCCACCCCCCACCCCCCCTCGCCCACCACCACCACCCGGTTGCACTCCCAGCGGGCTCCTCCGCCTCCTAAATCTCACCACTAACGGCGCCTTGAGCTGGGCCTGCCCGAGTCGTTTAATAAACTGCTGCGGCCGTTGCAGGAGCGTATATTTTAAAGGTCCGCCATGTTTCTTTAATTGTCTTGTTGTCTTTGTTGGCGGGCCGTGATTAACGGGCCCGGACGGGGCGAAGCGCTGATTAATCGGCCAGGGCCGTTAAGCGTGCGAGGAATGGGGGGAGTGGGGGTGTGGGGGAGGGAGGGGGGGGGGGGGTCGATCAATCAGGACATCGGTTGAGGAAGAGAAACAAGAGTCTCGCTGCTTTACACACAAGGACGCGAGACAGAGAAGCTCCGAGGCTGAGACAGGGACCGTCTCCGAGGGTCCCCGAGGCGCCGGCCCAAAGATGGTGGCTTTGGAGCGAGTGGGAACCGGATCGGAACGCTGAATCATCTCGATGAGTATTCAGCGGCGCCACTACGCGGGGGCAGCCGGGGTCTCGGCTTCAATAAATAATTCAAAGCCGCCAATAGGGTTTTCTGACTATTTGTCTCCATATCGGGCGGCGAGTTCTATACATTCTCCTCCTGCTCGGAGCGGCTGGAGAGGGTCCGCTGCTTTGAAATGAACTTTATTGTTTTGTTTAAAGGTGAAAAAAACAAATCATCTATCAACTAAATCTAAATCCTGGAGGACACTTTTTTTTGAGCCTCAGCAGAACTTGTTGAGC
>JAUESF010000051.1:12726821-12739315 GCA_032274765.1 Malacoctenus tetranemus
AGTTTCAAGCCACTATTACGGCTGAGAAGCGATCGAATCCCTCGATTACGAGTCCTCAATGGAGCAAAATCCACGCGCGCTAAGCAGCAGTTTAGTGGTCGGGAACCTGGCGGTGGCAAACACAATGCAAGCCCAGGTGTGTCTGCCGAGTGATTCGATTTCTGTTCCCTGAGTGTTCGCTAATTCGCTTACGCGCGCCTCAATTTGATTAGAGGTTGTGAGTCATGAAGGGGGGGTGTGGGTGGGGGGGGGGGTGAGAGGATGAACAGCCGCACTGAATTTTGCGGTCAGGAGGCAGAGCGGGACTGACATCTGTCAGGGACCGGACACCGCGAGCGACGCAGGCGCCGTCGCGCCCCGGCCTGCTTGTCGACAAGCAATTAGAGGTGAGACGCGCGACCCCCCCCCCGGAGGTGCCACCGAACACACGCGTGTTCTGAGATGCAACTCTCACCGTCGCGGCGCAGACGCGGCGTCGTCAGGCTTGCGTTCGAGAGAAAGCCTCGCCGCTCGTTCGGCGTCGCCCCGGCACACGACTCGCACACGCCAGCGATTTTCACACTCACAAGTCGTCGTCTTGTCGCGACCCTCTGGGTGTGGGACCCCCCCCCCTCCCCTCCCCTCCCCTCCCCCATTCTAACTCTAAGCCTCATTTACTCGATCACTGTAGGTCACGACGCTCTGTGATATTTTTGGGGGATTTTTCTGCGCCGAGAACATTTAGAGAACAAGTGGGAACCGACTAATTAACGCGAGTTTATTTAGAATCCGAACGTCGAAACTTTTAACTCGACTTTACGAGCAGCTCGACGCTTTTTTGGCTCGCGGAGGAACTTTAATGGGTTTGCTTCTGGGCTTTTTTTTTTTCCCCCCCGATTTGATTCAGTAAAATTAGCAAAGGTGCAAAGATAAGTTCTTTAAAAAGTTGCCGAACGGTGTCGAAAAATATCACCGAAAATAGAATCAGATCTGGAAGAGCAGCAGACAGTGTCCGTCCTGTGAAGATCTGGACACTTGCCCTGTACACGTGTAGCACCTTCACATTTGACTGGAACCAGCTACGAAAACATAAAGCTCCAATAAAAAAAGGTTCACTTTGAACGGAGAAAAAAGAGTCGTCACAACGCCTGACGGCTCTAAATAAAAACCTTGTACTAACTGGGTGTGTTCACACTTGTGTGTCTAAAAGTGAGACGGAGAAAATAAATGGAAAAAACAACCACATAATGTTCAGCGCTGCACTGCATCTGCTCTTTGTCCTGTTGGATCAACTCTTACTTTGAAAACCTTAAAAAGGATGAAAGGTTATTGATTTGTTGTGCCTCCGTTGGTGTCGCACGTGGATGTTGAGGCCACTGGGGTGAGTGAACTGGTAACTTAACATGGTGAATGGAGAATCTGTGAGTCTAATTGGCTGAAACATACCTGAAACGAGGCTACGTTGAGCTCTAGAAGCATCTATTGAAGCTTTTGGAGCGGTGCTACAGTTTGGACTCATTTTGGACAAACACACCTTGAAAAAAACGTTTTAAAATGAGTGATTCATTCAAATATCAATGTTTTTTTGTCCTTTCTAGAAGATGTAATTCACTGCTTTTCCCAGAGACGCGTCCGACCACCTGTTGCTCTGCTCCTGCTCATAAAACTCGCTGCCTGGGAGCTCAGGGCAGAGCCGCGCATTTTACACGGCTGGTAATTAGGAAGACGGATACAAAACTCCAGCGTCCCTGGGGAAAGGAGGAGGGAGGGAGGGAGGGAGGGAGGAGGAGGGGGGTCTTAATGGACCGCGTCATTTGGCCAATCCGTTAGAGAGACGCGAGGCCCGCGGTGCCACATCGCCGCTGTGACGAGATGGACGATGGGTCCCTCTGGCTGCAACGCGGCGCGCAGTGAGGCTGCTGCACTGCACACGCAGCCCAACAGCCTTCTATACATACTCATATTTGTGGGGCATTTAAACATCACATAGCTACGGATGCATGCATGACTTGAGACACACACACACACACACACACACACACACACACACACACACACACACACACACACACACACACACATCCATGTGCATGCATATTTTAAAATACCGAATACACATCTAAGATGTGTGCACATGTTTACAGACCTGTGTGCATATATACAGATTACTGCACATATGTGCACTTTAATGTGCATGAATACAGACCTGTGGGCACAGTTCAACATCTGTGTGTGTGTCCACAGATCAGTGCAGACTTTATAAAGATGTTTTGCTCATTCATGCCTTTCTTGGACAACAAATCAACATCCCAACAGACAAAACATCTGCATACTTGCGCCCACATCCGAACGCAAACCCGAGGATTTTCCCGATATAGATCTGCCGTCGCGACGCCGAAATAGTTTCGAGCTGCGTCGCGCGAGCTCCCGCAGACAACCACGCCGCCAAAACAACGTCCTGACGATCGTCGGACAGGGAAAACGCAGGCCTGCGACGTAACGACGCGTGTCATAAAATAAGCAGCGTCGGCTCAAACAGTCCTGCCTGCCGCGTCAGCAAATATCACCAGAGAAGGTTTTTATTAGATGAGTGACCGAAAAACACCAGCAGCCACTGCTGAATGGAATCGGATCAGAAATCAGAGCAAAGAGAGAGAGAGAGAGAGAGAGAGAGAGAGATCCACTACAATTCCCTCCAGGTTTCCATCGCAGAATTACTTCTTTTTGTGTTTGTGGTCACCCATCCGACGGTCCGAACCCCCCCCCCATACATCTTCTGTTCACTCATGTTTCTTCCCATCATCCATCACCCAGGCGCAGGGGGGGGACAGGGGGACGGACGGATGTGTGCTTACCGTCGCGGTCGCCTGGAGACGACAGGCGGCCGTATACTGATAAACTGGCACAAGAGAAGCCAGGGCGTCGAGGGGGGAGGAGAGAGGGGGGGGGGGGGGGCGGAGGTAGGAGGGCACAGCTGTGGGTTAGCAGCTGTAACCGCAACAAAAAAGTCCCCAATCAGCCTCCGGACCGTGTGTCGCCAACAGGTAAATTAAAGCACTCAGAGATTAAACGGCTTGGAGGGAGTCACCGGCGTGTTGGCAAACAGCCGGGCGGCCACGAGTCGGGTTCGCGCATGTACCTCGTGGTGATTAGAGCTTTTGATTAGTCCTAATTAGCTCCCGTACCCCCCCTCCGCCCCCTTCACCTCCATCTTTCCTCGCCTCCGCCAACTTCCATCAATTGTGCGTCCGGGCTTCGCTGTCTGTCCAAGAAAAGTCTAAAAATAGACTCCCCGAGACTGACAGATCGTCGCACGCTGCGTCGCCAACACCCCCCCCCACCCCCACTGGGGAGGATGGATGGGATACTTAGTTCATCTGTTGTTCCTCCCGTGGCGTCAGAGGAGACAGCCATGTTGAATAAGGGGCCATATCTCTGGCTGAGGGAGCGGCGTGTCAAAAAAAAAAAAAAAACCTCCAGAGCTCCCAAAAAGCACGGAGTCGGACACTGCCCCCCCCCCACTGAACCTGGATGGTGGTCAAGGAACAAGCAGGCGGACTACTACACCCCCAGCGCGACGCCTCCGTCGCAGCCTAAATCACTGCCGTTCATCTCCGCCGCGCTCTGCCTTTCGCGCGTCTCCTGGAAAGGAGAAAATAAAAGGCCTGTGAAAGACTATTGACTTGTTTACAGCTGCGGCGAGCTCTGGCATTGACGGGCCGACCTAATAAAAGGACGCCCACGCCATGCGGCGAGATCCAACAAAGGGGAGGGTGTTCCCGAGTTCAAATCCAAACCTAACAGGGTGCTACGTGATAGTAAAAACCTCGATACATTAACTGTTCTGTTCTACCACTGGAGTCAGTGGGTTTCAAATCAAAAAAGTACACGCACCTTTAACTGCATCTGTTTATTAAGAGGTTTTATTGTTATTGGAGCTGCTCGTGTGAAACTACTTGATTCTAAAGGTTGTAAATAGTTGAGAGTTTAATTGGCTGTTTTGATACATTAGGAGCTTAAACAATGTGAATACTGGGCTAAATGAATAAGCATGCAGTTTAAAAAAAACAATCAAAACAACAGTGTTGTAAAAACCTTCCAGAATGTGGAAGCGTGCGACCACGTTGCCAAACGTTGCACCACCACGGAGGGGCTGTCGGGCCCCCCCCCGTGCCCCCCTTTAACCTGTGTGCTCGAAGGTTTTCGTCATTCGTTGCTGTGGTCGTTGGGTAGAGGTGAGCCGACTCTGAGGCCGCTTCCACTTCCTCTGTTCACTGCATCAGCAGCTGAGTCATTAAAGATGATCCCTCGGAAAAATCAATCCGAGGGAGAAGCATTAATCTGGAGATAAAGTTGGCGGCGAGCGGGGCCAAGACGGGAGGAGGGGAGGGGGGGAGGGAGGGGGGGAGGGAGGGAATGGTTAAAGTCCCGAGCCAAGAAAAAGAGAATCATTCGCTCGTTCAGCCGGAGCTTCACACTTGGGCAGACAGCTGTGGCGGTTATAAATATCTGTATCACGAGCTGGGATCCGTATCTGTGAGGAGAGCTGAACTGCCATCGGCAGCGCCGCGCTGCTAAAAATAGACAGGCAGGCAGCCTGACTCTGCCTCTGTCTCCACTGGATTTGATTAGCCCCGAAGAAGCTCTGCCCACAACACTGTGTGTGTGTGTGCGCGCGCACGCGTGTGTGTGTGTGTATGTGTCTGGAGGCACAGTCCTCCTCCTCCTCCTCCTCGCGCTATACACAACATCACACCGACTCTTCACTGTTACAAAAATGCTTACATTCGCTCTTTCTCGAGTGCGATTTCCAATTTCCCCTCCTGCCAGAACGTCGAAGTTTTAATATCTTGGCATGCGTGCCGCCGACTGACGACTGGGAAACAAACAGAGACGCAGCAACTTTGTTGGACCGGTCGAAATTACTCATTGATTCAGGGGGGAAGTCCTTTCTGGGGAGATCTCCTCTTCCTCCGCCGACGCGACGATGATTTGACTCTTCAACGATAGGCGTTTCTTCGTTTCCCAAGTAACTGTCGTCAGGCCTCGGCGACGGTGGGACCATGTCGGCCACCTCAGTGTATCCACAGTCCAGCAGCAACCGCCTCATTCCAGTGATGTCGCGTTACAACGCGGGGGAAGGAGAAGCGCGTTGAACGCAGCCTCGCCGCACCTCGGACATTTGGCGTTTTGAAGATAACAAGTGGGCGTGTCGGCCTGTTTCTGTATCACGGCTTTTCTTTTGAAATACCCCACCCCCCACCACCACCCTGACCCCACCCATTCCCCTTCACCCTCCTGATGACACCCGTCGTCCGGCGCAGATGGGTTCACGGCAGGGCTAAGCGGAGGGAGTGAGCGAGGCTGCGCGCCAGCTAACATTTCAGTGAGTCACAGGTAATCACAAGAGTGGGATTGCTGTACCCCCCCACACACACACACACACCCTCCATCCCTACAATCTTCTGGCTCACTCCGAGTCCGTCACTCAAGTGGCCTCTCCCATTCAAAAGTCTGGAGGTCCAAATCTGAGATACTCCGACGGGGATTCTGACACGATCTCGCAGTGAGTCGCCCTCGGGAGGGGAGGAGATGAGGTAAAGTGAGCGCACCCCCCCCCCCTCCACGTGGAGGACGGGCAGGTGGAGTGAGACACAAAGCTGGCAAGGAGGGGGGGGTAATTGACGAAGTGTCAAAACGCGGAAGAGCCCTGGCTCTCCGGAGGAGGTGAGTCACGGCGAGCGTGGAAAAAGGATCGCAGGAAAAGAGGACGTCAACAGACCTCCTTTAACCTGCCGAGGAGACGTGTTTTTTGGAAGGCCGATGGCGGCGCGGGCGAGGTGGGTGGGTGGGTGAGGGAGAGGGGTCCTAAACAGGTGCTCGGATTGAGCGATGAGAGGTCAGGCGAGATAAACGCGCCGACTCCTCCCGGGGCTGATTACAGATCGGTGATTGATTGCTCTTACTCACGCCGTGCGAGGACACATGCCAAGAAATCCCAGCGAGGAAAAAAAAAACACACACATTCACAAAACGCAAAAAAACCAGAGTAGAAACTCACAGCTTTCACTTTTTTTTTTTTTGAATCGAGTTTTTTTTGGTGAAGAAAAAGCTAATTTTCACTTAACAGGCAACATTAACATACGCGGGGAACACTGTGCCGCTCTGCCAGCTTCGCTTGGCTCGCAGGTTTTCAATTTCCTGTGCATCTGTCCGTCCGTCCTCCCAGCCAAAAACAGCTATTATCACCTCACACCAAAGCTTTTCTTTCCCCCCCCTTCCCAAAAAAACCCACGTCGCAATAAGAGTGCTGGAGACGTCTTTTCGAACCGCCGCCCGAATTCAACGAACTGAATCAGGAGGATCAGACGGATTCTCGGGATGATGGTAAAAAAAAATGAATTGAAAGGCTCCATATTGTGAGCTGTCTCTTTTTTCCTCACTCCATTTGCACATAAATGTGGGCTCCGGCGATCACAGAGAAGACAAATAAAGACATATGGAAGCAAGGCGCTGCTGGCGCCGAGGCCTAAACGGCTTCCCAGAAACAAGCGTGTCGAGAAAAAAAAAAAAACACATTGACGTCGGGCGATCCGGTGGAAAAAACGCAGGAAAACCGCGTTCGGTCCCAGCGTCCGCGCCGCCTGGCAGCCGACGTCTCGGGAGGTTTTCGTCGCGAAGGGTCTGTCGATGACAGACAGCACGCTTCAGGGAGAAAAAACGAACGCGTCGATGCCAAATATCAAAAGTGATAACACAAAAGGACTTCCACGGGGTTAAGTTGGATCTTCTCAGTCCAAGACTCTTGTACCGTCGAACAAAAACCCAGGATCGGAATAGTTTTACACCCCCCCGTCCCTCCACTCCCCCTCCTGTCCCAACAGACGGAACGTTCGACCGGTCTCGTTGCATAACTCCGCCGGTGTGATACGCTCCACACTGCCGCACCTGTCCGCCCCGCGTTCGGACGTCACCGCGCGTCAGGAGCGTCATCATCATCCTCATCGCGCCGGAGCGCCCGTGGGTTGTTTGAGTCGAGCAGGCTGGGGAAAAAAAAACAACAACGCCGCCTCTAACGATGGTGAGTCATGCAGCCGGGGAGCCGGGAATACATTTACTACAGTGTACGGGCGCTTTCGGGCTGGAGGCTTTTGTTGGAGTGAATCACACACACACACACAAATACACACACTTCCCCCGGTGTCTCCCCCCACGTCCACCGGTGAGTCTGCGGGATGAAAGGAGGGGGGGGTCCACGCGTCCTCACGGACCGGCTCGACCACAGTCCCTCTTTGTGACTGGCCGAGCTTCGACCGAGGCTTCGACGAAATTCCGAACTGCCGGTCAAATTTTGCCTCCTAATGAGCCAAAGCCTCCATCAAAATTGCACCTCTCACCCGCAACAGTGGCCGCTTCTTTAATCTCCACCCCTCCCCCTCCACAGCATACATGGGGCATATGGAATCAATCCGGAGGGAAATGAATTCGCGGCGTTTTAATCAGCAGCGTTGTTGCAAATCATGGGGATTTGTAGATGGGTAGTTTTAAACTTTGTCGCGCATGAGCGGCCGCAATTAGCGCGGAACCCTCTGAGGAGCATGGGGGGGGGAGTGGGGGGGGGAGGGGAGGGGGATATGGAGAGTCATCACGGGTGCGTTTGGAAAAATCACACGGAAACGGCTAATTGCCTCGCGCGCTCGCAAAGACTCGACATAAAATAAAACAGGAAGCACGGCTCGGTTTTTAGAGAGAAGTCACACTCGGAGCTTCGGTCCGACAAGCGTCGGTTTATCTACGACTCATAACGTCCGTCCCCAACCGTGGTTCTTCAACTGCTCCGGTTTAGCACAGGGGAGGAGTCGTTTTCTTTAGGCTACCATGGATTTTCTTATGTATCTGGTAGGAAGTGGTATCAAAGGTAAAACCTACGAGCATCAACACCGGTGTTAAAAAATTCAGAACGCCGCCCGTCTGCATTGCTGGCACGCTTGAAGACCTTCTGATGAAGCCTCGCTCGAGGAGAACGCATCATATCTGCTCAAAAAGTCGACCTGCAAAACGCTGATAATTGCGCAGAGGAGCCGAAGAGCGATGCCGACTCCCCCCCTGCTCATCGGAGTCGTTTTTTCGAGTCGTGACGCGCGTGTGGTTTTTTTTCCCGGTGGTTTACGGAAATCGACTTTCCGAGGTGTTTTTTTTTTTTTGTTGATCAGTCTGGGAAAGTTTCAGCCTGCCGTCCTCAGCACAAAGCTGTCCCGCTCGTCTCGGACCAAGAGGAAGCAGCGCGGCCTCGTGTCTAGTGGGTTGTTTTTTTTCCCCCTTTCTTCACACTATTACTCACCGTCCTGTCAAACTTTTCCACAAAAAAAAAAGAGAGAGAGAAAGCTAACTTTGTTTGGCAGCGCATCTGAACAAGGAGAGGCTGTGCTGCTTTTTCCTCTGCCGATAATTCACAGAGGAGGGGAAAAGAAAAAGAAGAAGAAGAAGAAGAAGAAGGGGCCGCCTTCTGGTTGGTGACACAATGCAGCAGCAATTGCAGGTGGGACTGCTGATGACCCCCCTCCACAACTACCCCCCCTCCCCGTTTTCTACCCCCTCAGACAAAAACCTGCTCCCCTGCTGATCGCTTCCCTCTCCTTCAGCTCCCCGCGCCCCCCCCCCACGCCTTACCCCATCTGGCCTCTCTTTCTCTTCTGTCACTATCCATTCGATCCCCCCCCACACTTTTGCACTTTGGCAGTTCGGTGGGAAAACCTCGGGAAACGGTCGCGTTTCGATCCCTACAATGGAGCGCCGGGCTTTGAAAACAGAGTCGATCCGGAGCGACGGTTCGATACGACTTTTGTGCCAAAACGGTGAACTTGGGTGGGAAATAATCGCATAGCTTCAGCTTCAACTGGTGGATTCACAGTGAAGGAGTGAAAGAAAGGCTGAGAGGGAGGATTAAATACCTGAACCTGACGTGTTTAGCATCCGTGTACAACAGTTTGGCTTTGGGCCTCCACTGCCCCCCCCCGCTGCACTTACCTTAACATGACTGTACTCGGCCTTCCCGGACTCGCTGCCCACCGGCTTGTTCTCCGACCGGGGCTTGAGGACTTGGCGGAGCGGGCTGGAGATCGGCAAGCCCGTCACGCTGATCCCATCTGAGAAGGACAACGGAGGGGAAAGGGGGCACACACACACAAACACACACACACACACACACGGTCAGTCACGGACGACAACAGCAGGGAAACGCTCGCCCCAACTACATTACACAGCGCGAGTACATTACATCAGCGGTCAGCGATTCATCACGGATTTCTGGAGACTTTTGTTGAAGGATTGTTTTATTTACTCCTTGGGTGTACTTACGTCCCATCATCACTCTCTGAAATTGGTTAGTGTGAATATAATGCAGCAATCGCAGCAGCAGCTATAAAACACCCAGATTTTGTTGCCTTTTGGGGTGTGTGTGTGTGCGCACACTGGTTGGTATTTGTTTCACTCTTCTAGGCGTCGTTTTCCTTCTCGTTTGTTGACCAGACTTGATCGTGAGACGGTGTCAGAAATACAAGCGCCCATCGATTTAGCCCCGCCCACAAAGAACCCTGCTGAATGCCTTGTTTGGACGCTGTGACCTATGCTGAAAGCGCTCACTCGACGCATTCAGCGAGGAAAGCTCTCACAGAACCACAAGTGCAACAGCAGGGAAAGGTTGAACAGTGTTGAAGGCGAGATAGAACTGTGAGCTTCCTGAATCTAACCACAGTTAATGGAAACAACCACTTTGGCAGCATGCGCCTCTGTTTATCCACTTAGATGATATGATACTTTCCTGCCCGCGAATGTAAATGTGCACTAAATGCGATGCGAGCGCCCCGGAGGACACCCGCACGTGCAGCCACGATGAACCGAGGAGTCGCTTTGACTTTGACTCCCGTCTCTAACATCAATAACAGATCCGATCAGCTCCGGAGGGACAAAAAAAATCAACATGGATGGAGAATGTCACTGTCAGGCATTGAGGGCAAGGGCTTCAGGGGGACTGTGTGCTGTGGGTTCGAGGGAGGAGCTAGAGGGGCAGAGGACGAGGGGACTTGGAGCGATCTTTCAAGAGACGAGATGAAGAAGAAGCCACACAGACAAAAGTGCAGGCTGAGGGTTTATATCAACAGGTGAGACACAGGGGGACTGACGAGACACAGGTGGAAACAATTGGGGCTAACGAGCAGATGCAACACAGGAAGCCTGAATTAGGCAAGGGACAGCCAACAGGGTTTCAAATAAAAACATAGATAGGACATTTGACAGAGAAAATGTAGGGGTGTGATATGAGGAATAAAGGTATGCTGACATGAACACTGAGAGACAAACAGAAATCATTCAAGCACTCAGCAGAATGAACATTTCACCCCCCCCCCCCAAAAGAAAAAAATCAAAGCAGCTCGTGTTCACAGTGGGGGACGACTGAAGGGAACACAAAACATTATGTCGATCTGTTTTGAGAGCTTCGACCTGCACAACTACCTGATCATTTTTCACAAATCAAGACCAGCGTTTAAATTTCAGGAAATGTCCCAGCAGGTCTGCTAAAAAACCCATTGAAGCAAATCCTGCAAGTCGAAGGAACCTCAGAGATCAGCGAGCGGCGCCTGGGCTCTGGTTTGGAGCCAGCACCCCATCCAGAGGCAAACTCCACAGCTGCGTGAACGGGCAATTTAGTTTATTTTGCTCCCCCCCTTCCCCTCTGTAGAGCAGCTACCTAACGACTGCTAAGTAGGCCCGGAGCCAGCGCTCATATTATCATGCGTTACGTTACACCTGAGGAAGCCTCAGCGAGCCGGCTCCCCGACAGCGTTTGGAGGGGTGTGTTCGACTCAGACGCTGTGGCAGCAGCACGGCCACGGATGGAATAACTCACTGGTTTACTGAAAACCCACTGACGGACATTAGAAAGCGCTTTCACTTGTGGTTCGACAGTCGTCCAAGAGAAAAAAACATTGAATAAGGGGTTTTATTTTTCTACTTTGACATCAGGGTGCCAGTGTCCAGGAAAGCTTGGTGTGATGTGTTCATGTTCCAGGGGCGGAAGGAACCCGAGGCAGAGCTCGCTGTAACTGCTGCACCGCAACCCTGCTGTAAACCTTCCAAAAGAGCTTAATGGTGAGAGAAAGTGTTGATTAACCTTTAAGCTCCTTTCAGGAGCTGTAGTTTGTAAAGCTGTTTAACTGTGGGTTCATTTTTACAGCAGGGTTCGCCTTTTAATGGACTGAAAACACGCACACGCATGGTGTTCGCGTGTATTCGTGTGTGAATCTGCGTGATTTGAGTCTGTAGTCGCCTCAAATCAGACCGAAACCATCCATGCAGCAGGTTCCCTCCAAGTTTCTTTCTTCCTCTTTTCGGATACAGGATCACACTCTTCATGGTGCATTCATGGAGCGCGTAGGAGGGGTGGGAGGGGGGGAGAAAGAGTGAACGATTTTAGAATTCATGACCTTGACAGGAGCCGCGTGGACGCCGGAGCAGCTGCGCCGTCTGAAGCGGCGTCCGGGCCTGACCGCGGGCGTATCCGCTTTCATCCCGCTCAGGAAAAAAAAAAGAAAGAAAGAAAAAAAAAATACTCCTAAAAATGACGCTGGTGCCCCCCTCCCCCTCCCCCCCTCCCCCTGGCACTGACGTCAAAGGAATCTCATGGCCGTGTGACGTCAGTGGGGAGGATGCCGAAAAGCCCTGCAATTACCGGCGGCGAGACCCAGCCGACAGGGGTTCACGGTGGGGGTACGGATGCATTTTGAGACGACCCCTGGCTCTACAATTGTTGTGAGGATAATTGGGTGAAATAGGACCGAGTGTAAGGGGGGGGGGGTGCGGAACAAGTTGGGGCCGTGGCTGTGGATTATGCCAAATTTAGCATGACGAGAGGCAAACACGGAGGAAGGTGTCGGACTCTCAGGAACAGCTGCGAGAGCGTAACGCAGGGGGGAAAAAAACTACAGAGCAGCGATGTTTGCTGCTTTCTGCACTTCTGGAGTTTTTTGAACGCGTGTTAATTCCTGTAGGATGAGCCACAGGAAGAAATAAAGGAGGAAAACATTTTCCTCGTGCATTTGGCAGCAATTAAACAGATAACTGGAGCTCCGGCTTGTACAACACGGACGCTTCAGGCTCCGTCAGCCGACTGCAAACAAATTAATTGTCCACAAACCACCTACTGCAGATAAAAAAGGAGGAGGAGGGGAGGAGGGGAGGGGAGGGGGGGGCGCAGCCATCTGAGCAGCAGCGCAGAGGTGAAGAGATAAACGCGGCTCGGTTCTACCTGCAGGAGCAGCTTCAGCCGACGCCGACCACGAGCATCGGCGTCTTTCGAGCCGGTTTAAATAGATTCATGTAATGATTCTCTAATTATCCTCCAGCTGAAACACTGTTTGTACGTTTTGCTTGGGAAATTTTCCTGTTTGGATCTGATTTATCACTGAAACCCCCCCGAGAAGCGAGATTAGCAGTGCAGTTTTAAACCTGTTTTCAGA